>CM030881.1:2116217-2173620 GCA_018132145.1 Boehmeria nivea var. tenacissima | reverse complement strand
AAATTGATAAACTCGTTCATCTTGCTATTTTGAACGGCCTCGCTGAAGTACTTCTCATGGAAGACTTGCTGGAAATTAGCCCAAGTCATGGTACTGACATCCCGAGTCTGCTTCACCACGCTCCACCAATAACGCGCGTCTTTATTGAGCATAAAGACGGCGCACGATACCTTCTCATGGTCTGATATTTGCATCATGTCAAAGATAAGTTCTACGCGACTTATCCATTCTTCAGCAGCGAGAGGGTCCGGAGTACCATCGAATGATGGAGGTTGGGCCCTACGAAACCTCTCGTAGACCGCCTCCAAAGTCATATGTGGCACCGGCATTCCTTGGGCATAAACGTGTGGTGCCAAACCAGGCGCCGGAGGTCGAATCGCCGGAGCATGAGCATGCATCATCGGGGGATGTTGTGGCATGCCCGGAATATGATGACCCGCGGGGTGAGGGGCGTTCATTGCAGGGTTAGGGTACACTGCTGCCCTGCCTTGCACTGGAGGGCCTTCCGCGGGAATCGCCGCTGCCCCCGGATGGACTGCCTCGGCTTCCGGAACCGGGTCTGGATACTCGGGCAGTCCCTCGCCCTCAACCTGTCCTTGGGCATCAATCGGAGGTGGGGGAGGGAGGGGTAAGGCCCCACGTCCCATGTGCTCCATTAGGCGATTAAGGACCTCTGTTTGCTGTCGCTGGATTTCAGCTTGGCGTTCCATGGCCTCACGAAGATCGGCCACCGCCCTTGACAGATTTGGTCTCGTCATAGCCAAAGAGAAAGAGAAAGGCAAGCGACCTGAGTCAACGCACTAAGGTTAAAATCACTTCATGACCAGACAAAAGAAAGCAAGGTACAAGACAATCATCACATAGCACTAACAAATACTAATTAACCATACATAATTGCAATGCAAAAGGAGCTATATAAACATCACTACAAGCATAAAAATCCTTAATAGAGGATGACACAACACATAACTAGTAAAATTTTGTCTCTACCACAATTAGTCAAAATAAGAGTGCTAACTATTAATTGCTACTAGCGTCATTTCTGCTCCAACTAAGTACAAAGCTAAACTACTTTAAACTCATACGCATACTGCTACCCTAGGCTACGAAGTTGGGGTTAGTGTCTCCACCAATACGATCTAACTATCATCCTCGTCGGGGTCATCCTCCTCCTCAGAAGTGTCCTCCATCGTCGGCGTATCGCTGCCGGCTCGGAAGTCGTCCACGTACGCGCCCATCTCGTCGATATACTGACGCTCCAGGCGCATCGCTACGTCTCTAATGGAAGTCAGGCTCTCAAAAGTGGCAGGCGAACCGTGAGGACGAAAAGGGGCCATCAGGCCTCGATAATAAATCTCGTGCAGCCGGGACTGCGACAGGACCGTAGGGCTATCCTCCACTATCTCACGCATGAAACGCCTATGGTACTTGGACACACGCTCCCCCTGCTTCTGGCCCCACGTCCTCACCGCTTCGTCCCACACTCGGCGGCGACTGAGATGGTCGAATGACTGCTGCAACGCCTGACAGAACGAATGCCAATTGTAGCCCGCGGCTCCTCCTGGCCTCCTGATGACAGTCCTCCACCAACTAAGTGGTTCGTCCCTCAAGAACCCGACTGCAATAGAAATCCAAAGGTCACGGGAGACTCCATATTCCTCCATCCTAATCTCGAACATATTGATCCAATCACGAACGGTCATGGAGGCATCCTGTGTTAGAGCTGGAAATCGTTCCCTACGCAGGAGATTAGTGATGTCAGCCATAAATTGGCGGGTCGCGCTGATGGAAGAATGCGGCTGTTGGCTGTGGCCCTCGCCTGGAGAGGATGGTGGAACCGGGGGCCTACCGCCTGAGCGACTGCGCTCTCTCGTGGGCTGGCTAGAGTTCTGAGACTCATCTCTCTCTCCTCGTCCTGCCATCGTAGAGTAAAATCCTGCAAGTATTTCAACCCAAATCAACAAGGTATAGCTCGTGAAGTTAAAGGAAAGGCACTCACAGTGGCGACAATGAGGGAATCACAGTTGTGCATACGGGATTGTCTGCAGAACCGGCTAAACCTTGGCTCTGATACCAACTTTGTAACGACCCAAAAACTAACACGTAAAAGGAAATATAAATTCACAATAATCATAAGAGATTTACCAATTTGCGAGTCCCAAAAATACGGTAGAATTTGAAAATTTTTACATAACGATAAGAAAATACATTTAAATGCCTAACACGGAATGTAACCGTGACCACACGACCATCAAAAGAGTTTTCACGTGGGATTTTCAAAACAAAACAACCACTTCTCAAAATAAATGCCAACGGCTAGCCGGCGGTATACCCGACTCTCCCAAGGTCGGTCCCGTATGCACTCGCCGTTATCCTTCCATGTCGCCTAGTTTTCCAGCTTCCCCTTCAACTTACCTGCAACACGAGCACACTAGTGAGCTAATAGCCCAATAAGTGGATTAAAGATGTATAATAATTTTTACATCAAGACTTATTTAAATATACGCGCATAGAATTTATAACTGAGTCAGAAATAAGTCTATTCTCCGCTAACTCCGTAAATCGAGCCTTCCGTGGCTCGATAATGACTCTACTCAGTGTCATCCACCATTGAGTTTATCACGAGACTCTTGAACTCAATCTCCTCCAATCATAAAAGAAGGTTGTCCACCGACCTCCTTGAAACCCAGTTGGATCGTTCCGAAACCTCACACAGACAATGGCCCCGTCGGGCAATTTCGGAACCGATCGTGATCGCGGCCCCATCGGCCGTTCTAAGATTAGCACACAGCATATATAGAGAGGATAATCGTCCGCCGACTTCCTCGTGACCCCGTCGGGTAGTCCCGAAATCTCACACAGACAGTGGCCCCGTCGGGCAATTTCGGTACTTATCACGATCGCGACCTCCATTCGGAAGCCTAAGATTTCCCATATCCTTTCGACTTAAAAGAAAGCGTATCTCTCAACCTGCAAACAAGAATCTCAACCACAATAATAATAATCTTATGTCTGTGGTCCCATACCCACAGACAAGAGACACACACACACACCATATAGACTGGTAACCCTAAGAACTTAGACCCGCAACTCCATAATTGCGAGTTAACAAACATATTATAGGCACGTGAGCCCATACTCACGTACCTAGGAAAACCAACATCATAAATACTAGGTTGAACATTAACATTTGCTACAACCATAATAAGATCACAACAGTAGCAAGCAATCGAGCATAGTAGAGTCTACTCGTGTTACAGAGGAGATCCACTTACTTGAGGTCCTAAGCTCCTCGCTTTGGTCCTCGAAATCCTTTCCCTAGGGGCGTCCCTTCTCGTGCTTTGTGTGAGATGCTTCTGTTCCACACGAGCAATTAATGATCAACGCCAAGGTTTACCACTAAGTACAGGAGAGGAAGAACTTGGAATTGGTGGACTCGAAGAATGTGACTCTAGTTAGTGGAACGGTTAATAATTCATTAAGAAATGCCCATCTAAGGTTGTTTCCGTCCTAACTGTTGTCATTTGATTGGTTTATGTGAGGAATAGGTTCTTAGCCTTACTCGTACAATGATTAAATCAATAAAAGTGCCTAGGCTTCGAGCCGGAAATCCGGCAGAGTTTCCCCTGTTTTTCGGATATCCCGGCCGAAGCCTTCACCTAATATCAACCCAGCACCGAACTAATTTCGGTCACAATCCAATATATCAACCACTAGAGTCAATAAACATAATATCAAGACATTTCCAAAATTTCATAACAACAATTATTCTCGAGTCTCAAAGGCTAAACTCGTAGCATAATTCTCAAGGATTCCACAATATCCTAGCTCAAGCCACGCTTCCAATGTCGTAACATTTTACGACAAAACTCAATTTTTGGCCGCTTGGTTATACCTTTAGTATACGACGGTGAGGGGTCGTGCGTCCTTGAGCTCTTCGGTGGTGATCCTGCACAAGTTTGGCATAGTAAAATGATCGGATCAAATTTCGAACTTAAATGCAACATGATGGGAAACACTCGGAATTGTGACCCGATTTATAACTCATTCACATTTGAATGGTCTACTTGCCAAAATACAACTTCACACGGTTAAATAACCAATAACGTGTATAATTTTCTCTTTTTTCACTATTTGAATTTAGACAACCAAATCTCCAAATCAAACTTTCAAACAATATCACTTGGAAATTTTATTTTTATTTTTATTTTTATTTTTTCCAAAACCGCGTCTAAAAGAGAAAATTTAGTTCCCGCTCGTCTAAGCACGGATAAATCGGGATTTCAACAATTACAAATATAGTGCGAAAAATAAACATTTAAGCGCGTGAAGTTTGCCGCACAAAAAACGAATTCCCAACTTGTTCGTTACTAAAATAGCACACTTTAAGGTGTCAAAAGTTCAAGGTAAACCGAATTAAAGACGACCTCTAGGCGTCTAATAAGTTCAAGCCCACCATAACACGATTCTTGAACGCAACTAATTTCAATCACCCACTACGACAATAACATAATTCTCAATACGATGCTTTACAAAAACAAGCCTCGAATAAGATAGAATTTTGTTAACAACGCAATCAACGAAAAAATCGAGTATCTAACAACAACCACAAAAAGGAAACGAGGCTCACCAAACTTGAGTAATTACGGCTCGAGGAAGCACGCAACGGCTAACAAATTAACCCGGCAACGGTGCGAAGCGACGACAACTCTAAGTACAACGGAAACAAGGAATTAACCCGCTAAAATTTAAAGATCCAAGTTGAACATTCAACGACAACGCGGCGGACACGAAGCTTACCTCGGCGTCGGCTTGGTAACGCGACAACTCAAACAATGGCTGAGCGAGGGAGAGTCGTCAGCTTCGACGACGACGGACGAGACGAGCTCAACGCGAAAAGGGCACGGCTGCTGCCCGGAGGAGACCACGACGCGACGAGGGTCGGCGTGGTTACGCGGCCGTGCGGGAGGGGCTGGCCGGCGCTGTGCGGCGATGGCCGGACCTGGGGTTGCCGGCGACGGGCAGATCTTGCGCGGAGGAGCGCGGACCGAGGTGCTCGGAGGCTGGGTCGGCGCGGCGGAGCTCGGCGCGGAGGAGATCGGCGCTCCGGCTGGGCTGCGCGCGACGGAGAGGCGCGCTGCTGCTCGGGGACGCACGCGGGCGCGAAGGGGAGGCTTGGGTCGACGCCGGCAGCGCGCGCGGAGGCTGGGCGAGCTCGGCGGAGTGGCGCGCTGCTGCTCGGCGTGCGGAGGAAGCACGCGCAGTGCGAAGGGAGGGAGAGGCGCGCGGGGCTCGCGCTAACGGAGCTGCGCGCGCGGGCTGGAGTTTGGGGCCGAGCGGTGCTGGCGGCGGGGCGGCACCGGCGCTGTGCACGCGGGCTGGGCGGAGGAGCGGCGGCACCGGCGGGGGAGGCTAGTCGGCCGGCGGAGAGAGGGAGAGAGAGAGGAAAGGAAAGAAGAAGAAGAAAGAAAAAAAAATTGTGAGGAAGGGGGGGGGGGGGGGGGGGAGGACTTGGTCGGCTGTGGGGGGAAAAGAAAGGGAGAAGGAAAATGCCCTAATGGGCTTGGGCTAAATGGGCCCAAAATGGCAAAAAAATGGACCACGAAAATGCAACAAATTTTCCGAGAAATTTTAAAATTGCACACGTTATTTAAAAACGTAAACTTAGGAATTTAAATATCAATTTCGAATCAAACATAAATTCCTAACACGTCTAACTTTTAAGATTGTAAGATAACCATGCTAATTTCATAATTTCTCTCATAGTTTCAAATTATCAGATTTGACGAAACTGACCAATTTTACAAATTGGTAACAACTGAGGTAGAAATACAAATTAATTAATTAGCACAGTGATATTAAATTCATGTCATTACAATCCTACCCCCTTACAAAAGTTTCGTCCTCGAAACTTAGAACAAGTGAGGGTATTTCTCTCTCATGGCACTCTCGAGTTCCCATGTTGCCTCTTCCTCAGCATGATTTCCCCATTGCACCTTGACCATCGGAATGGTCCTGTTCCTCAGTTGCTTGTCCCTGCGATCTAAGATCCGCGATGGCTTCTCCTCGTAAGTGGCTTCCGGATCGATATCTAGGACCTCATGACGTAGAACGTGACTGGGATCGGGCACATACTTTCTCAGCATAGAGACGTGGAAAACGTTGTGAACCGAGGCCAAGCTGGGCGGTAGGGCCAAACGATATGCAACCTCACCTACCTTATCTAGGACTTCGAAAGGTCCTATATACCGAGGGCTAAGCTTGCCCTTCTTCCCGAATCGCATGATGCCTTTCATAGGTGCTATCTTCAAGAACACATGATCGCCAATCTCAAACTCCAACGGACGACGTCGGACGTCCGCATAGCTCTTCTGCCTACTCTGAGCGGTTTTCATGCGACTCCGAATCTTCTCGATGGCTGAAGAGGTGAGATCCACAAGTTCAGGACCTAGAAACTTCCTCTCTCCAACTTCGTGCCAATGGAGAGGGGAACGACACTTGCGGCCATAGAGAGCCTCGTACGGAGCCATTTGGATCGTCGCTTGGTAACTGTTGTTGTAAGCAAACTCGATCAAAGGCAGGTACGTGCTCCACGAACCTTGGAAATCCAAGATACAGGCACGAAGCATGTCTTCGAGCGTTTGGTTGGTACGCTCTGTCTGACCGTCAGTTTGTGGATGGAACGCTGTGCTAAACTTCAACTGGGTTCCCATGGCCCGATGCAAGCTTTTCCAAAACGCGGAGGTGAATCTGGTATCTCTATCAGAGACTAGAGAAACGGGTACTCCGTGAAGCCTAACCACCTCCTGTATGTAAATCTCTGCCAACCTATCCATGGAGTACGTCTTCCGCACTGGAAGAAAATGTGCTGACTTTGTGAGTCTATCTACAATCACCCAGATAGAGTCATGCCCTTTACTAGTCTTAGGTAGACCGCTCACAAAGTCCATAGACACATGTTCCCACTTCCACTCTGGGATATCGAGGGGTTGGAGCAACCCGGCGGGTTTCTGGTGTTCAGCTTTTACCTGTTGACAGGTGAGACACCTTCCCACGAACTCCACCACATCTCTCTTTAGGCCTGCCCACCAGTAATGTTCCTTTAGGTCGTGATACATCTTGGTGGCACCAGGATGCACCGCATAAGGTGCTGTGTGGGCTTCTTTAAGGATTTGGTACCTTAGGTCTCCATTGTTCGGAACGCACAATCTTCCGTTCAAGCGGAGAGCACCGTCCTCTGCTATCTGGAAGTCTTCCCTCCGTTCCTTGACGATTTCATGACGAATTTCCTCTAAGTACGGATCGGAACGTTGTTCCTCCTTAATCTGGTCGTACAAAATGGGTTGGACGATAAGAGTTGAAAGGCTACCTACTATGATCTCCAAGCCCATATCTTTAATTTCTTTGGCTAACTCTGAGGGTATTGCCTGAAGTGACATGAGTGTACCCGTGCTCTTTCGGCTTAAGGCGTCCGCTACCTTGTTAGCTTTCCCAGGGTGAGAATGAATGTCACAGTCATAATCCTTGACGAGCTCTAACCACCTCCCTTGGCGCACATTAAGGTCTCTCTGGGTGAAGATGTACTTTAGACTCTTGTGGTCAGTAAAGATGTCGCAGTGAATCCCATAGAGGTAATGCCTCCATATCTTCAGTGCGAACACGACCGCCGCCAATTCCAAGTCATGGGTAGGGTAGCGGGTCTCGTAATCCTTAAGTTGTCTTGATGCGTAAGCTATCACTTTACCATGTTGCATCAACACCGCACCCAATCCCAGTTTTGAGGCATCACAATAAAGCGCAAACCCAGTAGTTCCCGTGGGAATTGTCAAGACTGGAGCCGATGTGAGACGCCTCTTGAGCTCTTGAAAGCTCTCTTCGCATGCCGGAGTCCAAGAAAATTTAGTATTCTTCCTCGTTAGGCGAGTCAAAGGTAGAGCGAGTTTAGAGAATCCCTCAACGAAACGCCTATAATATCCTGCTAGGCCCAAGAAACTACGGACTTCTGTGACAGTTGTGGGCTGTTTCCATGAACTCACGGCTTCGATCTTGGACGGATCCACCGAAATCCCCTCTTTAGAGACCATGTGTCCCAAAAATGAGACCTTCTCCAACCAAAATTCGCACTTCTTGAACTTTGCGTAAAGCTTTTTCTCCGCTAACCTAAGCAAAACAGCTTTCAAGTGCTCCTCGTGCTCCTCTTTCGTCTTCGAATAGACGAGAATATCGTCAATAAAGACTATGACGAACTTGTCAAGATAGTCTTCGAAGACACGGTTCATCAGATCCATGAACGCTGCCGGAGCGTTAGTGAGTCCAAAGGACATCACCAAGAATTCATAGTGGCCATAACGAGTGCGGAAAGCGGTTTTGGGTACATCTTCCTCGCGTACCTTTAGCTGGTGATATCCCGATCGTAGATCGATCTTCGAGAACACTGACGACCCTTGAAGTTGGTCGAACAAGTCCTCGATCCTGGGAAGGGGATATTTGTTCTTTATGGTTAGCTTGTTCAATTCCCGATAATCTATGCATAAACGCATAGATCCATCCTTCTTCCTGACAAAAAGCACCGGTGCCCCCCATGGTGAATGACTGGGTCTTATGAAGCCCTTGTCCAACAACTCCTGTAGTTGGATCTTCAATTCTTTCAATTATGCCGGGGCCATTCGATATGGCGACTTGGACACAGGGGCGGTACCGGGTAATAGTTCGATAACGAACTCAATTTCACGGTCAGGAGGTAACCCTGGAAGGTCTTCGGGAAAGACGTGGAGGAAATCCTTCACGACCGGGATATCCGAAGCTTGACGCGTGTCCTCTTGGGACAGATCTACGATGTGGGCGAGGAAGCCCTGACAACCACCGTCAAGCATCTTCCGTGCTTGAAGAGCAGAGACCAAGGGTATGGTCAACCCCTTAGGTGACCCTTTAAACTCAAAACTTTCTGCTCCAGGGGGTCGAAAAAGTACGCTCTTTCTCTTACAGTCAATAGTAGCATGGTACTTGGATAACCAATCCATGCCTAGAATGATATCAAAGTCCCGCATCTCGAGGACTATTAGATTCACAGCTAACTCGCGACCACTCAAAAAGATGGGAACATCTCGGAACCAAAACCTAGACTGCATGGTCTCACCCGACGGTGTAGCCGTCACAAAAGGCTGGGCCAAATCATCTGGTTTCCTATCTAGCTTCTTTACAAAACCACCCGCAATAAAAGAGTGGGATGCCCCCGAGTCTATAAGGACATAAGCAGTAGTGTTAGCTATAGAGATCTGACCTGTGACAACAGTTGAAGGTCCTGCAGCCACCTCCCCTTCAGAAATAGCAAAAACCCGAGCATTCGGCTTCGCTTGATTCTCACTTCGGTCCCGCTGACTTCTAGCTTGAGTATTTGGCTCCCGACACACCCTCGCAAAGTGGCCCAGTTGGCCACAGTTGTAGCACGTCCGACCATTGCTCCGACACTCTCCGGAATGGTATTTGCCACACTTGGCACAAGGGGGCGCATTAGCATCATGCTTCTTTGCTTGAACGGCCCGATCAGAAAGATTGGGTCCTGACTTGCGCTTGCCGCCAGAGTTGTTCCTTCCAGACTGATTGGAACGCTGATTATGACTCGATCGCTGATCATCGCTAGGGCGCCGCGGTGGGTAGTTACCGCGATTGGAGCGGCCGAAGCGAGATCTATTCTGAGTATTATCGGATCGAGGCATATCCGACTTAGGTTTCTCCTCCTGCTTGGTCACCCAAGTTTCTGAGCGCAAGGCTCGTTGGACAGCATCCGCGTAGCTAGCGGGTCCTTCTCTGCCCGTATCAACGAAACGAGCTATGTCGGAGTTCAAACCCCTCATGAACTTGTTCTTACGGCTTGTATCGGTAGCTACAATGTCTGGTGCAAATCTAGCCAACTGATCGAATTTCAAGACATAGTCTGCGACGCTCAGCTTTCCTTGACGCAAATTGATAAACTCGTTCATCTTGCTATTTTGAACGGCCTCGCTGAAGTACTTCTCATGGAAGACTTGCTGGAAATCAGCCCAAGTCATGGTACTGACATCCCGAGTCTGCTTCACCACGCTCCACCAATAACGCGCGTCTTTATTGAGCATAAAGACGGCGCACGAAACCTTCTCATGGTCTGATATTTGCATCATGTCAAAGATAAGTTCTACGCGACTTATCCATTCTTCAGCAGCGAGAGGGTCCGGAGTACCATCGAATGATGGAGGTTGAGCCCTACGAAACCTCTCGTAGACCGCCTCCAAAGTCATATGTGGCACCGGCATTCCTTGGGCATAAACGTGTGGTGCCAAACCAGGCGCTGGAGGTCGAATCGCCGGAGCATGAGCATGCATCCTCGGGGGATGTTGTGGCATGCCCGGAATATGATGACCCGCGGGGTGAGGGGCGTTCATTGCAGGGTTAGGGTACACTGCTGCCCTGTCTTGCACTGGAGGGCCTTCCGCGGGAATCGCCGCTGCCCCCGGATGGACTGCCTCGGCTTCCGGAACCGGGTCTGGATACTCGGGCAGTCCCTCGCCCTCAACCTGTCATTGGGCATCAATCGGAGGTGGGGGAGGGAGGGGTAAGGCCCCACGTCCCATGTGCTCCATTAGGCGATTTAGGACCTCTGTTTGCTGTCGCTGGATTTCAGCTTGGCGTTCCATGGCCTCACGAAGATCGGCCACCGCCCTTGACAGATTTGGTCTCGTCATAGCCAAAGAGAAAGAGAAAGGCAAGCGACCTGAGTCAACGCACTAAGGTTAAAATCACTTCATGACCAGACAAAAGAAAGCAAGGTACAAGACAATCATCACATAGCACTAACAAATACTAATTAACCATACATAATTGCAATGCAAAAGGAGCTATATAAACATCGCTACAAGTATAAAAATCCTTCATAGAGGATGACACAACACATAACTAGAAAAATTTTGTCTCTACCACAATTAGTCAAAATAAGAGTGCTAACTATTAATTGCTACTAGCGTCATTTCTGCTCCAACTAGGTACAAAGCTAAACTACTTTAAATTCATACACATACGGCTACCCTAGGCTACGAAGTTGGGGTTAGTGTCTCCACCAATACGATCTAACTATCATCCTCGTCGGGGTCATCCTCCTCCTCAGAAGTGTCCTCCATCGTCGGCGTATCGCTGCCGGCTCGGAAGTCGTCCACGTACGCGCCCATCTTGTCGATATACTGACGCTCCAGGCGCATCGCTACATCTCTAATGGAAGTCAGGCTCTCAAAAGTGGCAGGCGAACCATGAGGACGAAAAGGGGCCATCAGGCCTCGATAATAAATCTCGTGCAGCCGGGACTGCGACAGGACCGTAGGACTATCCTCCACTATCTCACGCATGAAACGCCTATGGTACTTGGACACACGCTCCCCCTGCTTCTGGCCCCACGTCCTCACCGCTTCGTCCCACACTCGGCGGCGACTGAGAGGGTCGAATGACTGCTGCAACGCCTGACAGAACGAATGCCAATTGTAGCCCGCGGCTCCTCCTGGCCTCCTCATGACAGTCCTCCACCAACTAAGTGGTTCGTCCCTCAAGAACCCGACTGCAATAGAAATCCAAAGGTCACGGGAGACTCCATATTCCTCCATCCTAATCTCGAACATATTGATCCAATCACGAACGGTCATGGAGGCATCCTGTGTTAGAGCTGGAAATCGTTCCTTACGCAGGAGATTGGTGATGTCAGCCATAAATTGGCGGGTCGCGCTGATGGAAGACTGCGGCTGTTGGCTGTGGCCCTCGCCTGGAGAGGATGGTGGAACCGGGGGCCTACCGCCTGAGCGACTGCGCTCTCTCATGGGCTGGCTAGAGTTCTGAGACTCATCTCTCTCTCCTCGTCCTGCCATCGTAGAGTAAAATCCTGCAAGTATTTCAACCCAAATCAACAAGGTATAGCTCGTGAAGTTAAAGGAAAGGCACTCACAGTGGCGACAATGAGGGAATCACAGTTGTGCATACGGGATTGTCTGCAGAACCGGCTAAACCTTGGCTCTGATACCAACTTTGTAACGACCCAAAAACTAACACGTAAAAAGGAAATATAATTCGTAATAAACATAAGAGATTTAACAATTTTCAAGTCCCAAAAATACGGTAGAATTTGAAACTTTTTTCATAACAATAAGAAAATACATTTAAATGCCTAACACGGGATGTAACCGTGACCACACGACCATCAAAAGAGTTTTCACGTGGGATTTTCAAAACAAAAACATCAACTCCCAAAATAGTTGCCAACGGCCAGCCGGCGGTATACCCGACGCTCCCAAGGTCGGTCCCGTATGCACTCGCCGTTATCCTTCCATGTCGCCTAGTTTTCCAGCTTTCCCTTCAACTTACCTGCAACACGAGCACACTAGTGAGCTAATAGCCCAATAAGTGGATTAAAGATGTATAATAATTTTACATCAAGACTTATTTAAATATACGCGCATAGAATTTATAACTGAGTCAGAAATAAGTCTATTCTCCGCTAACTCCGTAAATAGAGCCTTCCGTGGCTCGATAATGACTCTACTCAGTGTCATCCACCATTGAGTTTATCACGAGACTATTGAACTCAATCTCCTTCAATCATAAAAGAAGGTTGTCCACCGATCTCCTCGAAATCCAGTTGGATCGTTCCGAAACCTCACACAGACAAGGGCCCCGTCGGGCAATTTCGGAACCGATCGTGATTGCGGCCCCATCGGCCGTACTAAGAGCACACAGCATATATAGAGAGGATAATCGTCCGCCGACTTCCTCGTGACCCCGTCGGGTAGTCCCGAAATCTCACACAGACAGTGGCCCCATCGGGCAATTTCGGTACTTATCACGCTCGCGACCTCCATTCGGAAGCCTAAGATTTCCCATATCCTTTCGACTTAAAAGAAAGCGTATCTCTCAACCTGCAAACAAGAATCTCAACCACAATAATAATAATCTTATGTCTGTGGTCCCATACCCACAGACAAGAGACACACACACACCATATAAACTGGTAACCCTAAGAACTTAGACCCGCAACTCTATAATTGCGAGTTAACAAACATATTATAGGCACGTGAGCCCATACTCACGTACCTAGGAAAACCAACATCATAATTACTAGGTTAAACATTAACATTTGCTACCACCATAATAAGATCACAACAGTAGCAAGCAATCGAGCATAGTAGAGTCTACTCGTGTTACAGAGGAGATCCACTTACTTGAGGTCCTAAGCTCCTCGCTTCGGTCCTCGAAATCCTTTCCCTAGGGGCGTCTCTTCTCGTGCTTTGTGTGAGATGCTTCTGTTCCACACAAGCAATTAATGATCAACGCCAAGGTTTACCACTAAGTACAGGAGAGGAAGAACTTGGAATTGGTGGACTCGAAGAATGTGACTCTAGTTAGTGGAACGGTTAATAATTCATTAAGAAAGCCCATCTAAGGTTGTTTCCGTCCTAAGTGTTGTCATTTGATTGGTTTAGGTGAGGAATAGGTTCTTAGCCTTACTCGTACAATGATTAAATCAATAAAAAAATGCCTAGACTTCGAGCCGGAAATCCGGCAGAGTTTCCCCTGTTTTTCGGATATCCCGGCCGAAGCCTTCACCTAATATCAACCCAGCACCGAACTAATTTCGGTCACAATCCAACATATCAACAACTAGAGTCAATAAACATAATATCAAGACATTTCCAAAATTTCATAACAACAATTATTCTCGAGTCTCAAAGGCTAAACTCGTAGCATAATTCTCAAGGATTCCAACAATATCCTAGCTCAAGTCACGCTTCCAATATCGTATCATTTTACAACAAGAACTCGATTTTTGGCCGCTTGGTTATACCTTTAGTATACGACGGTGAGGGGTCGTGCGTCCTTAAGCACTTCGGTGGTGATCCTGCACAATTTGGCATAATAAAATGATCGAATAAATTTTCGAACTAAATGCAACACGATGGGAAACACTCGGAATTGTGACCCAATTTATAACTCATTCACATTTGAATGGTCTACTTGCCAAAATACAACTTCACACGGTTAAATAACCAATAACGTGCATAATTTTCTCTTTTTTCACTATTTGATTTTAGACAACCAAATCTCCAAATCAAACTTTCAAAATAATATCACTTGGAAATTTTATTTTTATTTTTTTCCAAAACCGCGTCTAAAAGAGAAAATTTAGTTCCCGCTCGTCTAAACACGGATAAATCGGGATTTCAACAATTACAAATATAGTGCGAAAAATAAACATTTAAGCGCGTGAAGTTTGCCGCACAAAAACGAATTCCCAACTTGTTCGTTACTAAAATAGCACACTTTAAGGTGTCAAAAGTTCAAGGTAAACCGAATTAAAGACGACCTCTAGGCGTCTAACAAGTTCAAGCCCACCATAACACGATTCTTGAACGCAAACTAATTTCAATCACCCACTACGACAATAACATAATTCTCAATACGATGCTTTACAAAAACAAGCCTCGAATAAGATAGAATTTTGTTAACAACACAATCAACGAAAAATCGAGTATCTAACAACAACCACAAAAAGGAAACGAGGCTCACCAAACTTGAGTAATTACGGCTCGAGGAAGCACGCAACGGCTAACAAATTAACCCGGCAACGGCGCGAAGCGACGACAACTCTAAACTACAACGGAAACAAGGAATTAACCCGCTAAAATTTAAAGATCCAAGTTGAACATTCAACGACAACGCGGCGGACACGAAACTTACCTCGGTGTCGGCCTGGTAACGCGACAACTCAAACAATGGCGGAGCGAGGGAGAGTCGTCAGCTTCGACGACGACGGACGAGACGAGCTCAACGCGAAAAGGGCACGGCTGCTGCCCGGAGGAGACCACGACGCGACGAGGGTCGGCGTGGTTACGCGGCCGTGCGGGAGGGGCTGGCCGGCGCTGTGCGGCGGTGGCCGGACCTGGGGTTGCCGGCGACGGGCAGATCTCGCGCGGAGGAGCTCGGACCGAGGTGCTCGGAGGCTGGGTCGGCGCGGCGGAGCTCGGCGCGAAGGAGATCGGCGCTCCGGCTGGGCTGCGCGCGACGGAGAGGCGCGCTGCTGCTCGGGGACGCACGCGGGCGCGAAGGGGAGGCTTGGGTCAACGCCGACAGCGCGCGCGGAGGCTGGGCGAGCTCGGCGGAGTGGCGCGCTGCTGCTCGGCGTGCGGACGAAGCACGCGCAGTGCGAAGGGAGGGAGAGGCGCGCGGGGCTCGCGCTGGCAGAGCTGCGCGCGCGGGCTGGAGTTCGGGGCCGAGCGGTGCTGGCGGCGTGGCGGCACCGGCACTGTGCACGCGGGCTGGGCGGAGGAGCGGCGGCACCGGCGGGGGAGGCTAGTCGGCCGGCGGAGAGAGGGAGAGAGAGAGGAAAGGAAAGAAGAAGAAGAAAGAAAAAAAAATTGTGAGGAATGGGGGGGGGGGACTTGGTCGGCTGTGGGGGGGAAAAGAAAGGGAGAAGGAAAATGCCCTAATGGGCTTGGGCTAAATGGGCCCAAAATGGCAAAAAAATGGACCACGAAAATGCAACAAATTTTCCGAGAAATTTTAAAATTGCACACGTTATTTAAAAACGTAAACTTAGGAATTTAAATATCAATTTCGAATCAAACATAAATTCCTAACACGTCTAACTTTTAAGATTGTAAGATAACCATGCTAATTTCATAATTTCTCTCATAGTTCCAAATGATCAGATTTGACGAAACTGACCAATTTTACAAATTGGTAACAACTGAGGTAGAAATACAAATTAATTAATTAGCACAGTGATATTAAATTCATGTCATTACACCATCAACACAAACAAAAAGTTTGTGAACACTCAGGATTAAGGTCGATCCTCATATGATCATCTTATGACGTACATCTAGGTCTTCATGACGGTACTTATGTAAAGACTTTAGAATAACGTCCGGCCCTGTCCTATATAATCAAATTATATCAAATGCATTCACTCAGTGTCTCAACACTGAAAATCCGGATAAAATTTTCACATTCATAATGTAAGTGGATCACATTTGTAATTACCAATCAAGCTGTCCAATTCTTGATTTAATTACGGACATCTTTAAATATATTACCCATAATATTAATCCTCATTTGTATAATACACGTACACAATAATATTATGGTTTATATAATATATTATGGACTATGAATATTCATTTTTATCAATTATAAAACATTCAAACTAGAAAACAAATACTTCTTTTATTAATTTCAGTAAATGTTTACAAAATAAAATAAAACATTACAATAATGTTTTAAGGGCACATTCCCAACAAACTCCCACTTGCCCTAAAGCATGTGAGGCATTTCTTTTAAACCCATTCCTTCTAAGTGACGGTTGAAAGTCTTTTCCGCCAATGTCTTTGTGAAGGGATCAGCAAGGTTGTTCTCTGACGCTATCTTCATAACGTTGACGTCTCCACGATGTACGATTTCTCGAATCAAATGGTATTTTCTTTCAATATGCTTACCCCTCTTGTGACTCCTTGGTTCTTTTGAATTAGCCACTGCTCCACTGTTATCACAGTAAAGTGTTATGGCTTCATTCATTCTTGGAACAATTTCCAAGTTAGTACAAAACTTTCTGAGCCAAACTGATTCTTTAGCAGCTTCACAAGCAGCTATGTATTCAGCTTCCATGGTAGAATCTACAATACTGGATTGCTTTATGCTTCTCCAAATCACAGCTCCACCACCAAGAGTGAATACTGATCCGGACGTTGACTTTCTTGAGTCCCTATCTGATTGGAAATCAGAATCAGTATAACCAATGGGTTTCAAGTCACCACCTGAATAAACAAGCATATAGTTCCTAGTCCTTCGTAAGTACTTTAGGATATGTTTAACGGCAATCCAATGTTCTTTACCAGGATTTGACTGATATCTGCTCACTATTCCTATAGCATAACAGATGTCTGGCCTCGTACACAACATTGCGTACATTAGGCTTCCAACTGCCGATGCGTAGGGAACACGTCTCATGTCCTCCTCCTCTTGAGGTGTTTTAGGACATTGTTCCTTAGAAAGAACAACTCCATGTCGGGATGGTAAAAGACCCTTCTTGGAATTTTGCATTGAGAAACGTGTTAACACCTTATCGATATAAGATGCTTGTGACAGAGCCAAAAGTCTGTTCTTTTTATCTCTAATTATCTGGATCCCAAGAACATAACTTGCTTCTCCCAAATCCTTCATTTGGAATTGTTTGCTCAGCCATTCTTTTACATTTGATAATACTCCTACATCATTTCCAATGAGTAGGATATCGTCAACGTAAAGGATTAAGAAAACCACACTACTTTCTTTAATGAGCTTGTACACACAAGGCTCATCTTCATTTTGTTTGAAACTATAAGTTTTGATAGTCTCATCAAATCTTATATTCCATGATCTTGAAGCTTGTTTAAGACCATAAATGGACTTTAGTAGCTTACAGACTTTATGTTCTTGGCCTTTTACCACGAAACCTTCTGGTTGCACCATATAGATGTTTTCTTAAAGATTGCCATTTAGAAAGGCTGTCTTGACATCCATCTGCCAAATTTCATAGTCTAAGTTGGCTGCAATGGATAAGAGGATACTAATGGATTTTAACATGGCGACAGGAGAGAAAGTATCTTCATAGTCAATACCCTCTCTTTGGGTATAACCCTTAGCCACCAGTCGAGCTTTGAAAGTCTCTACTTTCCCATCTGCTCCTCTTTTTCTCTTATAGATCCATTTACATCCAATGGACCTGACATCTTCAGGTGGATCTACAAGTTCCCAGACAGAGTTGGAGTACATAGACTCCATCTCTTGGTTCATAGCTTCTTGCCATTGTTCCTTGTCACAATCTACTATTGCATCTCTATATGTCAATGGATCATCTTCATTGGTATCTGTAACAACATTTGCTTCAATTTCTTTTCGATAGCGAGAAGGTAATCTAATTTCTCTCCCACTACGTCTAGGTACCATAGTGACTTGATCAGGAACTGTGGTTTCTGCTATCCCATGATCAACAACTGTTGTTGGTCGTGGAGGTAACGGACCACGTAACATTTCCTCGAGTATTACTTTACTTCGAGGTTTGAAGTTTGTCATATAGTCGTTTTCGATAAAGGTAGCATTTGTCGATACAAATACCTTCTTGTCTTTTGGACTATAAAATAAACCTCCTCTAGTGCCTTTAGGATATCCTACGAACAAATACACTTCTGTTCGTGATTCTAATTTCCTTATTTTCCCTTTCAACACATGAGCGGGGTACCCCCAAATACGAAAGTGACGCAAACTAGGTTTACGTCCATTCCATAGTTCCAGTGGGGTCTTAGGGATTGATTTTGACGGTACAACATTCAAAATATACACCGCAGTTTGTAGGGCATAGCCCCAGAATGACAACGGTAAAGATGAATAACTAATCATGGATCTTACCATGTCTAACAATGTTCGGTTCCTTCTCTCTGCAACCCCATTTTGGTGGAGTATTAGGAGCCGTTAAATGCGAGAGAATCCCATTCTCTAACAAGAAATCCTTGAATTCAGTATCCAAGTACTCTCTACCTCGATCAGATCGAAGTGTCTTAAGTGATTTGCCTAATTGTTTTTCAGCTTCTGCAACAAACTCTTTGAACTTTCCAAAAGTCTCAGATTTCCGTTGCATGAGATAAACATACCCATACCTTGAAAAGTCGTCAATAAATGTGACGAAATATTCATAACCACCTCGAGCTTGTACATTCAACGGTCCACACACGTCAGTATGTACTAACTCTAATGGTTTCTTTGCTCTTTCTCCCTTAGTAGAAAAAAGCCTCCTAGTCATCTTACCTTCTAGACAAGACTCACAAACTGGTAGGGTTCCAACTCTTAGTTCCCTCAAAGGACCTTCTTTTGTTAGCCTGTTAATTCTTTCCAAGTTAATATGGTCTAATCTTAAGTGCCACAGATATGTTTCGTCATCACTATTAAGTTTTTGTTTCTTGTTGGATCTAGGATTAGCTACTTTAAACATTTCAGCATTCAAACATATTTGATAAGCAGGTCTAAGGAAATAAAGCCCATTTTCCAAACATGCATGACAAATATCCAAACCATTATTGGAAATCACAATTGAATTATTAGCAAACGAAATAGCAAACAATTGTTCATGAAGTTTGGAAACAGAAATAAGATTCCTAGAAAATCCAGGAATATACAAAACATCCTTCAATAACAAAAATTTATTAATCGGAAATTTCAAACGGGCAACTCCCACTGCTCTAGCTGAAACGGACGCCCCATTGCCAACCTTCATGGTCAACTCCCCTTCAGCAAGCTCTTGGTAGGATTCAAGCAGCTGCAAAGAAGTACAAACATGGTTAGTTGATCCAGAATCAACAATCCAAGAGGACTCATCCTCTATTAAACAATTTTCTAAAATATGTAAATCTGATTTACCTTTGTTCCTACGTTCCTCGGCTAACTCAGCGAGGTATTTAGGGCAATTGCGCTTCCAATGCCCTTCCACATCACAATGAAAACACTTTCCTTTCTTGTCCTTCTTCTTTTTCTGAGGTTGGGGTTTGTTGTCATTTTTCTTGAACTTTTTAGTTCCAAGAGCTTGTCCACCCTTCTTACCACCCTTAGGCTTTTGAGTTTTCTTCTTCTTTGAAGTAGAGCTACTTGCAACATTTGCTTCCTGCTTCTTCTTCGCAGTTCCACAGATAGACTCAAAAGTTTGCAACTCATTGAGAAGCTGAGTCATCCCATAAGTCAGCTTATTCATTATGTAGTTGCTAGTGAACGGCAGAAATTCGCTCGGCAGCGAGTTCATGATGATGCTCACTTGGGTAGGCTCATCTAATGTCGCCCCATGAAGTTCAGCTTCAGTGAAATAATTTGTCATCCTCATGACATGATCACGGACATGTGTCCCAGATTGCATGCGGGCGTTAGTATACTTTCTAGTTACCTCATGCCTTGCATGCTCAGATTGTTTCCCGAACATTTCCTGGAGACTTTCCATAATTTCAGCTGCAGTTATCTTCTCTTCCAGTTTAGTCCGGAGGGATTCAGACATAGAAGCTAACATGTAGCCCTTTGCCTTATTATTAGCCATACGCCAATTTTCAAAGGCGTCCCTCGTCCCACGGGGGGCATTTGCAGTAGGTGGTGGTGGGCAGCCTTCTGTGAGAACATGCCTTATATTCTCACTAACCAGCACTATGTTAATGTTACTTTTCCATTTCTGATAGTTATCTCCAGTCAAAATATTGTTTGCCAAAAGAGACGTAATTGGATTGGAAATCATTTTGCTGAATAAAAGAAATAAATATAATCAATTGTTTGAAATGAACATTCATATACATTTACATTTTGGAATGTTAAACGTGATGCATGTATGCACGGAAAAATACAAAACCTAGTAAAACATTCCTCGATAATTCAACTAGCCATGCATGACACGCCGCCGTAGGGTAGGAAATATTATACACTTAGTTAAACTAAGACGTTCTTGATTAATAATCATTCTATTAACACTTTAACTTCATGATCATTAGCTATCGAAGCATAAAGTTGGTCAAAAATATAATCAACACACTTGATCTCATATCTTTTTGAGTAAGACCCACCGTTTCGACCTTTTGAACTTAACCCAAGAGTGCCACCGTAGGGTAGGTCATTCTTGGAGTACATCCTAAAATCTATCATTAGAAGCCTAGCCTTGATATTAAATCAAAATGGACACCCTCCGTAGGGAGGACGAAATCAAAGCGTCTCGAGGCGCCATTTCAATCCTCACGGTGCTAAACCAACGGTGGAGACCTTCAAGATTACTCAATATTTAAATTTGTATTTTCTTTAGATAACTTTTATCAATTTTGAGATTTAAATAATCTAGAATAATTAATCAAATTAATTTTAACATCTAATGTTTATCTAGGTGACTTAAAATCTCAAATTAAGAAACATAATTTCTTTTATTCTAAGACTTATTCATTTAATTCAATTCCTAACAATTTATAAATAGAATTATTTATGAATAACTCATTATCTAATTTTAACCTAAACAATTTTAGTCAAAATTAAATAATAAATAAATATCATGATTTTATATTTAATTATGTCAATTTTAATCTAATTAAAATAAAAACATACATTAAACAAATAAACCATGATGCATGACATGTTATAATGCAATGAATAGGCGCACCTAGTCTAAATGACATGTGAATATGCATGGACATGTATTATTTTATCAAATAAAATAATTAAATAAAACATAAAATAAATGGAATTGACCGGGTTCTTTGGAATTATTTACAATCTAAAAGTTCAAAAATATCTTCTTGGATCTTTAATTCTTCACGGAGGTTGGAGGACTAGTTTTCAAAAACTTCTTCATTTGGGCCACTGCACAAAACAGCCCATAATGGGCTTTGACACTTGCTGAATGGTGTATAGGGCCAGCTTCAAAACCAAGTCCAATTTGGGCTTCCATCTCCAATCAAGCGTAGGAGACTCTTGTTGGCTTACTGTTCGAAACAGAAGTCTTAATTCGACGTCCTGTCATCTTGTATCGCCTCCAGTGGGATTTTACAGAAAAAAAATATATCGCAGAAAATAAAATACAACAATTCCTAACCCATATTACTTAGGGCGTACAAATTTTGATCTAATAAAAAATTAAAAATTCCAAAGGACCATATAATTAACGACCAACTCCATGTCCATACATCAAACAATCATCAAAACAAAATACATCTCATGACAAAAATATTCAATGCGCCTATTCATAAATACATGTAATCAAGATTTCCTAAATCAAAAAAAATATTGATGTCATATTATTAATCACGACCGCTCTGATACCAGTTGTTGGAAATCAGAGTACGTTGCGCAACGGAATTATAAAAAAAAAATTGTATCAATTTAACAATTTAAATTGAAATAACTTGTAAACAATTTACATATGCAACACGGATCTAGATTTTTCAACAAAAAATCTAACATGACAATAATATGGAACCAATAAAATAACAATTAAACAAATTAATTTAGATAGAGAAATAGATCATTACCAAGACGAAACAATGAATGTGTTTTGATCTTCAAAACACCGTACGTGCCAAAACCACCAAGGTGGGGCTATGGAATACGTTTGACACGAGTTTACCGGTCTGCGCTATATAGTGCTTTGAAACCGTAGTCTTCCAATTCAATTCTTTGGTAGAGAATTAGAGTAGAGAGTGGGCTCTAATTTTCTCACGCTGTAACACTCCTCACTAGAGAGAAAGGGAGAGACTAGAGAACAGAGAAAAAATATCACGTATAATTTTTCTGAGGAAAGAAAAGTGTCTTAGGGTTTTCTCTTATTGGTTATAACTATTTATATCCAATTAAAATAAACCCCCTTTTATTATTATTATTATTATTATTATTATTATATAACCGAATATATATTGCGCACGAAATTTTCTCCAACGTGCTGGTATAGGTTTGAACTTTTCAAAACTTTTGTTATTTTAAAAGTTGTCAGGTAACAACTTTGTACCTATTAATTATATATATATATATATATAATATTACGTAACAAACTTTTCATTGGCAATTTTTTCAAACCTTTATATATATTATGTATGTACATATTTATATATATTATATATATATACGGTTATTTATAAAAGTTTTGAACTTTTTCAAAACTATATATAAATATAAGGTTATTTATAAAAGATTTGAACTTTTTCAAAACTATATATAAATATGTATTTAATAATACGATTTAAAGAAATCTTATTTCTTTTCTTTATAAATATCTATAAATATCCAATATTTATATTCTAATTAATTATCTTTAGATATTTATAACATATGTTATTTTTAATAATCTAATTATTAAAATTCTTTTTCTTTCTCAATAATTCCAAGTGACATGCACTTACATCATAAGAATTTTACTCCTTATAATGGTGTTCTCTCATTTGTACTATTATTATTATATGATTTTTAGACTATTTAAAATTCATATATTAAACTATTTAATTAAACAATAATACTAAGTGTAAGAAATTTAAATAATTAATCAAATTAATTATTTTTAATATTCAATTCTCAATACCCAAAGACGAATTGGGGACCATGGACCTATAATTTCAAGCTCCAATAAATTGAACAAAGTAATTATTCAATTTATTAATCCCGAAATTATTCCACTATAAACTCGGGATTGAACTCTTGAAATTACAGAGTAATTTACTCAAAACAATTATCAGTTCATTGATATAATCATTTCATGAAGTTCAACCCTCCATAATGATCCATAATTAGAGCTGGATAAGTTACCGTTTTGCCCCTCTAATTATTTCTCGATCCTTAAGTACCATCGGGTCCACTAGTGAACGGTTAATTTATAACTTATTATAAATTAGAGCGCTCAAACCGTTCAGTTCCAGAAACCGACAATTAAGGGGATCATTCAATCTTTCCCCTTGAGAAAGTTATGGATTCCGTATCTGTAAAACACATTCTCAACTATTTGTTCTTCTAAGCCTCCGAAATGCAAGTGTTGGGCCCATTAGCTAAATGGGCTTTAACGAACAAATCAAAAAGTCCATCAACACAAACAAAAAGTTTGTGAACACTCAGGATTAAGGTCGATCCTCATATGATCATCTTATGACGTACATCTAGGTCTTCATGACGGTACTTATGTAAAGACTTTAGAATAACGTCCGGCCCTGTCCTATATAATCAAATTATATAGAATGCATTCACTCAGTGTCTCAACACTGAAAATCCGGATAAAATTTTCACATTCATAATGTAAGTGGATCACATTTGTAATTACCAATCAAGCTGTCCAATTCTTGATTTAATTACGGACATCTTTAAATATATTACCCATAATATTAATCCTCATTTGTATAATACACTTATACAATAATATTATGGTTTATATAATATATTATGTGTTGGCTTATGTCACAAATTAACCAAATGTTTTGATAATTACAAACAAGATGAGTTTTTATTACTAATATATTTGTCAAGTGTGTATGAAGCAAATTGTCTAGAAGACCAATGTTGAAATGATGATTACATCAAGAAAAATTCAAGCATGAAGAACAAGCAAGATTAGGATATTCAATGTAAGGGAAAATTATCGTTTAAGCATTCGATAATTTTTGGCTCAAAGTTCTTTTTATTAAAAATTATTTTGATTCATTTACTTTGAAATCAAACGAATTATATTCATGTCTTAATCCTCAATAGTTGCATCTTATATTAAGGCAAATGAATTCATGGTTAAGAAAGTAAATTTGCTTTGACATTTTAGATTTGAGCTTTCTTGTCTTATTTTATGAAAATTCAAAGTAAATCATTCAATCTTCTCATTATTTCTAAAATCATTTAAATGATCATTTTTATTAAGAAAATGTCGCACTTAAAGTTTGATTTTAAGCACATTTTCGTATCGGTTCGTTTCTTGCCTTAAAAGTTATATTCGTAGGCAAAATTTGACGAACCGGTCGACCACTTCCACGAACCGGTCGACCGGTTCCCCTGCAACGGGCCGAGAAATATCCGTTGCAAGTAGCCGTTTTATTGTCTGATGTGGCAGTTAAAACGGTCGACCGGTTACTGAAGCGGTCGACCGTTTCGTTCGCTGATTCAAACATAAAATTGTGTTTTTGAGCCACATATAAAAGGATAAAGTTCTATTTTGCTCATTCCAAGAAAGATAACGAAAGATTCTGATTTTCTCTGAGCAAAAACCTTACAAAATTATTTCTTTCTTCTCTTGATTATTCTCTTACATCATTGTGCATCCTTTTTCAAGAAAGAAACCAAAAACACTTTTGAGCCAATCATTATCAAATACTTAAAGTGTTTCTCTCATAGATTTGTCTTGTAATATTTTGAGAGAGTTAGTGAGCTTCATTATATTCATCTTCTTTTCATACCATTCTTTTGAGAGTTAGTCGAGGTTTCGACAAAGGGGTTTTTGGTGGGTTTATTGTGAAGAGGATTGGGTAATCCTCGGGTGTGCCCGTAAGGTGTTCGACAAATGTACATGGTAGATCGAGCCGAAAGTCGATCACAATAGTGGACAAAGGCCTTGCTCGTGACGGAGAGCTTGGTAACGGGGGACGTAGATCTTTCGGATCGAACCTCCATAAACATATAGTTTGCGCTCTTTTCTCCCTACTCCTTACCTATTTATTTATCTCATTTTGTTCTTGAATAGTTGTTGAAATTTATATTAGCACAACTTGTTTTAAGCATATAGAACATTATTAAATTAGCTTAATAAAAATTGAATTTATTAAGTTTTTATCTAATAACCAATTCACCCCCCCTCTTGGTTAGTCATTCTTGGGTCAACAATTGGTATCAGAGCAAGGTTGCTCACTACATTCATTTAGATTTCACAATCTAGAGCATGGCTAGTACTAACTTTCACACTCAAGAGGGGCATTCCACAAACCGGCCTCCACTTTTTGATGGAAATGACTACAATTATTGGAAGGCTCGGATGACCATCTATCTCCAATCTATTGATTATAATCTTTGGGAAGTGATAGAAAACGGTCCTTATGTCCCTATGAAGCTTATCAAAGAAGAGGGAAAACCGGACCGTTTGGTCTTGAAAGAAAAGCATGAGTATGAGGAGGAAGATAAGAGAAAACTTTCTCTAAATGCTAGAGCTAAAAATGTTTTGTATTGTGCACTAGACAAAAATGAGTTCAATCGCATTTGCATGTGTGATTCCGCACAAGACATTTGGAACTTGCTTGAAATCACTCATATAGGAACTAGTCAAGTCAAAGAGACTAAAATCAATATGCTAGTTACTAAGTATGAGAACTTCTTCATGAAAGAAAATGAGGCCATTGTAGACATGATTACTAGATTCACCGATATTGTAAATGGCTTGAAAGCACTTGATCGGAAACTTACTAATGATGAGCTTGTGAGTAAAATTCTTAGATCCTTGCCGGAGTCATGGACCACGCTCAAGACCGTGATTGAGACAACGAAGACTACTCAAAAATACACTATTGAAGAGCTCTACGGCGTATTGATGACTCATGAGCTTAACATAGCGGAAACTAAAGACAAAACTTCGAAGAACAAGGATCAAGTGGAAGAGAGGCCAAAAAGACAAATTGCCTTAAGGTCAACATCCGAAGAAGAGGATAAGAGCGAAGGCTTAGACGAAAGCGAAATAGAGGATCTCATGGCTCTTCTTGGGAAATTCAATCGCTTCAAAGGCTTTCGAAGAACACCAAGGAGAAATGACAAGGGAGGAAACAAAGATCCTATCATTTGCTACGAATGCAAGAAGCCCGGACACAAAAGGGATGAATGTCCACAACTACAACATCAACAACAACAAAGAAAATTTGGAAAGAAAAAGAAGGCTCTTCAAGTGATTACATGGGATGATAGTGAAGAGGAGGATCAAGAAGAGGAGAAGCAAGAAGAAATCGCCAACATGTGCTTTATGGCACTAAATGATGAGGTAGAAATTCAAAACACTCTAGTTGATGATGATACTTTATATGATGAGTTATCCATTGCATATGATGAGCTACTTACAAATTTCGAAAAGCTTGCCACTAAAGCCACTCTCTTGAAAAAGAAAAATGCATCACTTTCTATTGAGCTAGGAAAAATTTCGGTCTTAGAAAAGGAAAATGAAAATTTGAGAAATGAAAATATTTCATTAAAAGAAAGAGTGGATGATTTGACAAAGGTTGTTTACAAATTCACTTTAGGAAAGAAAACTTTTGACATGATGATTAGTGAACAACGGTGTGTTTTCAACAAACAAGGACTTGGTTTTAAACCAACCTTGAAACAAAATTTACTAGCTAACCATTTTGTCAAAGCTTCAAGCTCATCACGTATTATATGTCACTATTGTAATGATCATGGTCATACCTCATTCGATTGTCATATCAAGAAAAGTATGAGTCATGGCTCAAAATATAAGTGGATCAAAAAATCCACAACCACTAACACTATTGGACCCAAGTTAGTGTGGGTACCAAAGATCAAAACTTGAATTGTCTTGTTGTAGGACTCAAAGAAAATAAAGAGCAAGTGGTTTCTTGATAGTGGATGCTCAAAGCACATGACCGGAGACTTCTCACTACTTTCTAGCTTCACAAAGAAGGATGGTGGACATGTGACGTTCGGTGACAACTCACAAGGAAAGATTCTTGGTTTCGGAAACGTTGGTAATTCACTTTCTCCTTCAATTGAGAATGTTCAACTAGTGGATAATTTAAAGCATAATTTACTAAGTATTAGTCAATTATGTGACAAAGGTTATCGTATAGTATTTGATTCTTCCTCTTGCAAAATTGAAGATGCTACATCAAATCGAGTCATGTTTATGGGTAGCCGAAATGATAATGTCTATACCATTGATATTGCACATGATCACATTGATGAAAAATATTTTGCTACTTTAAAAGATGATCATTGGCTTTGGCATAGGCGCCTTGGACATGCTAGCATGGACCTAATCTCAAGAATTTCAAAAAATGTCTATGTCAAAGGTTTGCCAAACATAATATTTGAAAAAGAGAAAATTTCTGAAGCTTGTCAATTAGGAAAACAAGTTAGAACCTCTTTTAAAAGCAAACAATATTATTCTACCTTTCGACCTTTACAACTTTTACATATGGATTTATTTGGTCCTTCAAGGACCGCTAGTCTTGGAGGGAAACATTACGCCTTTGTCATAGTTGATGATTTTTCACGGTTTACATGGGTTATTTTCTTGAAATTCAAAGATGAAGCCTTGTCAATCTTTGAAATTTTTTGTAAACGTGTTCAAAATGAAAAAGGCTATACTATAACATCGGTTAGAAGTGATCATGGTGGAGAATTTGATAATGATGCATTTGAAATATTTTGTAATAACAATGGTTATGATCATAACTTTTCGGCTCCTAGAACACCTCAACAAAATGGTGTAGTAGAAAGAAAGAATCGTACATTACAAGAAATGGCCCGCACTATGTTAAATGAAAATAGCTTACCTAAATATTTTTGGGCCGAAGCGGTTAATACCGCTTGTTATATTGCTAATAGAGTTTTTGTAGCTAAAAAGAAATGCAAAACTCCGTATGAGCTTTGGAGGGGTAGAGTACCAAACATCGGATATTTTAAAGTTTTCGGTTGTAAATGCTTTATTTTGAACACAAAAGACAAATTAGGTAAATTTGATGCAAAAGCCGATATTGGCATTTTTCTCGGGTACTCTAGTTCTAGCAAAGCCTATAGAGTATTTAACAAAAGAACATTAGTCGTAGAAGAATCTATTCATGTTACCTTTGATGAATCTAACTCTCTTGATAAAGAGAAAGGTAGTGTTTTTCATGATGTAGATTCGGAAATTCCACTTGAGAAACTTACTATCCAATCGGACAAGGAAGAATCGGGAAAAGAAGTAGAGATTGAGGAAGTTCACGAAGAGAGTCACGTAGAACATCAAGAGGAATCGTTACAACTTGACATCTCAAGTGATCAACCTCTACCCAAAGAATGGAGGTATAATCCCGATCACCCTAAAGACCTCATTATTGGTGATCCCTCTAAAGGAGTGACTACTAGAACCTCACTTAGAAATATTTGTAACAACTTTGCTTTTGTTTCACAAATGGAGCCAAAGAATTTTAAAGAAGCGGAACATGATGATTTTTGGACTTTAGCTATGCAAGAAGAACTAAACCAATTTGAAAGAAACAATGTTTGGGATTTAGTTCCTAGACCTAGTAGTCAATCCGTTATAGGAACCAAATGGGTCTTTAGAAACAAACGCGACGAAAATGGTGTGATTGTGCGAAACAAGGCTAGATTAGTGGCCCAAGGTTTCAATCAAGAAGAAGGTATCGACTATGAAGAAACCTTTGCACCGGTCGCAAGATTAGAATCCATTCGAATGCTACTTGCCTTTGCTTGTCATAAAGGTTTCACCCTTTTTCAAATGGATGTTAAAAGTGCATTTCTAAATGGATACATTTTAGAGGAAGTATACGTAGAACAACCACCCGGTTTTCAAAATCATAAGTATCCGGATCATGTTTTTAAATTGAAAAAGGCTCTCTATGGGTTAAAGCAAGCTCCTAGAGCTTGGTATGATAGATTAAGTAAATTTCTTATTTCAAATGACTTTTCAATGGGAAAAGCGGATACTACTCTTTTTATAAAAGTCAAGGGTGATGATATGATAATTGTACAAATTTATGTTGATGATATTATCTTCGGTGCTACTAATGACCTTCTTTGTGAGGATTTTGCTAAGAGTATGAGTAGCGAGTTCGAAATGAGCATGATGGGAGAGCTCAATTTTTTTCTTGGACTTCAAATCAAACAAAGCAAGGAAGGAATCTTTATCAACCAAGCTAAATATGTAAAAGAGATGCTCAAGAAGTTTGAAATGGAAGATGCAAAACCAATGAACACACCCATGAGTTCTTCAATAAAGCTTGACAAAGACGAACATGGTGTTGCGGTTGATACGACAAAGTACCGAGGTATGATCGGATCCCTTCTTTATTTAACCGCAAGTAGACCCGATATCATGTTTAGTGTAGGCTTGTGTGCTAGATTTCAATCTAATCCAAAAGAGTCCCATCTTAGTGCCGTCAAACGCATTCTTCGCTACATTAGTGGAACAAAGAATTTAGGCTTATGGTATCCTAAAGGGTCTCATCTAGATTTGCTTAGTTTCTCCGATGCCGATTGGGCCGGTTGCTCAATTGATCGGAAAAGCACTAGTGGTACATGTCATTTTCTAGGTTTTGCACTAGTATCTTGGTTTAGCAAAAAGCAAAATTCGGTTGCTCTATCCACTGCCGAAGCGGAATACATTTCGGCGGCTAGTTGTTGTGCACAAGTTCTTTGGATGAGACAAACATTGCATGATTATGGTCTTTCATTTTCTTACACTCCAATCATGTGTGACAACACAAGTGCCATCAATTTGTCAAAAAATCCAGTTTTGCATTCACGCACCAAACATATAGAAATTAGACATCATTTCTTGCGTGATCATGTGCAACGTGGTGATATTGCTTTGGAATTTATTTGCACCGAAAAACAATTAGCCGATATTTTCACAAAACCTCTCGCATTAGAAAGATTTTCTTTTATTAGAAGAGGACTTGGTTTGATTGATATATCTGAAATTGCTTGATTGATAATTTTATAATCATACATATATTGGTTAATTATTCATTTTTTAAATTGCTTCGCATTATTTGCATGATATTTCTGGCATTTTTTTTGTGATAAATTAGGATTATTCATTTTTTGGGTAATCCGGACGACCGGATGAAAACCCGGTCGACCGGATGGGGGAAACAAATTTTGCATCGTCTCTGACGGTCGACCGGATGGTAAAACGGTCGACCGGTTGGTGGCGAAACGGACGACCGGATGTGTAACCGGTCGCCCGGTTCTTGCGCGCCCAGAAACTTTTTGGGCTTCGTGAAGAACCGGTCGACCGGATGGAGGAACCGGTCGACCGGTTCCTCGCCTGGTGCGTCCTTTTGTCGCGAAAATCCCCCTTTGTTCTTCATTTTTCTCTCTCTCTCTCTCTCAAACCCATGAAAACCAGCCCCCTTCTCCATCAAAATCGCAATTCTTCATCATTTTTCTTCAAATTTCTTCCATTCAAACTCTTTTTCTTACCTTTCTCATCAAAACCCACAAAAAATTCTCATCCAAAACGCCTCAAATCTCCCAAATCCACTCAAAATCCTCATCTCAAACCCTAACTTTCTCTCTCTACAATTTCTCAAAAAAATTCGTTCTATATCCTTCGTGCTCAATGGGAAGGAAGCAAATGGCCACAAAAGGAAGAGGAAAACGAGTTCGTCAAGAGGATTCAAGCGATTCTTCTCCGGAGAGGTATAATGATCCTCGCACATTTGATACTTGTTCAGTTTTAGGTGGAAAAGTGATTCATTTCTCTGCTTTTGAGGATTTTGGAATCTTAGAACTTTTTGAACATCAAAGTTGGGTTGAATTTGTTTGTCTTCGTGAACCATGTTATCCCGAGCTCGTAAAAGAATTCTATAAGAACCTTAGATATGATGGTCAAGGGTATGCCACTGTTGTTAAAAAAATTAAAATCACATTCAACCATCAAGTTTTGGATAGGCTCCTTAGAACCCACCTAAATGGAGAGTGTGTGTTTGAAAAGAAAGGATGGCCTCAAGTTGAAGGATTTGATCAACTTGAGTGCATTGAGAGACTCTCCGGGCGTCGACTAGTTGGCCCCATTAAGCTCAAAGCCAAAGACCTCAACCTTACCGCCAAACTTCTCCATCATATCATCGGTTATATCATTCTTCCTAGGTCGGGGCATCGTGATGAGATTAGCGCTTTCGATCACTTTTTGATCGATAGTATCATGTTGAAAAGGAGACTTTCGCTTGGTTTTATCATTGGAAATTTCATGATGGTTGCCAAAGAAAAGAAGCGGGCCGCTCTTCCATACGGTGCCGCCATTACTAGGCTTCTCCGTGCTCACCGCGTTCCTCTTGCAAATGAAGCCCAAGTTACTAAAGTGAGCCCCATGAATGCGACTACCCTTCACCAAATGCACATTGTCAAAGGTTCCGACGGTCAATGGTCCTTCATTTCTCCCAAAACTCAAGGTTCCTCCTCTCGCGGCCGTGATGACGACGAAGATGACATCGAAGCGGAGCTTGACGCCGCCGCCGCCGCCGCCGGATACCGCCCGGGGCAAGATCATGATGAGGATCCCGTTGGCCCACAAACGAGTGCCTTCCGGTTCACCGAAGAGCACTACAACATGATGCAAGCCCGTCTCGATTCGCTCACCGGTGCGGTTGATGAGTTTCGCGGTGCCGCCAACACTCGCTTTGATCATTTTGATGCACGCCTAACCGAGCTCTCCTCCTCCTTCAACACAATGGCTCTCAATCAACTAGCCTTCTTCGATCACATGTATCGCCACTTCCCTCCGCCACCACCGCCGCCGCCCTTCGAGTAGATTTTTATTTTCTTTTACCTTATTTGCGATGTCGAGATTTTTTTGTATTTTGGTCTCACTTTATCTTATTTGATGGCTATGTGATCTCTCACTATGACTATGGACTTATTTTGGTATGACTATGGACTTATTTTGGTTTCTCTTATTTGATGGCTATGGCTATTTTGGTTTATTTTGGTTTATCTCTTTATACCTTGGCTTCTTTGCTTATGTCTCAAGTCTCTATACTCATGTCTTTATCATGCTTTTCTTCCTTAGTGTTTGCCAATTTCTTTTTGATCAATGCCAAAAGGGGGAAATATTGCATGATTGCTTTATCTTGTTACTTGCATTCTTATTGAATATCATCATCCTTAGGACTTGAAATTTTTGTTCTTTTCTTTTAAGCATAAACTAAGGGGGAATGCCATCATCTTTAGGACTTGCATTTTTTTTGTAAGCACAAACTAAGGGGGAAAAATCTTGGACAAAACTTGAAACTATCACACAAGGTCTACAATTTATTTACTCTTCATGTTTGCAATCATTTTGTTTGTCATTATCAAAAAGGGGGAAATTGTTGGCTTATGTCACAAATTAACCAAATGTTTTGATAATTACAAACAAGATGAGTTTTTATTACTAATATATTTGTCAAGTGTGCATGAAGCAAATTGTCTAGAAGACCAATGTTGAAATGATGATTACATCAAGAAAAATTCAAGCATGAAGAACAAGCAAGATTAGGATATTCAATGTAAGGGAAAATTATCGTTTAAGCATTCGATAATTTTTGGCTCAAAGTTCTTTTTATTAAAAATTATTTTGATTCATTTACTTTGAAATCAAACGAATTATATTCATGTCTTAATCCTCAATAGTTGCATCTTATATTAAGGCAAATGAATTCATGGTTAAGAAAGTAAATTTGCTTTGACATTTTAGATTTGAGCTTTCTTGTCTTATTTTATGAAAATTCAAAGTAAATCATTCAATCTTCTCATTATTTCTAAAACCATTTAAATGATCATTTTTATTAAGAAAATGTCGCACTTAAAGTTTGATTTTAAGCACATTTTCGTATCGGTTCGTTTCTTGCCTTAAAAGTTATATTCGTAGGCAAAATTTGACGAACCGGTCGACCACTTCCACGAACCGGTCGACCGGTTCCCCTGCAACGGGCCGAGAAATATCCGTTGCAAGTAGCCGTTTTATTGTCTGATGTGGCAGTTAAAACGGTCGACCGGTTACTGAAGCGGTCGACCGTTTCGTTCGCTGATTCAAACATAAAATTGTGTTTTTGAGCCACATATAAAAGGATAAAGTTCTATTTTGCTCATTCCAAGAAAGATAACGAAAGATTCTGATTTTCTCTGAGCAAAAACCTTACAAAATTATTTCTTTCTTCTCTTGATTATTCTCTTACATCATTGTGCATCCTTTTTCAAGAAAGAAACCAAAAACACTTTTGAGCCAATCATTATCAAATACTTAAAGTGTTTCTCTCATAGATTTGTCTTGTAATATTTTGAGAGAGTTAGTGAGCTTCATTATATTCATCTTCTTTTCATACCATTCTTTTGAGAGTTAGTCGAGGTTTCGACAAAGGGGTTTTTGGTGGGTTTATTGTGAAGAGGATTGGGTAATCCTCGGGTGTGCCCGTAAGGTGTTCGACAAATGTACATGGTAGATCGAGCCGAAAGTCGATCACAATAGTGGACAAAGGCCTTGCTCGTGACGGAGAGCTTGGTAACGGGGGACGTAGATCTTTCGGATCGAACCTCCATAAACATATAGTTTGCGCTCTTTTCTCCCTACTCCTTACCTATTTATTTATCTCATTTTGTTCTTGAATAGTTGTTGAAATTTATATTAGCACAACTTGTTTTAAGCATATAGAACATTATTAAATTAGCTTAATAAAAATTGAATTTATTAAGTTTTTATCTAATAACCAATTCACCCCCCCTCTTGGTTAGTCATTCTTGGGTCAACATTATGGACTATGAATATTCATTTTTATCAATTATAAAACATTCAAACTAGAAAACAAATACTTCTTTTTTTAATTTCAGCAAATGTTTACAAAATAAAATAAAACATTACAATAATACTTTAAGGGCACATTCCCAACATTCAAGTGAATAGTAGTCATGAAATTCGAGAGTTCAATCTCAAATTATAGTAGAGTAATCACATGATTAATTAACGAAAAATTAATCAAAGAGCTTTGACCACAAATATGAAAAATATCACCAGAAGGTCCCTCCTTTTCATTGATGTCATTTACGGGCTAATTTTGCAAGAATTTAATTAATTTTGTATTCATATAATTTGGTTATTAAAATTACACGAGATATTAATTAACTATTTAAATGTTAAATATTTATTTAAGAGTTTTTGATAATATCATATTAGTAGATAATATCCATTCAAATTAAACATGTAATATTTGATTTGATATCAATAATAATTGGTTTAGAATTTGAAAAATTAAATCCCTTAACCATAGGGTGGGCACATATTTGCTGGTAGAGAATGAAAAAGTTTTTCCATATCTCAATTTAATATATTAATACACCTAATTAAGAGATAAGTATGTATAAATTTATTGAAAAATTTGACCTGTATTTCACCCCTATATGGGGGGCAATTATAGTTCAATTGGGGCAAGAATAATTCTTATTATTCTTAATAACCTTTCTTAAAAGAGCCAGTTGGCTCAAATATTCGTCCTCACGTTTCGTCCAAAACACTCGTCGCGTTTCTTTTTTTTTTTTTAATTTTTGTTGACGCGATCGTGTTTTTGCGCGCCTACCTGATGCGCGCCAATCGTTATGATACAGGCACAAGCGCGTATGATTGATAGGCATAGGTATTCTCTTTTTTTACAAAAGGTGACTTAAACTTGTCAGCTACTCAGCCCCTGAATATTTTTTAATATTTTTTATATAGATTGTCAGCTTTTCTATAAGGGGCTGACCGTGTGTCAGCCCTATTAAATATTTTTGTAATTTTTCTTTTTAAAATAATTATTCACTCTCTCTCTCTTTGTTTCTTTTCTAAATAATTTTTTGATTATATTTTACTATTTTTCTATTGAATATTTTTAGGCATAACTATTGGCAGCCGGTTATTTGGAAAAAAAATAGGGCCCAAAAAGTTATTTTTTAAATAAAGAAAGAGATTTGACTCCAAAAAATAAATATTTTTAATTTATATTTGAGTCATTTTTTTCTTTTTTCTATTTTTCTACTTAATTTTATTTTATTTTTCTTGTCACTTAAAGTGCATTGTATTTTTTTCTTGTTTAATCTATAAATATTCATTATGTTATATTTTTTCTCATTTATTTTTTTAAATTGCGATATTCGTTTATATTGTTATACTAAAAAATAAATATTTTTTACTTGTCCCCCCTCTTTTGAAAGAGTGACTAAAAGATAATTATTATTTAATTTGCACTTTAGCTTTTTCTCTCTCATTTGTTTCTCTTTTTAATTTCAATTTTTTTTTATTGTTACTCGAGTGTCAAAGAATTTTTTTGATTGTAAAAGATTATGATATTCATGAATATTGTTATGAAAAAAAGGATTAAAATTAACTTTAAAAAAAAAACTTTTTGGCCCTCCTTTGAAAGAGTGACTAAAAGATAATTAATTTTATTAGTTTTATTTTTTTTTCCTTTTCTCTTTTTTTTATATTTAAATTATTTTTATCTTGTTGTTTAGGTTTCAAAAAAAATTTCGTCGCTGCCATCGATTGTCATTTCTTTTTCTTAATTTGTAGATGCGCAATATTTTCAATTTTTTTTTCAAAAATGTTATTGTCGACGAATGTTAAAAATATATGTAAAATATATATATTTTTTGCTTTTAGTCTTTTTTTATTTCCTCTTTTTCTTTTTGTTTTGTTTTTTTTTTCTAAATTCTCTTTATTTTATTTTCTAATGTTTAGACACCCCTTTTGTTGGATGTTTTTGTTGTAATTTTTTTTAAATAGTGCTATTGATGAAGTTTACGAATATAAATATATATATACAAACTAAAAAACGACAGTCTCTTTTTTCCTTTTAATCTTTAGACATTTATTGTGGTTTTTTCGGGTTCGATTTTTCTTTCCAATTTTGCATTGTTGGCAAAGATTAAAAAAACCCTAAAAAAATGCTAAAAGTAATAATTATATGTTTTGCCTCCTTTAATCCCGGCCCCTGGGGTTATCCGGTACGGTACTTTTCCGGCAAACGAGTTAGTCGTTTTTGTAATTAACGACCATTCATTAAATTAATTATAGCTCATATTGCGATTAGAAATCACTCTCATTGTTGCATTATCCAATTTATAATTGGAATACTTGTGCTTAAATTCTTAGTGGCCATTCATTTTGAAATCGACTCCTTAAAAGTGTAAAATTACGCCGTGAGTCCCTGAACTTTTGAGAAATTACAAAATTGGCTCTATTTAGAAAAACGACCATTTTTGGGTTGTAATCTGTTTTTAAGGGTACAATATGATTTATAATCATATTATTAACTCTAGTTTCAAATTTGAAACCATTCCGAATTAAAACAAAGCCGAAATGACTAAAACTCAAAAAGTCGAGATAAACCGTGTAAACACGGTTAGAGAAAGGGAACGAGCTCGGAATGACCACTTATAAATTGATATTTGACTTCTAAACAGTATTTTAGAAGTTTCTAGTGGCATAAGAAAGTCTCGTTAAGTCTCAGGTTAGACGGAAATTGAATTAGGTTAAAACTATGACCAATGGTTCGGAAATAGAGGCATTTAGGCCTCTTCGAGAGAAATCGGCCTCGAGAAAGGTTCCCGACCCCTCAGGTCAGCCCAAAACCATCCCCATTTTACTCTTAGTAGGCTTGATGTGTTAAGAAATAATTTTTAGGCCCAATATCAAAGTGAAAACCGTGGGCCCAAATGGTTGAGTGCCTTAATGGCTTATGTGGTGTAAAGTGATGAACCAATGAAATAAATCTAAAGATTTTTTCATTGGTGGCACATTTAACCCAATTAATCAGATAATGGGCCATCATGATCGCCATTTTTGAAGAAAGAGAAGGGAAATGAAAAGTTTTTAGTCTATTACTCATATTAGATCCTAGCCATTGGATTTGAATCCCTTAACCACCAAGTTTGAATCAATGGCCAAGAATTGTTGTAATTACCAATTAAATGACATTATTGGAATTAAAATCTTGGAGAATATGCATGAATGATATTCGGCCATTGAGGAGAAGAGAGAGAAAAGAAAAACTCATTAAGTTGCTTGGAGAATGTAACTTAATGATGAGAGCCTTGCAAAGTGAAAAATTTTCCGCTTGATAAATTTCAACCATAGGATGGGTTGATGAAAGAGATTGAAGGCTAAGATGAGACTTAAAACTTATCAATTGGATTTATTTTGGAATTAAAATAATTGGAGAGGAGAGATATTGCGAAATTCGGCCAAGGAGGAGAAAGAAATAATAGTGAACTTTCTCTAAAACCACCTTACGTATAAATAGAGCCTTGACCTTTAGGCTCCCATTTTGCTCCTCTTTTTCCAAAATTTTGAGAGAAAAACCGTGGGATGGTGAGAGAGAAAAGAAAAGAGAAAGCTTGAGAGAAATAGAAAACAAAGAAAGGAAATCAAGTTTGAAAGAGAGAGCGAGAGAGAGAAAAAGCCGAGCAAGAGAGCAAAAAGCAAAGGGAAGCTTCGAAAGCCTAGCTTCTCTAAGGTGAAAAACATTTTGTGCTCCAAAAACCTAACCCAAAACCTCCTTAATATTATGCTCCAAGAGGTTGAAGAACCAAACAAGGTGGTTTGGAGGCAACCCTAGAAACCATTCGGCCAAAAGTGAGAGCACGCCAAAGGAAAGCTCACAATCCGAGAGCAAGGTATACTCTCTAAACCCTAGAGTGACGTGAGTTTCTTTCTTTCCCTTAAGCTAATTAGATTAACAATGGATGTAATAGGTTTGTGTTGTAATTATTTGCATGGTCTCTTTAAGGTTTAAGTTTGCCGAACACGAGTTTAAGGAAGCTAGATCGACTAGCTTTCAGATATTTCAACTCGTGTTCGGTTGTGTTTGTGTTGTTTATTTGGTTTTCATGTCTAGGGTTCGGATTCTTTGTGATTGTTTGTCTTTGATGTGTTTGCATGGCTGCTTATTTGTATTTTAAATGTTAAAATGTTTTCAAAATCTCCATGCACACGACAGTTTACAACAGGCCGAAGTGAAACCATTCGAAAGATAAAATTTGGTAAATTTCTTTTGAAATCCGAGCCTACGCAGTTGTGAAATTATCACGGCTTGTTTGGTTGTTGTTTGAATGTTTTAGCCACTGTTTTTAATCAACTTTTATGTTAAAAATCAAATGGAAACCGAAAAGACACAATGAAATAAGTATCTCGGTCAAAACCCGTGAAAACAATTCGAAAGTGTTTAGCTTGAGAATCGCTTTCGCACGGGATTTAAAGCTTCGATGAAAGATTTCAAAAGGGAGTGAAAAATCTCCTTAGAACTTAGAAACATCTTATTTTAGTGATAACAATGAGATTTGGAAAAAAAAAAAAAAAAGTTAACAAACAACGTTTTACCGAAAAATGACGGTTTCACGTGATGTCGCGAAACTAGTTTAAAAACGCCATGATTTTATAAATTGAAAATTGTGCACCAATTTTGAAAACCAAATATATGTACTTTTCAAATGAAGACCTTGCTGCCCTTAAATAAATTTTAAGGACGATAAAAGAACGAGTTACGTTTAAGGGCTCAAAACGACGTTTTCATAACTTAGTGAAACTAAAGGTTAGAGGAAGTCTCAAACTAATGTTAAACGGGTGTTGAGACTTAAATGGAATTAGTCCAGCCCATACATAGTGAGATGAGAACCATAGTTGTTCAAATTGAATTAAACGGGTTTTTTCAAATGATACGAGACTCGGTTTCCTTGAAACCGAGCATTTTTCTTAAGAAACGGTCATAGTGCGGGAAAACTACTATACCGAGCCCAAGAGTATTTTGTAAAATATATCCTAGTTGAAAAGGGATTTAACAAACACTTTTTTCAAAAAAAAATTAAATAAAAGAGAGCTTATTAATTAAGCTTAGTGTTCAAAAGTATTTTGAGAAACACTAAAATGGACTAAGTGTCCCTCTTAGAGAAGACGTTTAAAATGTCAAGGCCATTTTGGGCCTTGACTTAATCTTTGAAGCCCAAAGTTTACTGGCCATACTGTTTTAAATTGTAAAGGCCATTTTGGGCCTTTATCTTATTGAAAAACCCAAATCCTTAGTAGGCCTAACAGCAAGGAAGCTGTGAATGCCACTTTGGGCATTGTTTTAGCCCGAAGCCCAAATTACCCGTTTAAGCCTCAGAAATGGCTAAGGCTCATATGTATCAAGGCCAAATATGTGAGAAAGACTTGAACCTTGTGGTGGGCCACTCTAAGTAGCCCAATTAAAGTAAGTCAGTAGAAAATCCATCAAGTTTATATTTGACTTTCCTAAGCTCAAACGGACTTTGAATAGTCCGAAGATTTCAAAAGACGAGAGACCGTCTAGGAAAGTTTAAGATGGAAACCCGAGCACTTAGAGATTAACTACTTGATAGTGCGTCTCGTGTTTATGAGACGGTCAAACTAACGAGACCATGCCTTCTATTTAAGGACAAGGAGGCACGAAGGTGGTCGGAGCTCAGAACAAGTTCCTGAAAAGATCTCAGAACCGCCGCAATGCCTATAACTGCAAGTGGTGATGCACCTACGGCACCGAGTGTATATATGTGTGAATTGTTGCTAGGGCTGCATTAGTACTTTGTGAATAAATGCTATGTGAATGCTATATCTTTGTGCTATGTAGTGAATAAACTATATTAGCCGAAAGAGAACCCTAGCATGAATAAAATACGATTAAAACGTTCGTAATTATAAATAATCAAATCTTTATATTAGAATTTCATAAGCCTCAATAAGAGAAAATAAGATGTAATGAAACTCATCGGTGTGTGTTCACTCGTATCCGATCTCTACCAAGTTTAGAATTCAAGTGTGAGAAAAAGGTCAGCTTTAAGCCGAACCTATAATTGAAAGAGAAACAACTTAAAGACAAGGGAATGCGGCCTAGCTAAGGCTGTGAATGCCAAAGTAGAGACTGAACCTTTGATTTACTAAAGAATAAGTAAATTATTATAAATAATTACTTATTAAAGGATTATGAAAAGAATTAGATATCGATCCCTAAGATCTGTAAATCATAATGCTAACGACACAGCCGGGTCCTTACCCGTGCGCCATGCCTCACGGACTGAGGTCCGCTCGAATAATCTTGTAGGAAAACCTACCCTGCCTATTGTATTTTTATTGTCAACCCCTCAAACGAGTAAATCATGGGTCTCAAACGCAAACACAAGAGGCCAAAGTGTGGGACTCGTGAGAAGTCTATTCAGTGCTTTAAAACCATAAACTAAAGAGGCCTATTAAGAAATCACAATCTGCTGTGTGATCTGATAAAGGGGTTCAAACATACTAAATCCCAGTCTGCTGTGTGATCTGACAAGGGGATTCAAATATACTGAATCCCCGTCTATGTCGTGATATAACGAGGGAAAGTATCAGATTTAAAGTCCCGATTCCTCGGTAAACAAGACGAGCGGGGGAGGGGGGTAGGGGGCACAGAAATCTGAATAAGCTTCAATCTTCCGACTGGAGATGATAAGAGGTAAACGAATACAATCTAAATCTTGAAATAAAAGTCAACGGTACCGCTTAGCTCCAAGAGAAAAGAACCCAGGCACCAGGAGAAAAGAGCCCTGGCTCCGAGAGAGTGAACCCTGCTCCCTGCGAGTGAGCCTATTCCCCACACAAAGCCGGCCAGTTGAGTGTAAGATGAAGTCTGTCTGACTGTCGGGAGATAGGCCATCTCCCCGCCTGCGCGCTAGAGAAATCGCGGTGACCATCAGTGGATCCCGGACTTGATAAAGATGTCGAGCTTGATTAATTAAATAATGAAATGATTGCTATGTGAAAACATTGTCCGGAGAGGGTATAATGAGACATTCCTCTAGAAGGACTATAAATAAGCGTGGTGGGCCCAACCGATCACGAGGCCTTGACGATACGAGGAGCAAAGCTGTGTGCAAAAGGCTTGCCAGTAAAGCCGAGTTGTCTCCTCAGAGCAAGGTGAATCAGGGAGTGATGCGAGTGTGCTCAGTGAAATGAGATAGAGCTACGTTGCGTAGGGAGCTCGGCTGTGTGAACCGAGTATGAAGTACTCGGCTGTGGAAAAGTGAGAACTGAGAGACATGGGAATACCCGAGGATAATAGGACAACTTTGTTGCATTTGCTATGTAAAGGGTGTTAGTCGGTATGGGACGGCTAACCCCTCTCTGTGTGCTTGTTGTAATATGTGAACTTGTGATGCATATCATCTAGGGTAGACTAGTTCGCCCTTACTGAGTTTATCAACTCATAGGTTCTCGGTGTTGTAGGTAAGAAGTCAACGGGGATTGACAAGTAGAAGCTGGCGGAGATGGTGTGTGTGGTATCCGTTGAAGATGATTACCCATAGCAATATTTTTGCACTTTTATTATATTATGAACATGTTATGTTTTTTATGTTGGGACGAGATCCCGAAGGTTTTAAGATTTGGATATGTAATATTATCAAGATAATAGACTCTATGTGAGTCGTACCGTATTTTGAGACCGGAACGTGATCCCGGGGACTCCTCATAATATCGTTTGTAATATTATGGCAGCATCTATGCGCCATCAACCTTATTATGCTTTAAGTTTTATATATGATAAAGACTTCCGCATTTAAAAACAAATATATATATATATATATATATATATATATATATATATACACACATGCACAGAATTTTCACTTTCAGAGTTTTAAAAGAGTTTACAAGAGTATGAAAATGAGTTTGTACTCTCTTGTTGCGGCCGCGGCCGAGCCGGCGGGTCGTGACACCCGCTCTCTCTCTCACTTTAATATAATTTTATTTTTGCGATTTATATAGACTTACTGTACTTTATTTATTTGTTGCTTTTAATATGCGTCAGGAACAAAGCCAAATATATATACTTGCGCGTTGCGTTTCGAAGCGCGTTCTTTTTTGTTTTTCCAGCGAAACTCCAAAGAAACGCATTTCTTTATGGGAAACGAAAAAAAAATTCCTAAAAGTTAGGCCATAACATAATTTAATTAAAATATAGGACATAAACGCAATAAAATTGGGGAAAAAGTAAAAATAAATAAATAAATAAAAACAATAGCGTGATAAGAAGATGGGACAGCCTTGAACGCGTGGGGCCCTCGTGGCAAAGGCTGTTCCCCTACTCCTCCCCTCTTTTTTTTTATTTTTAAATTCTCTTATTCTTCTTTTTTCCTTTTCCTTTTCCATTTTTTTTATTTCTAAATTTGTATAAAAAAAAATGTCCACAGTAAACAATTTTCATAATTCTTTTAATAGTGTCTTATTTTTATATTTTGTTAAAAAATAATTTTATTAAGAAATTTAAATTATTTTATTTTAAAGATATAAATACTGCTAAATCAAAGATAATTTTAAAATATTTTTATTTTTAGTTTAATAAATCTATAATACAACGCGCGAATTAGTTTTATTTTTTTCGCTTGTGCTTGATATTTTTTTAAAAGATTCCGTGAATTTTTGTTGAATGATAAATTAATCACTCAGTTTGTGAAATTGAAAAAAATACACTTATTTATTACAACTTTTACAAATTTTTCTAAATTTACTATATTTTTTTTTGTTGTTCATACAGTTATTTCTTTTTTTTCTTATAATAATTTAATATATTTTTCGTTCATTTTTATACGGTAATTTTGTTATTTTTTATATTTTAAATCTCAAAATTAAATTCTAAACAAATTTCATCGTTATAAATTTTGAATCTTAACAAAAAAAAAAGAAGATTATATTATTATTTTTTCTAATTTATTACTTACAAAATTAAATTCTACATTATTTTTACTTTAAACAATAATTGTCGCTAAATTAAAGATAATTTGAAAATACTTTGAATTTTAGTTTAATAAATATATAATGCAACGCATGATCTTTTTTATTTATTTTTTCAACGGTTGAATTTAACTTTTTTTTATTAATCTTTTGACACCCATTATGATATAGTTTTTTCAATAGAAATATTTATTTATTTTTCCTTTGTTTTAGATATTTAATCATTTGATATAATTTTAAAAGTAGCCCAATATTTTATTAAATAGTATATCTTCCCCCAAATTAGTTGAAATGATATTAATACACTTATTTAATAGAATCTTAACATAAATATTGATTATTAAAAAAAAAAGAGATTTTTAAGGATTTAGCCAAACTTTAGAATAATTTTTTAGGGATTAGCCATAGTTTTAGAAATTTAAGAAATTAGGCATTTTTATTTTTTATTTTATCATATTCGATGAAAATTTTAGTAATAGTAAGTTTGATTTGCTTTTTTAAGTTGAATGACCCGAGTTTTTGGAGATTTTTATTTGATTTGGGAGGTTTTTTTAAGTAATTATCGTGGATATTTAGGCCCATTAAGGTATTTAATGGCTATTTCCTTAATTTTGACATTCTAAGGCTAAAATCCTTCAAATTTTACCTTTAAAATGGCTAATTTCTTAATTGGCCCTAAAAAAAATTACACTGAGCTCACATGCGCATAGCGTGTGCCTAAAAACTAGTATACTAAAATGAAAGAGTGGATCACTGCGGAACCTTTCTCAAAATGCCCCATTTTCTTTATTAAGCATTTTTACAAATAATGGCTTTTTGGTTATTTTTCATTAAATCCGAAAAATTGCCCTTTATAGACATCAACTGGAAATAGAGTAGGAGCTTTTGGGTCATTTTGTACTTTATTTCTTGAAATTACATTATTGCCCTTACATGTTTGACTTAACCAATAAAGAGTTGATGGCTATTTTGTGTCTTCAGATTCTTACTCATTAATATCTATTTGTTCATATATAGGCAATAAAAAAAGGTAAAAAAAATAAAACAACATAAGCAGTAAAAACATTGTAACCCCGGCCCCTGGGGGCTATCCCTTACGGTACTTTTTCAATAAACGAGATAGTCGTTTTTGTAATTAATGACCCTTCGTTAATTTAATTATATCTCGTCTTGCAAATTAAACTCACTCCCGTCATTGCGTTATACAATTTATAATTAGAGTACTTGTGCTTAATTTCTTGGTGGCCATTTAATTTGAAATTGACTCCTTAAAGCGCAAAATTATATCGTGAGTCCCTGAACTTTTAAAAAATTACAAAATTGGCCAGATTTAGAAAAATGACCCTTTTTGTGTTGTAAACTGTTTTTAAGGTTACAATATGATATATAATTATATAATTAACCTTAGTTTCAAATTTGGAAATATTCCGAATTAAAACGAAGCTGAAACGGCTTAAACTCGAAAAGTCGGGATAAACCGTGTAAACACGGTTAAAGAGAGGGAACGAGCTCAGAACGACCACTTATATTTTAATTTTTATACTTCTAAACAGTACTTTATAAGTTTCTATTAACATAGATAAGTCTCGTTAAGTCTCGGGTTAAAAAGAATTCGAATTAGGTAAAAACTCCGACCGATGGTTCGAGATAGGGCCATTTAGGCTTCTTCGAGAGAAACGGGCCTTAGAAAGATTCCCGACCCCTTGGGCCAGCCCATTACCGCCCCTAACATCAATTAGTGGGCTTGGCGTGTTAAGAAATAATTCTAGGCCCATTTCTAAGCTCAAAACCATGGGCCCCAAACGTGTAAAGTTTGTTGAGTGGTGTAATTAGTGAACCAATGGAATAAACTCAAGGATTTTTTTCATTGGTGGCACATTTGAACCACCAACAATAAAATAGGTCATTATGGGTGTTCGCTCAAAAATACACGCGAATTTAACCGCAAGTGCACGGATCGTTCAAGTAATAAAGTGGACAGAAGAGTCCAGATATCGTTCCCACGGAGAACTAACTAACCTAATTAACTAAGCACTACGAATACTAAATGTCTACTTTATCTAGGCTAGCAACTTAATTGAAGAATGATAAATAAACAAAATAAATGTAAAAAAAAAACTATAAATAAAACCTAGGATGGATTAGCTTCCCTTAACGTGTCCTCTATTCAATTACTCCTTAATATCTCACCACAATTCTTAATTCTATGCTAGTCTAGGAATTTAAGAACTAAGTCGCAGCTCTCACTTATTGACCTAATTATGTACTCAATTCTAACTCACGCGTCCGCTCGTTGAAATTAAATACATTCATACACGATTCTTATAATCCTTAATCAATCTCCTCTCGGTACTTACGCTTTAGAATTCGACTACCTAGACTACCAATCTCCTCTCGGTACTTATGGCGTCTAAGCTGTGATTCTTGTTATTTCCAATTCAATCAAATTGCCTCTCTCAAGTTTAATCAAATTGAATCTAGAGTTTCTGTCCAATCTCTCAATTGCAAATAGAAATAAATAAACCAACAAGAATATAAACATGAGAATTGAGTAATTGCAGTAATTTATTAATGAAAATTATAATAGATTTGATATTGAGTTCGGCTAATCTCTCCTAGAGAGAGATCTAGCCTCTTGAAACCAAAAAAATAAATATATAAAATAAACTAGGGTTCATAATGACTACAAGAAATACAAGAGAAGAAAATAAAGAGAAAAGAGAAAACTCAGGTGAGATTCGCAAGCAAGTCCATCTTCATCTCTTCTTTGAAGAGCCAATCATTCTCTTGGTGTTCTTGAGCTTTTTGTGGTGTTTCTCTCTTTTTTAACCTCTCTTTTTTCGTCCAAAACATGATATATTTATAGCCCAAGTGATTTGACCTAATTTTTCATCTTGAAACGAAGTTAAAACGTTGTCCTTTTTGCATCAGTAAAGTTTGGCGATCGTTCGGCTGAGTTTGGAGAATGATCGGATCATAAAAAGTCGATGCTGAAAATTGGCCTGGCAAACCAGATCAGAAGAAGGACCGCCCAGCTTGGTGGTTGGCGATCGATTTCCCTAAGTTGGCGAACGACCGCCCCAAGGAGTTTTTTTCGTGATTCTTCTCTTGAGCAGTCGTTCAGCTGGATTTTGGCAAACGGTCGGCGATGCCTTGTGTTTTTCCTTCTTTTTGGCTATTTTGGGCGGTCGTTCGCCCATGATAGGCGAACGACCGGCTCTTAATCTTTCTCCTTGATTTTGCTTACTTCTTCTTCAAGGTTTGTCCCTTTTTTGAGTTTCTTCGTCTCGATTTCCCTGTTTGTTCGCAAATCACCTATACACTCACAAAACTCATCAAAACACATTAAACTTGAGGAAATTACAACAATTCAAGAGGGAAAATGTGATATATGAGTGAGTATATTGCTCACTCATCAATGGGCGCCATTTTGAAGAAAGAGAAAAGGAAATTGAAATGTTTTTCAACCTAGATGTTCTTGATAAATCCTAACCACTGGATTTTGAATACTTAATCACCAAGTTTGAATTAATGGCCAAGATTTGGTGAAAATAACCAATTTAATTACAATTGATGGAATAAATATTTGGAGAACATGAATGAGTAAGGTTCGGCCATTGAGGAGAGGGGAGAGAAAGAGAATGTCACATTAAGTTGCTTGGAGAATGCAACTTAATGATGAGAACCTTGAAAAATGAAAAGTTTTCTGTTCATAAACTATAACCGTAGGATTGATTGATGTAAAGAATCGAGGGCTAAGATGGACCATTGGACTTATCAATTATTTTAGTTGAGAATTTAAAATGATTTGAAGAAAAAAGTGTAAAAATTCGGCCAAGAGAGAGAGAGAGAAAGACAAGTGAAATTCTCTCTAAAACTCTCTCAAGTATAAAAGGATTTTGGACCCTTAGGCTCCCATTTTTCCTTTCCTTTCCAAAAAAACTTGAGAGAAAAACCGTGGGAGAGTGAGAAAGAAAAAGAAAGAGAAAGCTTAAGAGAAAGAGAAAATGAAGAAAAGAAATCAAGTTTGAAAGAAAGAGAGAGACAGAGAGAAGAAGCCGAGCAAGAGAGCAAGAAACAACGGAAAGCTTCAAAACCCTAGCTTCAATAAGGTAAGAAAAACCGTGTCCTTGGCTTGGATTTTCCATGTTTTTGTGCTCCAAAAACCTAACCCAAAACCATGTATTATTATGCCTTAAGAGTGAGGATACCACACGTGGTGGTTTGGAGCAAATCCAAGGTGACCATTCGGCCAAGGAGAAAGCACGTCGAAGGACACTCAAAAAATCTAAGAGCTAGGTACAATCTCTAAACCTAGAGTGACGTGAGGATATTTCCTTTTCCTTATGTTCCTTAGGTTAACCATGATTGTAAATAGGTTTGAGTTGTAATCTTCCATGGCCTCTTTAAGGTTAAGTTTTTCTGAACACAAGTTTAAGGAAGCTAGGTCGGCTAGCTTCCGGATATTTCAACCCGTGTTTGGTTGTGTTTGTGTTTGTGTTTGTTTGTTTGTATTGCATGTCTATGGTTCGGGTTCCTTGTGACCGTTGAGTTTTTGTTTGTCTCTTGATGTGTTTGCATGGATGATTATTTGTGTTTGAAGTGCAAATTCTTTTTTTCAAAATCACCATGCATCCGACGGTTTCCAACGGACCGAAGTGTAACCGTTCAAAAGAAAAAATTCGGTAAATTTCTTCTAAACATCCGAATCCAAGTTTGTGAAATATCATGGTTTGTTTGATTTGTTGTTTGCATGTTTCGTTACTGTTTTTAATCAAATTTTATGATAAAAACAAAATGAAAACCGAAAATACACAATGAAACAAGTGTCTCGGTCAAAACCCGCGAAAACGGTTCGAAAGTGTTTAGCTTGAGAATCGTTTTCGCGCGAGATTTAAAGCTTTGATGAAAGGTTTCAAAAAAAGAGTGAAAAATCTCCTTAGAACATAGAAGAAAATTATCTTTGTGTTAATAATGAGATTTAGAAAAATAGTTAAGAACAACATTTTACCAAAAACGATGGTTTCGCGAAAGATAACGAAACTAGTTTCAAAAACGGCATTTTTTTACAAGTTGGAATTGTTATTCTAATATTAAGAAAGGTTTGGAAACCAAACATATGTTCTTTTAAAATATAAAGCTTGCTGCCTTAAGCAATTTTAAGAACGACAAAAGTACGAATTAAATTTAAAGGCTCAAAACGACATTTTAATAACTTAGTAGAAACCAAAGGTTCAAAGAAGTCTCAAACTAATGTAAAACGGGTGTCGAGACTTAAATGGACTTAGTTCAGCCCATACATAGTGAGACGAGAACCGTAGTTATTCAAATTGAACTAAACGGGCTTTTTCAAATGATACGAAACTCAAGTTCCTTGAAACCGAGCATTTTTCTTAAGAAACGGTTATAGTGCGTGAAAATCACCATATCGAGTCCAAGAACATTTTGTAAATTATATTCTAGTTGAAAAAGAATTTAATGAACACTTTTTAAATAAAGAGGGCTTATTGATTAAGCTTAGTGTTCCAAAGTATTTTGCGAAAATGATAAAACGGACCAAGTGTCCCGTCTTAGAGACATTTAAAATGTCGAGGCCATTTTGGGCCTTGCCTTAGTCTCTGATGCCCAAAGCTTGTTGGGCCAAATTGTTTTAAATTATGAAGGCTATTTTGGGCCTTCACCTTATTGAAAAACCCAAACCATTAGTGGGCCTAACGACAAAGAAGCTGTGAAGGCCACTTTGGGCCTTGTTCTAGCCCGAAGCCCAAATGATCCATTTGGGCCTCAGAAATGGCTAAGGCCCATATGTATCAAGGCCAAATATGTCATAAGGCCTTGAATCTTATAGTGTGCCACTTTCAGTAGCCCAGTTAAAGTAAGTTAGCAGAAAATCCATCAAGTTAAGATTGGACTTTTCCTAAGCTCAGACAGACTTTGAATAGTCCGAAGATTTCAAATGACGAGTGACCGTCTAGGAAAGTTTAAGATGGAAATTCGAGCACTTAGGAAATAACTCTTAATAGTTTGTTTTCGTGTTTACAAGACGGGCAAACTAATGAGACCATGTCTTCTATTCAAGGATAAAGAAGACAAGAAGATGGTTGGAGCTCCGAACAAGTTCCCGAAAAGATCTCGGAACCGCCGTAACGCCTACAACAGTAAGTGTCAATGCACCTACGGCACCGAGTATATGTGTGAAATGTTTGCTAGGGTTGCATTAGTACTTTGTGAATAAATGCTATGTGAATGCTATACTTTTGTGCTGTGTAGTGTATAATCAATCTATAATAGCCGAAAGAGAACCCTAGCATGAATAAATCTTGAATAAAATATTCGTAACTAGAAATAATCTAATCTTTAGATTAGATTTTCATAAGCCTCAATAAGAAAGAATAATCTATAATAAATTTCATTAATACAAGTTCGGTCGTACCCGATCTCCACCGAGTTTATAACTCAAGTGTGAGAAGAAGGTCGGCTTTAAGTCGAACTTATAATTAAAAGAGAAATAGCTTAAAGACAAAAGAAAGTGGCCTTGAGCCGCCAATAACAACTAAGGCTGTGAATGCCAAAGTAGAGGCTAAATCTTTGAATTACTAAAGAATGAGTAAATGATTAAGAATGTACTTCTTAAAGAATTGTGAAAAGAATTAGACATCGATCCCTGAGATCGGTAAATCTTAATCCTAACGGCTCAGCCGGGTCCTTACCCGTACGCTATGCCTTACGAACTGTGGTCTATCAGAATAATCTTGTAGGAAAACCTACCCAGCCTATTGTATATTTGTTATGAACCCTTTGAACGATTAAATCATTGGTCTCTGACCCAAACACAAGAGGCCAACGTGTGGGGCTCGTGAGAAGTCCATTCAGTGTTTAAAACTGTAAACTAAAATTGTAAAAAGGCATATTGTGAAATCCCAATCTGTTGTGTGATCAGACAAGGGGGTTCAAACATACTAAATCTCCGTCTGTTGTGTGATCTGACGAGGGAAAGTATATCAGGTTTAAAGTCTCGATTCCTCGGCAAACGAGATGGGAGGGACAAAAATCTAAAATAAGCCTCAATCCTCCGATAGGGGTTGATAAGACGTAAATGAATACAATCTAAATATCGAAATGAATAAAAGTCAATGGTACCGCCTGACTCCAAGTGAAGAGAGCACTGGCTCTGAGAGAGAGAGCCCCGCTCCTTGAGGGTGAGCGTATTCCTCACACAAAGCTGGCCAGTTGAGTGTGAGATGAAGTCTGAAGGACTGCCGAGAGATAGGCCGTATCCCCGCCGGCGCGCTAGAGAAATCGCGGTGACCATCAATGGATCCTAGACTTGACAAAGATGTCGAGCTCGATTAAATAAGTGACGAAATAATTGCTGTGTGAAACCATTAAGTCCGGAGTAAGAGTCTAACAAGACAAATCCTCCAGAAGGACTATAAATAAGTGTGGTGGGTCCATAAACGATCTATACGAGGAGCGGAGCTGTGCTCAAGAGACTCACCAGTGTAGCCGAGTTACCTCCTCAAAGCAAGGTAAACCAGGGGTGTTATGTGATTGTACTTAGAGCAACGAGATCTAGCTACCTTGCATAGGAAGCTCGGATGTGTGAACCGAGTACGAAGTACTCGGCTGTGAAAAAGTGAGAATTGAGAGACATGGGAATACACGAGGGTAATCGGTCAACTTTAATGTATTTACTGTGTAAAGGGGTGTTAGTCGGTATGGGACAGCTAACCCTTCTCTTTGTGCTTATTGTAATATGTGAAATTGTGACGCATATCATTTAGGGTAAACTAGTTCGCCCTTACTGAGTTTATCAACTCATAGGTTCTCGATGTTGTAGGTAAGAAGCCAAAGAAGATTGACGAGTAGGAGCTGGAGGAGATGGTGTGTGTGATATCCGTCGAAGAGAATAGTCGTGGCAATATATTTTCCACACTTTTGTTATATTACAAACATATATGCTTTTGATGCCGGGATGAGATCCCAAGAGTTTTAAGACTGGTTATGCAATATTATGATAAAAGACTCTACGTGAGTTATACCTTATTTTGAGACTGGGATGTGATCCCGAGGACTCGTATAATTACAAGTATGTAATACACCAAAAACCTTAAGTATTATCTATAGTAAAGACTTCCACTAAAAAAAAATACACAGAATTTCCTCTTTTAGAGTTTTAAAAGAGTTTACGAGAGTATGAAAATGAGTTTGTACTCTCCTGTCGCGGCCGCAGCCGAGCCGGCGGGTCGTGACAAACATAGGCTTAAATAAGATGATCTCATAATAAATTATTAATTTCTTATGATATGTTAAATAATATATTATACCAGGTCTCTCATAATTATTTAGTTAATTGTCTGATACATAATATATATCAATATACTAAAACACTTATTTGATGATAACAAATGGACATTAGTCATGTTTCTTAAGGAAAAAAAATCAACAATTCATCATGTGACATTTCTTCTCATTGCAATTTATAAATTGATTGTTTGTAATAATTTGCTATCTAGATTCTAGATATTATGTTGTTGAATAGTAAATTATGCATTAGTTTTACATAGTGAGATGTAGTATACTGTATACTGCATGGAAAATACATTGGTAGAAAAAACGCAAAAATTATTACATATAAATTTATTTATAAATTTTATACCTATTATTTGAGTTTAATAAATCAATTTAAGCAATATGTAATGATAAAACACCCTTTTCAATTTTTGAGGCAAATTTCAACATACACCGATAATATTCATCATATTAATAATGATAATTAATTCTTAATTTAAATATATATATTTTAAAAAATATACCAAGTTATGAGTTCGAGCAAAATATAATATTATACTAATTTTTATTAAAATTAAAAACTAATATTAATAAATAGCTTTAAAAAATATTAAAAATTCTTAAAATTGTTTTAGTAAATTATTATTTTAGTGAATTATAACAAGGGTCAATTAGGTAAATAACCAATTTGAACTTTGTGTTTTAAAAAAATAGCCACAGTTTTAAAAAATTTAAAAACTAGCCATAACACATGTAAGAAATTTCTAACAATAACAAAATTACATATAAAAATTATTGTAAGAAAAATTCTGGCACGTATAAAAAATTTCTGAAAGGGCTAATATTTAAATTTTTTGAAACTGTGGCTATTTTTAGAATCATTTTCAAAAAAGTGACTATTTTCTTAAAATTCCCTTATCACAAATACATTTAAATATCATACATGAAAATTTTTTAATTGACTATTATTTGTGTACAATATTTTTTTTATGTATTAAGGGGATATACTGATGCTTTAGTAATTGTCTCAATTATTGAGTAGCTCAAGGGTCAAACACTGGTTTTTCACATGTATTTCAAGAGCCGTGGAACGACTACAGATCACCCAACGTAAATACTTTAACTGCGACTCTCGCCAATTCAAACTTTGGATTCAAAGACACCGAATCCAAAAAAACTATTTCCAGCTTAAAAAATGAAAAAACGTGGCAGCATTAAGCTCGTATTTCTTAATTTGATCAATTAAATAGTTATGTGATAATTATTATATTTTTTAAAATATATATTTGTTTTATGTTTTCTATCAAAAGAGATTATTAAGCAAATAGTCATTTTTAATGATATTTTAAGAAAAATGCCAACGTTTACTATTATAATTTTACCTTTATACACTCATTTTTTTAAGGTGCTAATGTTAAGTTTATTAATTTTTGACACATTGCCTATTTCTATTAAACATGGACAAAAAAAATTACTAAATATCAAATAGACCATTTTTGCAATTGGAAGTTTATGAAGACATAGACCCTACCAATGACGCTCAAACCCTCTCCCTATCCCTATAAATTTGTGCTCTTGTATAGCAGACAATTAATTCTAACAATTTCAATTTATGATCTGTAAAAAACTCTCCCTAATTATCTCTCTGCCTTTGGAAAAGAAAAAATATTTTTCTCTTCCCAGTGCAACCCTAAAACCACCGACCATTTATACTAAGGAGAGAAAAAAATTTCTATCAATAGCTATGCGAGAAAACTAGAGCGATAGCCCATACTCAAGTTTTAGCCTTGACCTAAGAATTAGAGAGAAAGACTGTGGTCCCTAAGTTTAAGCCTAGACCGGTAAACTCGCTACGAACGTAATCAACCTAGCCTAACATTGACGGTTCGTAAGGTACGGTATCGAATTAATGAAGGAGTCTAATTTTCCACAGTCAAAGGTTATGGTATAATTAGCAAAACAAAACAAAAAAAGCTTATGGTATAAATTCGTTTTCTCCTTTTCTCTATTTAATTTATACAATAATTTACAAATGATTTAATTTTTGTAATACAACATGTGCAATCCTATTTTGTTTAATTGAAATTCCACGTTTTAATTTTTCGCTGCACAATTCTAATTTGATCTAACTTTACATAAAAATTTTGAAATTATTACTAACATGACATTCATCACTTGTAACTACTTTATGGTTATTTTCTTAATAGTTAAAAATACTAAATATATTTTTAAATCATCTAGGTGGAGTGGTCGTTTCTTATAATTTCTCTATGAACATCCTAGGAAATTTTAAAAAAACAAACAAGCAAAATATAAAACATGATCCATAAAATAAAACAAAACATATTGTTTAAACAAGACAAACACTTGACAAATTAGATAATCAAACATAACATTATTAAACTTCTAATGTTCCACAATACAATCATTTCCTACATTAGGCCATCATCTCTACAAATAGAAAATAAAATATATTAAAAAAATAAAAAAATATAGAAAATAAAATATATTAAAAAAATAAAAAAAATTATATATGTAAATAAATTTACTTAACGAGCAAATGTAAATATAAGAAGTTTACTAATTTTATCTTCTTCAATATGCTCAAATATCTCAAGATTCATGTATCTCCATCTCATTTATATGTATTCTTTGATTATTATTGTTTTTTTTTTCGCCCCATCAATTTTTAAAACAAGTGACGCGTTTTGCGGTTTTAAGACTTCGTAAACTCTTAAATTAATCAAGTATAAGGCCTCTTGTAGAAATGAAAACTCAAACAGAACAATAGTCATGGGGACAAACTTTCTTATCACCTTAAAGGGTTGTTTAGTACGTGGGCATCTTAATAAAGGGAATAGTAATCTTTTATTTGTTATGTGTTCATTTTTAGGGAATTTTAAAAAAATAGCCATTTTTTAGAAAATAATTTTAAAAAATGACCACAGTTTCAAAATATTTAAAAATTAACCCTTTTAGAAATTTCAGACAGTAATTTTTATATGTAATTTTGTTATTGTCAGAAATTTCTAACATGTAATGGCTAATTTTTAAATTTTTTAAAACTCTGGATATTTTTTTAAAACAAACAGTTCAAAATGACTAATTACCTAACTGACCCTTATTTTAATTAAAGAAACCCGAGTATCTAATTCCCAAGGGTACGAGATTACCTTAAAAAGGAGTAATCTGAATACAAAGAAGAGGGATGAGTTTCAGATTACCCTCTATCTGATGACTATGGTAATCTTTAAAAAAAAAAATTAGACGTAATTATCCTTCATTTTTTTAACCTAACAACCTGATAAGTCTTATTATAAATTACCACCTTACATCGTGAAAAAAAAAATGAACAAACAAAAAAATAAATTATTCATGTTTCTTTTTCTTGTGAGAACAACTATTTTTTTTTATTTGGTGTTTTAAGGATTTCTTGTTGTTAATTTTTGCATTATGCAGTTATAAATTTTGCTCTTTACGTTGAATGTGATTTTTTGATTTGCTTTTATTATCACATCACATCATACGCTAATAAGTAAAAAAAATAAATTGATTTTTTGATTTTTTGATTTGTATGTTTTCATACATGTTGGTTTCATTGATAGTATTATTATAAAATAAATTAATTTGAGGGTGTATCTGTCTAACTGATAAAATCACATTACATTACTGTGTTTAACCAAACAATATAATCTAGCATTCCAATGAATCATACTTAAAATTACACTATCAAACCAAACGTTATAATCTTAGATATCCGGTATATGATTACTTTAGAAAGAACTCCGAGTATCTTATTACAAATGATTACCGAGTACCAAATAGCCCCTAACAAAATTTTTTACCACCTTAAAAAAATTAATTACTGTTAAAAGAAAATTTATCATCAAATTTGTTACCACCGTAAGAAAATTTGTTGTAAAAAATATTTATTACAAGATTTTATAGTAAAAAAAATTATAGTAAATTATTATTTTCATGTTTCTTTCGGTAGCAAAATTTGTGACAACTATAATGAAATTTATTATGATTGTCCCAAAATTTCCTACTGCCATGATAACATTTGGCAAAATATCTACCTCGTACTTTTCACTTACAAAAAAAAAATCATATTCTCTCTCATAAACTCTCAACATGGCCAGAAACTAATACCACTGTTGCAAGTAATTAATTTCTATTATTGAGGCATATTGGCTCGTAATATTATTAGTTGTGTTTAATTTTGAGTGGGGTTATCTCAGTTTTTTCAAATTAGGTCAACTTTGAAATCGTTAACTAGTAATGAAAATATCATTATTTTTGTATTTTTGAAATTTTTGGACTTGCTAGGAATTGATTTTCAATTTGAATGTGATGTTAGAATTCCTAACTTCTCAAGTTCAATTTATTAGTGCAAATTCAAAATTTTTAGAAAATTGTGCCAATTAATTGGCCAATTTTGGCCCAATTGTGAAAGTCCAATTTCGCTAGGGTTTCACTCTTCTTTGTTGGGCAATTTACATATATGTTCAAATTGGAATCCAATATTATAAAATTGTTCAGAGTTTGTAACATATATCATATCTATTTATTTGATTGATTGGAATGTCAGTAATACCCTTAAATATGTTACTTTTTTCTTTTAAAAATATAGACATTTTTTTATTATAAAGAGTCAAACAATAGAAACGGCAAATAGCACAAAACAAGGCTTTAGTTATATTTTGAATATCAATTAAAAATTCAAAAAATAGATAAAAATTCAAACAATTGGCAATTAGTGTAAAATCACACATTTCAACTTTAAAATGACATTGATTTATACAAAAATAATATAATAACACTGATATATTAAAATAACGATATCGTATTAAAAAAGTAATATCATAAGACTGATATATTCAAAATAACAAGACATAAACAATAACACTGATATATTAAAATAACGATATTATATTAAAAAATTAATATCATAACATTGATATATACAAAATAACAATACATAAACCATATTAAAAAACTAATGTTATATTAAAAATTTGATATAATATTAACATCTTAACTTATTAAAACATTGACGAAATAAAAAATAATATCATATTAAACATTGCTTTTTCAAGAAATAGGTCGTGTAGTTCCTCACTTGTCTCCGGAAAATTCGCTTCGACTTCTGCTGCTTCAGGTCCTACCAAGTCGTCGATATCACCATCGATGACGAGGACAAGGACGATGACGACGATGAGGATCAATTTTGAACATCGGTGCGGTCCGCTCCGACGAAGATGACGATGATGAGTTCCGAGACGGTAAGGATCGGTTTTGCAAGATCAGTTTTGAACATCAGTGTCCATCCCCTCCGACAAAGAGTTGGCTGGAGGAGCGAGAAGAAGAGGAAGAAGAAGAGGAGAAAGAAGATGAAGAAGAAGAGCATGAAAGGATAAGTAACACAAGCTTGAGGTTCTTGATGGACGAGGACTAGAAGAGAAAGACGAAAGAGGGACTTGTGTTTGAAGCTTACCTTTGATTTGTTCACCCCTACAATTAAGGGGGTTTGATACGTATACATGAATAGGTTAGAAATGTAATATCCATTCCTACAATTAAGGCATTTGTTACCATCTTCCTAACATTAAATATGAAAAAATAATAATTAAAATGAATTATTATAAATCCGGTTGGGAGACCTAAAATTGGCAAATAAGGGGTATAAACGTCTACTAAAAATTATCACGTAAACTCGGTGAACTAACATGAGAATACATGTAATTTTTGAACTAATATGTATTATGTTACTAGTTTTATACATGCGCGGAACACGTGTAAAATAATATAACCGATAAAAAATATGACACGACGAAAAAAAAGTATATTGTTGGGCCAAATTTTCACAAGGCCCAATGAACCCAAGAAGACTCGGCCCAATAGAGACTATTCCAACAGAGACGCGGCAATACCTGCCCGGCCTCAACCACCTACCCGGCCGGCGACCAAATTTTGTCACCAAAGTATAGTATATTTGCATATCATTGGAAAGATCTTTGAAAGAGATTTCCAACTATGTATCATATGCCCTGGTGTTGGCTGCCAGCTCCGAGGTTCACGAGAATACGTCAT
>CM030881.1:2040077-2116194 GCA_018132145.1 Boehmeria nivea var. tenacissima | reverse complement strand
GCTTTCGACGGAATTTCCACCAACGACACTCCTCAATACGATGCTCACTCCGCTACAGTTCTCGATCAATCTCATAACCCTAATTTGGTCTGTTCGGATTCATTATCTCTGCGTAATTTATGATTACTTTTTCTTTTTTCTGAGAAACTTCCGATTTCTTTCTGTTTGGCCGGTGAGAAAACTCAGCGCCGTTTATATATGATTATTATTATTTTTTTTACAAGTAAAGCTTTGAAGTTTTAGCAAGTGAATTTCGAAAAAAAACAATCGTTTTCTCAATGGTTTTCTGGCCAAATAGACTTTATGTTAATGTTTTTTTTTTAATCGACCGAATCATTAATTGTGTTTGATGAGAGCTTGTTAGAGTAGCCGAGTCAAATTCAATTGTCTCAATACTTATGTAACAACCTGCTTGCACTAGACGAACAAACATGAGTGAATTGCTTAGGCGTTTCAAACATTGAAGACTGATGGCTTTCGGTTTAATTTGTAAGAGCTAGTCGCAATGTTAATGACTTTGTTCTCTGCCATTTTGAATCGCAATTTCGTGCATTTAATTTCCTCTCTCTTTTTTATTTTGCTTTCATTGCATGGCAGGGTCTTGGTAATGTCAATTCTTATCCTGAAGATAAGGGAGAAAACAACACAAACTCCAAAACCCTGGAAAAGTATGCCGGCGATAAATATTTGGTCTCTAAGCTGGCGGACAAGGCAGGCAAAGCTCCTCAAAGCGAAGCTAGCTCTCCTACAAATTTGACTGTTGGTAGTGAAGACACCATGGTTTCCCGAGTTAGCTTAGCTCGTAACTCTAATGGTCTTTTGAACTACCAATCTCGTATAAAGGACAACATAAGGAAAAGAGAATCTGTATCCCCTTCCAGAAGAAGTGATGAGAAAAATAGTTATTATGATGATGGAAAGCTTGATGGTGGTCGAAGCAAATTGGGCAATCGAATAAAGTTGTCCTCTGAAAGCACTGGCGATAAGTACAAGACGGTGGTTCATTTACCTTCCCAACATGATGAAAAAGTACGTGATAGGAGCAGATCAAGGTCATATGATCATGCGAATGAAAGGTCTCGTCTGCATGGTGCAATGGAAGAGGAGGGCCTCTCTAAAAGAAGACGATATCTTGCTGATAGAAATAAGGTTGCTCGTGACTTGGAAGGCAGTAGAACGACTCGTGGTCATGGTTATGGAGATCTGCAAAGAGATGAAGAGAGGGAATTAGGTGTTGTTTATAGTAGTAGGTATGGAGTAGATGACAGACACAATAGCAGAGAGGCTAGGACCAGAGAAGGGAGTCGGGAAAGGGAGGCCTATGCAGATAGGGAAAGGGAAAAAGAACGAGCAACGAGGGACAGAGAGATAGACAGGGATCGGAGAAGGGGGAGAGAACAGGAAACGAGTAGGGATTGGGATTTAGATAGGGAAAGGAGAAGGGAGGGGGAAACATATAGAAGTAGGGACCGAGAGGTGGGTAGAGACAGGAAAAGGGAGAAAGAAAGAGATAGGAGCAAGGATAGGGGTAGCACTGTTGATAGAAGCAGAGATAGTGAGAGGGAGAGAGACAGGGACAGGTATAGTGATAGAACCATGGAGTGGAAGTTAGAGAAGCGAGATGATGGCTATAGAGATAAGGGAAGGGACAGGGACAGGGACAAACATGAAAATCTTGAAGACATCCATGATGGCCAAGATAGATATAGACGCTCTAGGAACTCTAACCATGATGAAAGGGCTTACAGAAAAGATGAAATGAAAAAGACTGATCCGCCGGCATTTCAGACTTCAAAAGTGGACAATGATCTAGTGAAAAGGTTTTTTAACTTTTTTATTTTTTATTTTTATATTTTTAATCTTAAATATATGTTTGGTAAAGTAGAAGAAGCCTTCTTTTGTGGCATCTTGATATATTGAATATTTGTTACTGGTTGCAGAGATGAAGATGAAAAAGAAGACCATGAGGAAACAGCGACATTGCAACTTGCTGAACAAGAAGAGGAAGATCTGAATAGAATTAAGGAGGAGAGTCGAAGGAGAAGGCAAGCAATCTTAGAAAAGCATAAGAATAAGCAGTTACAGCAACAAACAGGAACAGATGCTCATTCTGAGGATGCTGAGAAAGGTACACTATCAGTTTCTTTTTGGAAGGTCTTAGGAACATATTGTGTGTGCTTGCTTTATAACTAGGCTTATGCATCTGCTCTATTATCATGAAAGCTTTCTGTGCAAAGAATTTGATATGAATATTTTTTATAATGTTTGTTCATGTTACTGAGTTTGCAGACCTTCCAGGTCGATCTGTAGCCCCTTCCAGTTCTCTTCAAGGACTTGTAGACTGTAAGCCTGGTGGAGTTGATATCTTTGTTGTGGAAACACCTTCACCAAATGCGGTTGCAGAACCCAGTGGAATTGTTGGTGCTGGAGGACTTGGAGAGGGTACACCAAAGGTTGTTCCTATTTTCTTTCCGTACTTGAATGATTTGGTTGTTGATCATTACATTTGTACTCTTTCATTGCTAAATCAAGTTTTTTTTTTTTTTTTTTTATAAATATTCGCTTGTATTTGATTAACCAAAGGGTGGTTTTTGGTTTTTGGACATTGATTGCATTTTTGATGAAACATATTTTATGCAATCGTGCAGAGCGAGCGGGCAGATGGAATGTTCTGTGATGATATTTTTGGGGAGACCCCAACTGGAATTCGTAAATATGTGAGTTTTGTGTTATTCATTCTTTTGTTAATTATAAAGATATCCTCTGCTACCTATTCCTTATTGATACGTCTATAAAATTGTCCTCATTGGTCATCAATCATTGACTTATTTACGCTCTGGTTAGCAATCTCTTTTTGTATATTTTTTATTTAAGCAATTGATAATTTCTTTATCTTAATCTTTTGAGCCACTGATCATGCAATTAACAGTATATCAGGGTCTTACATATCTTCTAGTTAATATAAGGTGGTCTTTTGCATTTCCGTGCTTTCTAAATTAGCGGTATGAATCACAGTACCGATTTTATTTAAGCTCACTTTCTTGGTTGAAAATGGTGATGCAAGTATCTCTGGAGAACTAAGATGAATTTCTATTTCAGACAACTTAGAAAGGATTTTCTCTCTATTTCTTTTTAGGGAAAAGGGTATGATGTACGGATTGAAAGAAGTGCTCTCCATGACAACTGGGACGATGCTGAGGGATACTATAGTAAGTATTTGAATGACTTGTTGAAAAAAGTTCTTGCTTTTTTGTTCATTGTTTTAGTAGATGTTTGACATTTTAGCCCCTAATGTAAAGCTTTATATGGCCTTGCCAGTTGTCATTGGTAGTCTCCTACCTCATCCTCACCTTACTTTTTACTCTCCTATGTCCATGTTCCTATTTTTGTGTTCTGCATCAATTTTGTTTTTCCACCACTTTATTGAGGTAACAAATGACGGAAATTGGCATTTGAACTCGCCCCGGATGGTTAAACAAAATTTTCCTATATGTACCATTGTAGTACAACTGGCAGTCAGTGACATCTTTCTGATGAGCAACTGTATGTTTCTGTTAATATTCTTGGAGTAGACCCAATTTTGTTGTTGCTAAAAATCGGTATAGATTCATATACATCAAGCATTTTCCCTGGAAGGTGAAATATCCTGTCCATGATTATATGATGATGCAATATTTTTCTTTCAGTGGTGGTTTATATTTTGATGGTCACCACTAAGAGAGCAAGTTTGATTCTAGTGGTCTTAAGTCCTTGGAAGTAATGTTGGGTTTTATAGTTTGACAACATGTGCATCAGCCACATTTTCTACATTTTGTAATCTTTTTCTTATGTAAGTTTTGTTTGTTTGTGTTTATTTTTTTTCTTCTTTTTATGTATTTACCAGGCTACAGATTTGGTGAATTACTTGATGGTCGATATGAGATTACTGCTGCGCATGGGAAAGGTGTCTTTTCAACAGTTGTTCGTGCTAGGAATATTAAGGCCAGTATTGGGGAACCAGAAGAAGTAGCAATTAAGATTATACGTAGTAATGACACCATGTAAGTGATCCTTAAGATTATACATATTAGCCTTGTAGTCTGTCTTTAGAGTCATTGTGATCAAGATGAGTTGTTTATATCACATTTGGAACATTTTGTGCTTTTTCCTAAATTTCTTCTTCCTACTTTTTTATTTTATTTAATTTTTTAAAAATATGATACAGGTACAAGGCTGGCATGACTGAGCTGGTTATATTGAAGAAATTAGTAGGTCAAGATCCAGAGAACAAGCGCCACTGTGTTCGATTTTTATCAAGTTTCAAGTACCGGAATCATCTTTGTTTAGTTTTTGAATCTCTGCATATGAATCTGCGTGAGGTTTTAAAGAAATTTGGTCGCAATATTGGTCTTAAGTTGACTGCTGTGAGGGCATATGCCAAGCAACTATTTATTGCATTGAAGCATCTAAAAAATTGTGGTGTTCTTCATTGTGATATTAAGCCTGATAACATGCTGGTGAGTTTTTTTAGCTCTTCAATATGAAGATTGGGGATCTGTTCTTGTATAGTTATATCTTCTATTTTTGTTTTATGATATCAATTGCTATATTTTCCAGGTAAATGAAGCTAAGAATGTACTGAAACTTTGTGATTTTGGTAATGCAATGTTTGCTGGTAAAAATGAGATCACACCATACCTAGTTAGCCGTTTTTATCGCGCGCCTGAAATAAGTAAGTTTAATTTGGAGCGTGATGTCTGTCACTATTTCAAGTGATTTCCTTTTTTTAATGTAGTAACTAACTAGAGTTTTAATTGGTTGTTCATGTCTTTTTTATTGCAGTTCTCGGCTTACCCTATGATCATCCACTGGATATCTGGTCTGTAGGTTGCTGTTTATATGAGCTATATACAGGAAAGGTTCTTTTTCCAGGTGCCACAAATAATGACATGCTACGATTTCACATGGAACTCAAGGGACCTTTTCCCAAAAAGATGCTACGCAGGGTAAGGTTTTGTATGTCTATATTAGATATTAGTAACATCTTGTTGTGATGCTTTAACTTTGTTTCATTGGTTTTGGGAGATACATTTCTATCTTTATTGAGTTAAGAGACATGGAGATTAGATAAGTAGGCTATAAGGAGATTGAAAGGAGTGCATAATCAATTGCTTTGTTTCTTACAGGGAGCTTTTACTGATAAAAATTTTGACCAAGATCTGAACTTTCATGCAACTGAAGAGGATCCTGTTACCAGAAAGGTATTTGATTTTTCTTGATTGCCTTTATCCATTGAGTCATTTATTGGTTGTTCTGCAATGGTACATATAGCCACAAATGTTGGAGTGCACGGTAACCTTTTATGCTGATCTAGTCTTTGTTTTGCCATTGCAGACTATCAAGCGATTAATTCCCATCATTAAGCCAAAAGATATTGGTTCAATAATAGTGGGTTCTCCTGGTGAGGATCCGAAGATGTTGGCCGATTTTAAAGATCTTCTAGATAAAATGTTTGTTTTGGACCCAGATAAGAGGTTGACAGTGTCACAGGCATTGAGCCATCCATTCATCACTGGCAAGTGACCCTGTTGCTGATTTTCTGACTGCAGAATACCTGTTCTGCTAGTATATGTAGATTATGACCTAATTCATGTTCAAATTCTAATCATTGGCCATTGTGTCTCTTCTTCTCTGTGATGGCCTGAGAGTTTTGACACAGCTTTGGCATTTCTGAAGTCAAAATGGTGGTGTTTGGTTCTGGACTACTCATTTGACGGGTTCTTTCAGTGGAGTGTACTGTTTCTATTGTAAGACAACAAGCCAAAGGCGTTTCTTTTCCTTGTAACCACAATTCATGATTAGCTGATGCAAAAGTCAATTACGTTCTATAAATTTCTTTCATTATTGCTTATGTACTTTGATATGAACCGACTTCCATATTTGAATCCCTTGAGCTGGTAAATGCTTACTCAAAGATGAAAAACAATGGTCCTTTTTTTCTTTCCCCATACTTTTGTTCTACAATTTCCTTTCTCTTTTTGGTTTCCATTTATGTTGTTGAATTTCATTCTTACAACGTTGTTTCCTGGTATCTGGATGGGTATATCCTAATTAGTTGGAGGTTTGGTACATCCTTCAATTTCATATTGTTGTTTGTTTGGTTTTTATTTTTGTGAACAATTATCCTTTCTTTGGCATATTATGGGTTCTGGAGAATCTAATTTTATCTTTGGTTCAGGATTTCTTCCAATGCTATGAGGCAACCCTTCAGTGCTTTAGATGCTTAAAAAGGCACCCAGGAGAAGGTACCTTGGTTTGTTTATTGGGAGATTATTGTGAAAAAAAAAAACTGAGTAAATATGTGATGGAACTTTCCTATTTTGTCTGTCTACCGTTTTACAATTTTCAGTTTGCTCACATCCAGCTTTCTTATAAATAACAAGCCACATGTTGCTATTTTGATGTCAGCTTTAGGGAAATAGTCATATAACTAAAGTTTTCTTTCTCGAGTGAATACTTGTGTCTGAGTCTAGTATTTCTTTTCCTGTTATGCTTCGCTTGTTTTTGCGTATATTCATATCCCTAATGAAAGTGCATTACGTCTGATCTATGGTTTGGTCAACTCGGAGGCACGTGCAATGGAGGGTGCAGCTGCTGCATTGATGTTTGAGTTACTTGGTAAGTCCTTTTGTTTACTTGTTACATGGAAACTGCAATTTTCTACTAATGTACTGAAAATATTGAGTGTTTTTTTAATACGTTTTTCCGTCATCCTAGGCTATGCCCCCATATCCTATGTGCGTGCAACTTCTGTAAGTATGTGCAAACCTGATTATCTATCTGTTTCTTCACCTGCTACTGATTTTCTTTCTTTAAGCTATTTATATGGTATGTCACGGATTTAGAAGGGTCTCTCATGGGATGGCCGACATTTTTTTAAAGTAACTAGTTTTAGTTGGTAAATTTTATCAAGTCATAGTTTAAATGTCAATAAAAATTTAAGAAATTTAAAAATTAATTAATTTTGTGTGATAGTAGTATGGTTAATCAAATATTTTTTAAAATATTAGCATATGTTCATTTAAATGTTATATGTCATGTTTAGTATGCTAGAGAACATTTTACTACATAATGTTATGATATTGAAAAAAGTTACATAGCTCACATACATGTGTAGTATTTATTCATGCATATATGTATATTGTATTCATTCATGTCGTGTAGTATTTATTCATGTATATATGTATATTGTGTTGCATACACACACACATATAACACATGCGCGCGTCTACATGTTACGTATGTATATATATATGTGTGTGTGTGCGCGCGCGCACGCGTGTGTGTAGATAGTGGAGGAAAACATAAAGGAAAAAAAAAGCATAGAAGATTTGACATATATTATATACATTGTGATAAACCTACTATTTTTTTTTTCTAAAGCAAATTTTCTTATACCTAAGTATTACCGTCATCTATATATAAATTACCCAACTAAAACAATTAACAAACGGATAAATTATTATGGTTATTGAGTTACTATGGTAAAATGACATTTACTTAAAAAAAGGACGTACGATAAAATACAAAATAAAAAACTCTTTTTGGAAGATTAAGAACATATAGAATGGACATACTCATTAATTGTGTTTTCAGGGTGAACATTTTGCTAAGATATGATAGGAGCTTTGGATATTGTATTACTTGAAAATATGATAAAATGGAAATTTAAAGGATAGTTTGGAGGACTTTCGAGAGGTCCACTCTCTTTTAAAGGAATTTCTTCTTCATCAAACACTCATACAATTTGCATACAATTTCTTAGCCCCTAACACTCTTTTTTATAGTTGACTAATGCCTAATACTTTCAAATCCCTCTCCACTATTATCTATTATTCAACTTCCCATAATCCTATGAATACTGGCCGCCAAAAAACCACCTTAAGGTGGTGGTTGAAAGGCTTGGAGCACCTAAATGTACGACCGTGCTTTCCAAAGTTCCAAAAGACAAGCTGCGTAAAGGTTTTTGTTTTTTTTTTATCCCCTTGAGGAAAAGAACCATTGTCGGTTTTTTGGGCCCAATGACTTTTGGGCCTTAATACCGACCCATTGACCCAACTACACCCTAAAGCTTAGTGGGCTTTTAGGAGCCCAATTCTTCCCCATGTGGTTCTTTGTGACTCCATCCCCGTTGGCATGGCGGCCATTGTGTACACGATAATTACCACCCATGATAGGCTTGCGGTGGCGCCGTCGTCCTTTGCCTTATTATGGCCTCTGCTCATACTCACTTTGACTTGCAGCCTTGGCCAAGACGAGACGAAGACGCCGTTGTTGAGTAACTTCTCCAACACCTTGCAACCCAACTCCCAAACTCGACCGCCGACACTCTGTTGCTGCCTCATCGTGACTCGCAGTGACTACTCCTCATCGCATCCTTTGCGTAGCTTCACTCTGCCTTGCCGTTGCTTCGTCATCGCTCTCTTGCCGCGCCTTCCACGACCTTGAAAAGTTGTGCCTCGCTTCCCTTGATCGTTGACGAACAGTGGCCATTTCGTCCTCTTTGCTAGTGTCGGTGAAGGCGATCTCACTTCTCGCGCCACGGTTTTGTCGATTTGGTCTTCCTTTGCTAAATCAACAATCCGACTGTCCTTGGTGATGTCACCGATCAACTCGTTCTTGGCGAAACAAGTTTGGTTCAAGACATTCGCGACAAGAACCACTGAGTCAAGCTCAATGTCGTTTGCGGCTTCATATTATCAAATCTAGGTCGACTTTGTCGTTGTTGGAAAGCTGTGACTCCCCTTCGATGTTGCTTAGCTTCGTTTCAGCCTTAGCTGTGTCAAGCATATTTATCTCGTTTTTATAGCTGAATAGATCTGCCATTTCGGCTACGTCTTTGACCAAATTTGTCTCCGTCACCAGTCCTGGCGGCTCGTCTAGTTGCAGATTACAATCAATTCGCTTTGAAGTGCGAGCTCCATCTTGTTCACTAGACTTGTTCACCAGAGCCATCAACGTCCCGCGGATTTTGGCTAAGTCTTGCTGCATCTCGTCGTGATACGGGTTGACAACGCAGCGGATGGCGCTGACTTGGTCCTCTATAGCTTTGAGATGCTCGTCTTCTTTATTCCCAGACATCGAACATTCTGATACCAATTTGATAGGTACCTTTAATATTGTATTAATGGAAAATATGTTAAAAAGAAAATACGAAGGATAGTTTATAGGGCTTTCAAGAGGTCCGTTCTCTATCAAAGGAATTTCTTCGCCACCAAACACATAATTTGCATGTTATTCCTCAACCCCTAACACTCGTATTTATGGTTAATTAATTCCTAATACTTTAAAATCTATTTACTACAAGTTTTTGACATTGAAAATATTTCATGCATTCATGCCATAGCAGTAGTAGGACAATTTCAACCCATCAAAACCGATGGGATTGTATATTCTCTCTGTTCTAAATACTATAGTATTGAGTATTTTATGTTGGCATATGAGAAATCATATACCATGTTCCTTCTAAAAAGGAGTGGACTAACATCCCTGAAGCAATTAAAGCATTAAAATGATAGAGCCAGATATGGAGACGAAAAGAGAGAGACCGAGAATGTCTCGGTTTCCTTCTCAAGGAGAGCTTCCTAAGAAGAACTTCAAATGTAGCTTATGTGGTGGAATAGGATAAAATATTAAAAGATGCCCGAATAGATAGAGTTCATCAAATGTATATGTATTTAACTAATGTTATGTGTCATATTTAATGATATTGACAATTATTATTTCTCATGTTATTATTTTCATATTATAAAATTATGATGTTACTTTAAGAACGACCACGTTTCATGACTGGACGACCACGTTATATGACCGAATGATCATTTTTCATGAAGGAACGACCACGTTTTATGACCGAACAACCACATGTCGTGGCCGAACGACTTTCGCACAAAAATAACGACCATGCATGTGGCCGAACGACCAAGTCATGTGATCTCGAACGACCATTTAATGATTAGAGAAAATAAATATAGAATTAATTACTATAATTTTATTAATTTGAAGGCAGTTGATCTTAAAAATTTGTCCAGGCGCCAACAGATTAATGTTATGTTATTAATTTAATCTATTTTTTTACAAATTATGACAGAGGGGGCAAATCTATAAATTTTTAATACTTTAGGGGGTAAGAATGACAGTTTTGAAACATTAGGGTGCAAATTGCAACAATAGCACAACATTGGGGGGCATTTATATAGATAACCCTTTTTTTTTTGACTATTTTTGAATGAAATTTACCCTATGATTGAAAGTATTATGAATTAGTTAACCATAAATACGAGTGTTAGACTTTGAGAAATGAGATGCAAATTATATGAGAGGAAAGGAAAAAATTCCTTTGAAAGAGCTAGTATGCCTCTTGAATGTCTACAAATATATCCCTATATTCCGCTTATCCCATTTTTCATACATACAATTATTCAAGGTTCTTATCAATTGGTATCAGAGCAACGGTCCTCACATATCGTAGCGCGGCGAATTCTGTTCTTTGAGGCGGAGCGAGTCTTTGTGTTTGGCCTGTACTTCAACGTTGAGAAGCTGCTGATGGCGGAAGAATCCATGGCCGATGACGCGATGCGCTGGTTTCGATGGGAGGTTGGTCGTTAGCCATTCTGGACTTGGAGAGAGTTGAAACTCACCATGATCAATCGTTTCTGTACACCGGTGGAGCAAGCGACTCACCATTGGCCACTGTTGAGGGCTAAATGAGACGATATTAGCAAACAATTGAAAGGGTTGCTTAAGCAGATGAAGACATTCCGTAGTTGTCCTTAGTGATGGAGAAGCCCGATTCGGCAGAGGCAATAATAACGGAGATGGCAGAGATTCCGAAGAACGAGTTGGAATCTAAAGTAGATCTGATGGCTGCTGATGTCACTGACAAATAACGAGATCGCGTCAGATCTGATCGGAGAAGAAGCCGTAGAGGCGGATCTAGTCAAAGAAGTCGATGAACCAGCAGATCCAGTCGGGGAGGACCGAGAGATCTAATCGGCTCTACTGCTGACAAGGCGGAGTAGTCCGATAACGATGACGTCGCGCTAGAGTTGTCTGGCGATGCTAAGGTCATGACGGAGTAGTCCAATGAAAGCGAAGCCAAACCAAAATCTGATTGACACGGTTGACATTGCGATAGAGCACACGTCGTTGGTTCTCACCGAGAACATTGTGTCCAAAGCTCGTTTTTTAGGGCTCGCGAAGAATGAAAACAACCAACTCCACGCGAGTGGCAGTCATATCGTCACTGGATGACCAAATCGGAAAGATCCCATCGGAGCGAGGGGCTGCGACATCACCTTCGCCGGCCTTGGCTAAGAAGAAGAATGAGGAGAAAGAAACCACGTTTGTGGAAGATTGTGGGAAATCAACGGCATTGAAGAGGTGGAGGAGGTAGTGGCGTATTGGCGGCAAGGCACGATGGAAAGAGGCCAAGCGAAGCCCAACCTTGGTGAGATCATTGGTGAAAAATAAACAAAGCAATCATCCTCCGTGAAGGACCGAGGGAAGCTATATGCGGCTGTTCGAGACTGTGAATTACGCTGGAGCGGAATGGCAATGAGTAACGATGTAAGCAGCAAGCAGCAAGAAGAAATGTAGTGGCTATGAGGAAACCTGGTTGCGGTGAGTCGCAATGAGGCAGCAGTCGTGTAGTGGCCCCGAGCGGAGATAACAGCGATGCCAAGCCGAGGGCCGTGGCGAGGAAAGGATTGCTATGAATCGACGTGGAGCCAAGGCAAGGAGGAGTGGAGGAGAAGCGAGGCAAGGCAGTGGCTGCGAGTAGGCGTGGTCCCATTGAGTTACGATGATAATTTTTTTTTGAGAAAGAGAATTTTATTAATATAGGAAAAAGTACGGCGATAGAAATGCAACTGAAGAAGTTTTACAGAATTGAGAACCAATCTCTGACTAAATCGCTATACAAAAACATTTGAAAATTTTCAACTCTAGTATCAAGCCACAAACCTGTTCTAACATTGATGATTTTCCATGACACTTCAATTGTTTCTTCGCCTTCAAAAATACTTCTGTTCTTTTGTAACCAAATGTTCCATATTGTGGTCATAATGACTATCTTCACTGCTGAGATCCATCTCTTACTTTTTTTTACCTTGACAGTTAAGCCAAATAAAACATATCCTCAACTTTGTCCCCCATCACCGATGTAAATCTATCCTTGTAACGATGAGAATTGCCTCTCTCTCGGAATGTCTACAAATCTATCATTGTATGCCACTTATTCTATTTTCCATTAATACAAATATTCAAGGCTCCTATTAGTTTAACGAGAGACAAATGGGCATTTAGAATAGTATTCTTTTAATAATGTTCCAAAATCGTGTACGATCTCTAAAATATGGTCCAAAATATTGGCCTTTTATGCATATGCCAATAGTTGTATATGCATATACCTGGTAGTTCAGTCTAATAATCCCAAATTATGAGTGTTGGATTCTGTAAATTACATCTTAAGTTGCCATGTGCATTTTTTGTAAATGATAACAAGCAGGATAAATTGGGAAAATAGAAAGGATTTGGGCGCATAGACAAATGTAATTTAAATAATGCTTGTCTAATTTAATAACATCTTTTTCTTGAAAACGCCTTGAAAACTGGCGCGGTCTTGTGGCTTTGTTGTCTTGACTTTGTTAACTTCTGGTGTGTATCTGTGATTTGACATTTTTGAGGTATACGTTTGAGTATGTGTGATTTTTGTAACTTCTTTGGCTTGCCAGGATTCGGTGGATAAGTTTTTTCGTTAGGCTAATTCTTTTATGCTATTAGCGTTGCTTAATTAAATTTGTATATCGTGTATCGTTTTTGAATTTGATATACGCATGATTTGAGTTATTGGATGGTTTGGGGTCATGATGATGGCTCTGAGACACGAACTTATATTCGTGCCCGAGACTTTGTTTAACTAATCTGTTTATGTCGATGGCCCTGACAACTATTGTTATTACTGTTTCTCTAAATTTCCTTGCTCTTTATATTCTAAGCCAAACATTTCTTATTCATTTTTTTTTTATTCGCTGCTCAAGTGTAATTCCCATAAGTTGGTGTAAGTTTGGGCCTAGGCGTGTGGGTCGGCCCAGGTGTGGCTCGAAATTTGAGAGGGTTGGCCAGGCAGGCCCAACTCGTTACTGTAGACGGCCTGCCTGGCCAGTAGAAAAGGGTGGGCTCCGGCTGGGCGTAGTCAAAATGGCCCGTACCTGGCTCAGCCTTTGTCCTAAAGTGGGTTGGGCTTGGGCTGTTTATAGCCCGGCCCAAGCCGAACATTTTTTTTTTTTTCTGTTTTTAGGGAGAAAATTGTAATTAAAAATTAAAAGTAATCCTTGTAATGGCAATTTTGTTTTATTTGTGTAATCTAAAAATAAAATAATCAATTTTGCTATTCCCAAACATACAACCAAAGGCAAACCAAGGCAAAATAATATTAAGTACTTGCCATCTTTTATTTTTTTATTGTACAATTTTTTTCTTATCTACGTTTTCCCATTGAGTTTTCTTGGAAGGGTTTTAAAATTTCTTATTGGTCGGGCTGGTTTGCAAAAGTGAATTAGCATGTCGGGTCGGCTCGTAGGCTTAAATAGGTCAAGGTTTAACGGGCTGGGTCGACTCGAGCTCGTGTCGTTCGACAACTCTATAAATAACACATTCTTGTTGGTTGAATTTAGATCATTTGTCCCTTTTTATGGTTCTCTTTTATAATCCCTAATCATAATTGACAGGCAAAAAAAAATTAATTTCTTTATTACTTTTTATTTATTATTATTTCTTGCCACTTGTCCACTTGTATTCCATCATGGGTGCATTGTCTTTGACCACAAGAACAAAGCTTTCACATTTTTATTATGTACTTAGAGCTTTAACTTGGTGCGAGATGGCTCTGCCTGCCTCGTATGGTACTATAATATTTTATGCATGGCCTAAATGTCCACCTCGGCCCATCCTAAGGCCTTAATGCGCACCAAAATTAAGATGAGTGGGCGGGCCCAACCCTATAACTAAGTTTATGAAATATTTTTCGAGATTGATTATAATTTATGTATATTTCATATGAAAAATATGATGTGTTTCAACTATTAATGTAAAATTATAAAATGTTGATTTAGGAAAAAGGTAAATGAAACAAAATAAGTGAAAAGGGTAAAAGAGCAAAATATTAAGTATGAAAAAAAAAAGTTATAATAGGATGGATCGATCTGTCGTGCTCGACACCTTTAGACGAGTTGTATTGGGGTCGATTAGGTATATTTATACTCTAATTGTAATTGAAAAATTACATATATAAGTTTGTTTTCATAAAATATTACATATATAAAAAGTAGTTTAAAGAATATTATAGATATAAGGAATGTGCTAGACGTGTATTTTTTTAAATACAATACTATTCTTAAAGTTTTAGAATTTAATAATTTCATATTATTTTTATTATTTATCAAATTTTTTTTATAATTTTTAGACTTTTTTTTTTAATTCAGTTTCTTATGAATTTAAAATTTGACAATTGATGGTTTTTTTTAAATGATTTTTGGAGTATAATTATTGTTTAAAAATTTAAAGTATCCCATTAATTAATGAAACATTCCATTACGTTTTTTAGGGATTTTTCTTTCTAATCAGTTAATCCCTTCTCTTATATATTCCACAAACACTATTTTTTTAGTCATTAGAATCTAATTTATATATTTTTTTTATTTTCGATCTTACGTTTCACTTGTTGACCACCAAATTTGCATGTTAACATTCAAAACTTTAAATTTGATTACAAATGGTCCAAGAATTCAAACGTCCATGAATTTGATTAACAATTGTTGTAAGTGATTTTTCATCAGCAAATATAACCTCGGAGGCGGAGTCTTCGAGGAACATTAAATACAAACACAAGCTCCCGAGCCTAATAGGAAATGAATGCCACATCATCATAGGAGCTTTCCTTGGACATAGATGTCCGACGATCCTCGATTGTACACCGGCGATGATAAACAGGAGAAACGCCGCCGAAGGCAATGTCGATTTTATGAAAAGATCCTCGGAGAGGGATTGGCGGACAAGAAGGCTACAGATCATCAAAGATGATCCACCTCTGCGAAGCTAGCCACGAAGAGGAAGCAAGAACTTCACTCAAGACGGAGGGCACGACCCGCGAAGCTAGTAACCCCCCGAAGCTGGTAATCCCCGATCGAAGATGAAGTCCGCATGTGGTAGTTTAGGTCTCTCTTTCTGTTATGCTTTTCTAGCCCCGGTCGTGGGATGTTTTGTAACTAAGCCCGTAAGACTCGAAATTTATATAACCGTTAGGATATTCAATTCCCAAGTCATTAGAGAAAGATAACCGCTCATTTATTAATCGCACATTTAATTCAGCATTAATTCTTGATTTTGAGGGGATCGTGCGTTATGGTTTGTCCCTCTCCGAACCTCAATTCCTCGACTATAAAAGGAGAATGAGGGAGCCGAAGAAGGGGCTGGTCAAAATTTCTTATAAGCGTACATTCATAATAGAGCAAATAGTGGACGTAGGTTATTACTCCGTAGCAGGGCCGAACCACTTAAAAAACTTTGTCTCTTTGATTATTTTTCCGACCAAAATTTGTTTTTCACTGCCGCATCACATTCTAGAGGTGCGGATCACGTCGTTGGTTCAAATTATACACCAACAACAATGATTTAAGAGATTAGAATAAAGTATGGCACATAAAAAGGTGAAGTAGAAAAATACCTAAAATTTAAACGATAATAAAAATAATTACTCAAGTTTTTAAAGCAATTAAATAACTAGTCAATTCATCAACTATTTGCACATTGTTGGTGTAGAATTTAAACCAACGCCGTGATCCGTACCTCTAGTGTGTGATACGGCAATGAATAGTATAAATTTGATCGGAAAATAAATACTCGGTGATTTTTTAAGTGGTTCGACCCTCCGACGGAGAAATAGTCTACGTCCACTGTGTTTTTGATATTTTTGAATGAGGAGTATTACAGAGTAATTTTTTCCAACCCCTTTCTCCTTCTCCCTTCCCGCCTTTTATAGAAATCCAGAAAGAGAGAGAGGAAAGTGCATTAAATGTGCCCCACCTAATCCCCCTTAAATCAGGGGATTAGGTGGCCTTATCTCAATCGACCATGCCCTGCCTGAAAACCAGGGGGTTGGTTACTAACTAATCACTTCACGTCATTCACAAGTGAGGCGCTTACAGTGCGTGTCAGAGGTAGCTACCATCGGGAGCGATTTTACTGTAGCCGTCTGCGCTTTGCCCTTCGTCCGGGGTCCTCTAGCTTCGCGAGGAGTCCCCCGAATTTCTCGATCTACCTTTAACGTGAAGCTGGCTACGAGATCCATTGGTCCCCGAGCTTGGGGGATCTTGCCTTATGTCGAGTTGTACCTTCGGGGTTATGGCCGTCAACATTCTTGATGACGTGGCGAAATACTCGTTACTGGGACTTTCTCTCCGGAGGCTTCTCGCCTTCGGCGAAGGCTTCCTCGATGATATATCCTCGGACGAAAATTAGCTAACAACACACATGATTATGACTACTCAGTTAGTTATCACAAATTACTACTATGTAAGTAATTGAATCACTACTTGAGTATTTATTTAAATTAAATGTTCAAAATTGGGTATTTACTACAATTTCTAAACAAAAGAAATTTTTATATAAGAATTTATAATTTGATTAGTAATGATTCAAACATTCAAACGTTTAAGAATTTGATAGATAAAGGGTTAAGAATTATTACACTAAATTTTGGTATATAAAATAAATTCGAAACAAATGTCAACATCCTCTTCATAAACTTAGATCGAAAATCTATTTTTTCTATCACTTTCTCTATTCCCTTCAATGATATCATGGCAACTTATTAATTTATTAGTAAAGAAAATGTCAGTGTTAAATACACACATGCAATTAAATATCAATTGATGAGGAGTTATAAATTATGGTATATGAAATATGTTTAAATGTATGAATTCATTTAAACATTTAAGATTTGATAACTAAATGGTTCAGAATTTATAATAAATTTCGATATATAAAATAAATTTGAACAAATGTAAACATCATCTCCATGTGTTGAATCATGTCTCTCAAGAATTTGATTCCTAATGATATAAGAATTTATAATAAATTATAGTATTTGAAATAAAATTTTATATAAATATATAATTTGATTAGTATTAGTTCATGCATTCAAATATTTAAGAATTTGATAACTATATGGTTAAGAATTAAAAATAAATTCTAATATATAAAATTTTTTTGAAGAAACATCAATATCCTCTTCATTTGTCGATTCATCTCTCTAAAAAATAACAACTTCCCCTTTGAGTTCTGTCTCCAAACACGTTATTGTGAGTATATGTATATGATTCACCTTTTTTGTCATTGTCAACTTTTGTGTTTGATTGTATAGATTGTTAAATATAACGAGGACGCAAATCTATAAGTCTATACAAACTTAAAATAAAAAATAGTATGTACAAATGATTAGTCTTAAAAAAAAAATACTAGAACATAAAAAATAGTCTTAACACTTGAAAAATCAAACAAAAGAATCAATAATAAATGCAATACTCCTAATTCTAAATATTCAAAACAATTGCAAATCATAGATGAGAAAATTACACATCTATATTCTTTAGACATGATATTTACAAAAATGTTTGACAAAATTAGAAATTTACAAAAATATTCTAACATTCCTTAATTAGATTTTAGATTTTTTTAAATTACAATTGTACCCTTAAAAAGAATACTCATTACCTGGTTCACTTTAATTATACCCTTAAAAGGAATACCCATTACCCATCTCTGATTTTGATTTGTTATTCCTTGCCGTTTGTATTCATATGCTAAGTGTAAATATCATATTCACCTATAATATATTAACCAATAAATATTACATACTGTAACTATAACATTTACCGAGGAAAACTTTCTCAATTAATTATGAAACATCTGTCACATAAGAATCTACAGTCAATCTTATACTTACCAGGAAATAATAACATATTATGCTGTAAATATAATATTGTCAATTTTATAATGTACATGTTGTCAATACTGTAAATATAAAAAATATGTTTCACATATGAACAATATCAATATAATAAATATTATATTATCCATGTAATATTATATAAACCAAAACTACTATAGATCACACATTAAACTCAACAAATTTAATGAAAAATATTTGTTAGGTGAAGTTTTCATCCCAATGCAAACGAGATATTCAATAAATAATATATTGACTGGTATATATCATACTTCCAAACAACAAATTCAGTAGTTATTTGAAATGCAATATCATTTCAGCAATACTGTAAATATTATATTAACCAAGAAATATTACATATACCGTAACTATAATATTTTTCCGTGATAATATTAATCAATTCCTATTATTAATCAATTCCGAGAATATTAATCAATTCCTATTATTTATTAATCAGCATACCTTTTTATTTTTAAATCCCACAATAATATGAATTTTGTTTTGAGTTTTTTTGGGTAATATCCATTTCTAAAATTGGGTTTTTTAGAAACTAGGTCTAGAGTCCTCTTTAGTAATTACACACCTTATAAAATATTAATGTAAAAATCCTAATATGGAAATTAGATTTGTAAATATCTAATTTAAGGGGACTAGTTATAATATTCTCCCATCATAGATACTTGATAACAAAAATCTCGGACTATAAAAAATAGTCTTAATCATCAATGGATAATTCAAACACAAACCGAAACTTTACACTCAGAAATTTAGATGATTTCTACCAAAATATATTCAAATGACCAACACTCTAAAAGATTGAAAACAACACTCAAAATTATAATATAAAAAGTAAATTTAATACTTTCTAACAAAAATTGGGATTGGAAAAAATTCTCAATATAAAATAAATTCATACGTACCAAAATTATCCAATTTAAAAATGAAAAACTCTAAATCACAAAATTTAAAAACAAAAACCCTAACTATCATTTGCAATATTCATTTGAACCCTAAAAAACAATGAATATGGGATAAAAAAACAAAGATTATAACATAAATTCACATTGTGTCCAAAACCAAGTTTGAAAAGGAAATTCCAAAATGTTTTCAAACTTGTCATTTATTACTTTTAAACAAATTCTCATAAATCGATACAAGCTATACAAATCAAACACACATATTATTAGCGCTAAAACTCACAATGCCGCAAAATCAAATCGAGGAATATATAACATATACATGTATATAAATCAAATTCACATACAAATGAATAGGGTTTGAAAGTGAACAATAGTTCAACAGATGGAAATTATACTAAACAAGCTTTATAAATTTTTAGATGAAAAATCCAAGAATATAAAAAATAAATTGGAATTTTAATTTAAATTTTCTTTTATACCAAAAGTCCTTAATTGAAAATATGAATCCAAGCTATGATTTTTTTTTTGATAAAAGGCAAAATCAAACATGGGAATATAAGAAATATACAAGAATATAAATTAAATTCACATTTTTTCAAGAGTTGTCCCGACTAAGCGATACGAAGGTGGCTACGCGATACTGGCTTTCATTCTATCCTAATCGTATGTCACTCTAAAGCTTATGGAGGTCATTTAGTTCAAAGAGAACGACATGTAGGGTCCTGTGGTTCTTTTAGCCGACTTTATTCAAGTACGCCTACCTCTTCTGCAAGGCATGTGATCGATGCCATGTATAGGTAATGTAGGCCATAGCAATCAAATGCCCCAGCTTCCAATCTTAATCATTGAAATCTTCAATGTTTGGGGCATAGATTTCATGGGCCCTTTTTTTGTGTGTTATAAGTTATCGGGGCACTTACTTCTACAACCGCTCCATTGAGGCCCTTGTGAAGAAATATGGAGTTACACACAAAATGTGCATGGCCTACGTCCTGCAGACAAACGACCAAGCTGTAACCCCTCATATGTTTTTATTGTACTTCCTCGATAGAGCTAGATAAGCGACATTGTATTATCGACCCTCTGATAGTTAAGTTTATATATCATCTCGTCATTAGAACTCATCCTCATTATTGCATTATCCAATTTATTATTGGAAGATTTATCCTTAAATTTCAATGGCCATGAGATTTGAATTTGACTCCTTACAGCGCAAGTTGCGTTGTGAGTCCCTGATCTTGTAAATAATTATATATTTGGCCCAAATTTAGAAAAATAACATTTTTTTGGGTTGTATATGTTTTTAAGGCCACAATATGATTTATAATCATATAGTGAGTCTTTGTTTCAAATTTGAAGTCATTCCGAGTTAGAACGAAGCCAGAACGATATAAACTCGGAAAAGTCAAGAATAACCGTGTAAATGTTGTTAAAGAATAGAACGAGCTCGAAACGACCACTACCACTTTAAAGTTAACTTCTAAACTGTATTTTAGAAGTTATTTGTGACCTAGATAGGTCTCATAAAGTATCGGGTTCAATAGAATTTAAATTAGGTCAAAACTGTGAACGTTGGATCGAAAAATAGTATTTTGGTTATCGTACGCAAGAACAGGCCTCGGAAATTATTTCCGACTCCTAAACCAGCCTAATGCCGACCCTCTCTCAGTAACTAAATGGGCCTTGCTTAAGAAAATAATCTTAGGCTCAATTTGAATCCCAACCGTGAGCCTATGTGGCATGCAGCATAAATATTTAATGTTTTTGTTAATTAAGAGATTAGTGGTTGACCATTGAAATAAATCCAAGAATGTTTTCATTGGTGGTTGGTTTGAATGAACCAATCAGAAATTGGACAATAATGGGTGCCAATTTAGAAGAGAGAGGGGAATATGAAAAGTTATTAGTATTATTAGTCTTGTTTAATCCTAGCCATTGGATTAAGAATACTTAACCATTAAGGCAAAAACAAGGGCTGAGATTAGTCCTATTTGATAATTAACATTTTATTTATTGGAAACAAATACCAAGGATGAGAGAGAGAGAGCCTAGTATTCAGCCATTGAGTAAGAGAGAGAGAGAGAGAGAGAGAGAGAGAGAGAGAGAGAGAGAGAGAGAATTGTAATTAGTGCTTCTTGGAAGTTGTGGAAGCAATGATGAGGGTTTAGAAAAAGGAAAAGCCTTGTGCTCCTGATTAACGTTGACCATATGATGGAATAAGACTAAGACCATCAAGCGCTGAGATGAAACTTGGATATTGAATATTATTTATTAATATTATGAAAAAAAATAGAAAGTGAGAGGAGAGAGAGAGGGAGCACGACAAGAAAGAGAGAGAGAGAGTGGTTTTTTTTAGCTTGCTCACCAAGCTTTTCCAAACTCTCTACAATATGGTCCTTAACCCTTAGGCTCACACTTTTACTCTCATTTTAGAATTTTAGAGAGAATCTGAGAGAGAGAATTCATGGAAGATAGAGAGAAGAAGAGAAACAAAAGTTTGAGAGGTAGAGAGAGAGAGAGACCGAACACAAGAAGGAAGAAGGAGAGAAGAAGGAAGGCTCGGAAACCCTAGCTTCCACTAAGGTAAAACCGTGCCTCTACACTAGTTGTCTCCTTGTTTTACCTTTCAAAAACCACCCTAAACCCTTCTTTATTCTCTGCCCTAGGAAGTCAAGAACCACCAAGACGTGGTTTTTTAAGACGAGCCTTGGGAAGGAGTCGGCCAAGTAAGCTAGCACGACGAGAAAAGCTCTAACCGTGAGCTTAGCTATATACCTCTAACTTTGTGAGTTGTTGAGTTTTCTTTAAGTTCTAGGTTTATTAATATAACCATGAATGTATTCTGTGATGATTTGTTGTAATAGTTAGTTGCATGGCCTTTGTTTGTTAAGAGGAAGCCAAACACAAGTTGATGGAAGCTAGAGAGGCTAGCTTTCGGATATTGCAAACTTGTGTTTGGCGAGTTGTCTTTGTTTGCACTAGAGCTTTGGCTACCTTGGCCGTGGCTCTTCTTCTTCTATTTATTTTATTTTTCATGTTTGCATGGCCGTAGTTTTGTGTTTTAAATATGAAAATGGTTTTAAACGAACCCCCACAACGGTTTCCAACAGACCGAAGTGTTTAGCCACTAAGAAAAGATAAAAACTTAGTAGTTTTCTCAAAGATTGGAACCTTAATGCTTGGTTGAGTTAATAGGGACTTTTGAACTTCCTTTTGATTCATTTTTTACTGTTTCCAAATATATTTTGAGTTAATAACCAAGTGGTAACCGAAAGGACACAATGACAAGAGTGTCTTGGGCAAAACTGCGAGATTAGTTCAAAAGTTAACAACTTTGTGATCGGTTTTGTATAAGCTTAAAGCTTCAATGAAAGGTCACAACATGGAGTTAAAAACCTCCTTAGAACCTAGAAGCTACTGTATTAATATTATTTTCTTAGTTTTGTAGAAGTAAAGATGATGTTTAGCTTAAAACGACGATTTCACGAGAAATCGTAAAACTGGGTGTGAAAACGTCTTGTTTTGCAAACTTGAGTATCATGGTAGTTTTCAACACTTTGATGAAGGTTTAAAATTAAGGAATAATCTCCTTTCAAAACTTAGAAGTTGCTGCCCTTAAATGTTTTTACAATAAAAGAAATAGAAAGTTAAAACTCAAAACGATGTTTTCAAGTTAAACCACAACTAGGAGTTCGATTAAATCTTGAAATTGTATAAAATGGGTATTGTAACTTAAATGGACATGTGTCCAATCCTAACACATTGAGATGAGGACATTGGAAGTTAAAATAAGCTAAACAAGTAAAACGTAGACTCGGACTACCTTGCATACACATTACGTTTTAATATAGTCTTATATTTTATAATAGTCCTAGGGAAATGGACAAACATCATATTAGACTAGTTCCCAATCTTAAGAATCAATTATAGCCCGAAACGACCCTTGGAGTAGCTCGAAAAGCCCTGAGGTGCACGGGAACGCTCATTGGGGTATCAGATTAGCCAACGGACCTATTTAAGGTTTGTTTAACCTTATGTAGTGTCTAAGTCAGCCCCATTATGTTGAAGGAAAACTTAGGACACCCGAGCAGTTAAGTGTTATATTTATAAAATAGGTTCGCTCTTGATGTGACGAGACAAGCAAACTGACGAGACCGTGTCTTTATGTTATTTAAGGACGAATCAATATGAAAGTGGTCGGAGCTCGGAGCAAGCTTCCAGGGTGATCTTAGAACAGTCGCGAAGCTCGCACAAGTAAGTGGCGATGCACCTACGGCAACGAGCTTGTTTATTTGTTTGTGCTTGTTTGTTAGGGTTTGTATTGGAATTCCCAGTTAAAGACTCTGTGTCTATATTATATGCTGTGTGACATTAAAATTGGATAAAAGCCGGATGAAAACCCTCGAAGTGAGATATAAAGGGACGAGGAAAATATTATAGACAAACTGAGATAAGTCTTTGTATATGAATAAAATGTGAATAAGACATATTAAAGAAACGAACCTCGATCCGTGTAGAAATGATCATTGGGTTTCGATCCGTGCAAGAAGACGAAGCCGGGTATTAGCCCGTGCAGGAAATCTAATTCGGGTTCTAACCCAAGCCTTTCCAGTGAATAATTATAAGAGAATAAAATGAGATAGTAAAAGTAAAATTAGAGTTAGAATCAAAACCTCACCGAGCCATGTTGTTTGCATTTATTGTGAAATTCTTAAACGGGATAATTAAGGGTTCTCGAACCCAAAACGCAAGAGGCCAAAAGTTTGGGGCTCGTGAGTAGTCCATTAGTTGTGTTAACAATAATGATTATTAAATCTAATAGAAATCTAAGGCCTCTTGCAATATCCCAGTCCTCTTAACGAGTTGACAAGGGATAAATAACAGGAAAATCCCAGTCTGTGATCTGAGAATGGGGTAAAGAACAATAAAATCTCAGTCTACTGTGTGAAACTGAAAGGGATAAAGAATAGATGGAAATCCTAGTCTTCTTTGTAAGAGTATTACGGGTAAGCATCTGAAATAAACCTCAGTCCTCAAAGCAAGTAGACAAGAGGTTAATGATAAAAAATTATAAAAATGTCGATGGAACTTCCAGGCTCCAAGAGTAGAGAGCCCTGCTCCAAGAGAGAGAGCATCCTCCACACTAAGCCAGTCGATTGGGTGTGGAATGAAGTCCGTGAGACTGCTGGGAGATTGGCCTTCTTCCCGCCTAAACGCAATTGATATTGCGATGACCATCGGTGGATCCTAGACAAAGGTAAGTAAAAGAATAAAGATATCTATATGTTGAGCCATTGTGACGAGAAGTTATTGAGTCAAAACTTAAGTTCAGAGTCAGCTCCGAGGAGAACGCTCCAGAAGGACTTTATAGGAAGCGAGGTGAGCCCATAACCCATTGAGAGCTGTCGAAGGGTGACACCATGGACTAGAACTATGGTAAGTGTTCGATCGTGCCGCGACGGTCGAACCTCTTTCCCTCGAATTGAGATATGTCGAAGAAAGAACTATGTGATGATTAGTACTGTAAGAGACCGCCTGAAATAAGGTGGGTCTTACAAAGTTAAGTCAGATGGTCACGACTATATGACTAGCAGTGCGAGAGTTTACTTGAAATAAGGGGACATTCTCGAGTCTGGTTGAGTAGTCTTGGCCATTTAGCTGTGTGGAAGAGGCCGCCTGATTAAGGACCTCAGTGACTAAGTGGCTGTGTGACTGAAGGACGAGTGACGATCGTAAGGAATTAAGTAGAAAGCTTAATGCTGTGTGAAGAGAATTAGTTAGTGTGGGACGACTAATTCTCTATATGATTGTTGCATTGTTTTGTGATTGTTGCATTGCATATTTAAGATAGAGTAATTCGCCCTTACGGAGTTTATCAACTCACAGGATTCTTAGTGTTGTAGGTAAGAAGACAGTGAAATTCGATGACTAGGAGCTGACGAAAGGTGATGTGTGTGGTATACTCGAGGAGTTTCGCATTTTGCATTTTGAAAGACAACATTATATTTTGTATCAGGACGAAATCCTGAGGATTTAATATGTGTGTGAAAAATATTTTATATTCCGCCTTAGTGGCTTTTATTTATGAACAATGTTTGAAACTTCCGCATTACAATATATATGATGATGTTGTTGCAAGTGTTTTAAAATGTTAAGAAAGTAGAAAAAAAAAAGAAAGAGATTTACTGTCCTGTCGTGGCTACGACCGAGTGAGCGGGTCGTGACAATAAGCAGAGGTTTCAAACCTGGAAGACTTTGCGACTTGACGATGCATTAAGGGATTATTACATGGCCTACAAAATGCCAATCGGTATGTCACCGTATCAATTGATGTATGGAAAGTCGTGCCACTTTTCTATCGAACTCGAACATAAAGCGTGGTGGGCTATCAAACGATGCAACATGAATATTAAGGAGGTAGGCAAACAAAGTACGTGAAAATTCAAAGTTTGAAGACAAATAAGATGTTCAAAGTGAATGGGCATTGTTTGAAATCATATTATGAGAACTTGCAATTTGAAAAGGTCGATATTATCTATCTGGTAGACCCGACTTATACAGAGGTAGATTCAAATCTACGTCGGGCTGACGAATTTAAACCAAGCGCGTCTTGAGAGGTAACCTAATTGGATCATTACGTATCTTACTTCCTTAATTTTCTTTTATAGAACTTGCACATTTTAGTCGGACTTGTAGGTGTAAAAAAAAAAAAAAAGTCTCAAGGTCACAACTCTCTAAAAAAATGTCGCGATCCCAACACCCCAACAATTTTTGAGCTTTCCCGAGGGTTGCGACCCTCTAAAAAGAGTCACGACCCTAACACCCAAACAATTTTTGAGTTTTCCTGAGGGTTGTGAGCCTCCAAAAATCATTGCAATCTTTTAAAAAAAAATTAAACAGAAGAGACATGTGTCAATCCTGAAAAATTCAATTACGCTTCGTAGGACAAAACGGTAATTTTTTTAAAGTTTATCGGAAATGTCTCTAAGGCGATTATAATTACTTATTTTGAGTATTGAATGCCCTAAATGAACTTTGAACGGTTGAAATTGTTCAACGGCCCGAGTTTTCAAACAGTGCCCATAACTTTCAAAAATTGCACTTTTGGCCCAAAAATAAAAGTGCTCAAAATAAGTCATGAATTAGTCTTTTGAGACCTAATATCATAGTTATTTATGTTTCTAAAGTCATTTTGAAAGTTTGAGATCATTCCGATGCCTATTTAGGGCATTTTCGACGAAATATCACCTTTTCGGTGTTAAGCGGGAAAACTCCGAAAAAATAGCAAACGGGTTCGTAAAATTTTAAAAATTTCCAGTATAGCTTATTTTTGTATATATTAGTGGAATATAATCAGAGTTTTCCAAATAGAGCCTTAAAAATGATAGTTCTAAAGAGAGGGATCAAAACGCAATAAAACGTGTTAGTCGGGGGCAAAATGGGAATTTTGACTTTAGGGGGAGCAAGGGCTGAAGCTAGCTCGAATTTTTCTGCATGTGAAGGTTGAGTTGTCAACCATTAAGTCATAAGTTGACCCCATTTTTGGAGTTGTCATCATGCATGAGAATTAAGAGACAAATGGCATGAATTTTAGATGATTTCTAGGCTAAGTTTGGTCAAAACAAGTATAAGAGTGTAAAATGCTCATTCACTTCAGCCAAACTTCGACCACCAAGCAGAAAAGAGAGAGAGGAGAGTAGAGAGAAAGAAAAAAAAAAGAAGAGAAGAGAAGAGAAAGAAGAAAAGAGAAAGAAGAAAAGAGAAAGAGGAAGAAAGAAAAGAAAGCTTAGAGATTTAAGGTAATAACTAGTGTTCTTTTCCACCTTTTGATCACTTTGATGAGCTAGAACATGTAGAGCTTATGGATTAGCATTTGCTTGTGAGAAGTTTATAGGTGTTCTTGAGGTTAAGCAAAAGAAAATTAACCAAGAGGAAGCTAATGTAAAGTCATCAACTTAAGTTCAAAATTTTATAAGTTTTTTTAAGAATTCATATGTTATTTCAAGAAGGATAATGTTTGTGTAATGATGTAAATATTGGAAGATTAAGACTTGATACTGTTTTGGTCATGTGTATAGTCTTGTTAAGGATATAACCTTAAGTTTAGAATGGTCTTGGTATGAATTTTTGGTCATTAATGTTGAAAAGAATAAATTTAGAATGTTCCATCAAAACAGTGTCAAAAATGGAATTTTCAGTTTAGTCCTAAGTGATTTTTGTCTTTAAGCTTATTTTTTCTTGAAAATAGACTTGTTAATCTTTCCATAGGATCAAGAATCACCCCAAAATAAGTTTTTTATAATTAGGAGTGATTTTTCAAAGTTTGCTTAAGAATCTGCCTTTTTGGAACCCTTTTTAATAAACTCTTATTTCGGGCCATTTTTGAAATAATTGGAAAATCTTAAACCTAGCAAGCAGTATCTCATTTGAAATATGTATAAAAATAATTTCCAAAGCAACTGGTTTCGTATCAATACGAGCTTTGTACAAGTTTTAGCACTCGTTCTCGTAACAGTCGACGTTTTAGCAAGTTTTAGGATTAATTGTGATGTTTAAGGATATAGTAACGAATTTTTAGTATTCTGTACTAGATGTACGAAGTTTTGTTAAGATCATTATTTTTACAGAAAATTAGACTTCTTTATCTTCCAACAGGACTAAGAATCACTTAAAAACAATTTTTCTAGAATTAGTTAGAATTTTTCAAAGAAGGGTTAAAAATCTGTCCAAAAGCTGGGAACTCTCTTCAAGATCTGATTTCGGGCTATTTTTCTTAAAAGTATAAAATCTGAAACCTAGCATGACATAACTATTTTGAAAGATCCATGAAAATGCTTTCCAATGCCGTTGGTTTCATGTCGATACAAGTTTTCTATATGAAATAGTACCGATTCTCGTAACGGTCCACGTTTTGTCAAGTGTTTGTATGACCAACATAGTTTTTGAGTAAGATAGGGTTCATTAAAATAAGTTTAGGGGTTGAAAGGTCCCTTATAGATGGCTAAAAATCCGTTAGGCCCATTTGAGTCGTTTTTCGTCCTGAACAAGATATTTAAACTCGTTTGAACCCGTTTGAGAACTCAAACCAAAAATTTTGATATTTTTGGATATTTAGAGAATTTCTAATCTATAAATATTCTTATTGTTAAGGAATTTAAAGCCCGGTATTGTACGAACGACCTTGGAATCAAATCGAAGTTTGGGGCCCCCGATTCGGCAACAGTAAGTGGAATCGGCACCTACGACACAAGAACGAAGATGTTTTGCTCATGATTATTATTGTGTATTTTATGCCTAGTGTTGTAATAATTAATTATCGTCTTGTTTATGTTTTCTTGATATGCTTGATTGTTCGACGATAATTAAAAAATAGGCCGAACCCGGGTAAAGATGAAAAGTTTACAACAGATAATGGGTCCAATGCCCTCGTTAATTAAAAAGTTAGATGGGTTTTACCCGCTTAAGCTAACTGAAAATGAATGAGATGCCCCGGACCCGATATTATGATAATTGCCTGGAGTTATAAATGTGGATTGAATATAAGGTTTTAATGCGAAGGCCCGCTCGTGTGGAGCGGGTAAATCTCCGAAAGGACTTTATGTTCCTCGTGAAATAATAAACCACTTGAAGAATGATTACGTGAATAAAACTGCATAAAATTTTGAACTTAAGTTGAGGATTTTACCTTAGCTTTCTCTTGGTTAATTTTCTTTTGCTTAACCTCAAGAACACCTATAAACTTCTCACAAGCAAATGCTAATCCATAAGCTCTACATGTTCTAGCTCATCAAAGTGATCAAAAGGTGGAAAAGAACACTAGTTATTACCTTAAATCTCTAAGCTTTCTTTTCTTTCTTCCTCTTTCTCTTTTCTTCTTTCTCTTCCCTTCTCTTCTTTTTTTTTCTTTCTCTCTACTCTCCTCTCTCTCTTTTCTGCTTCGTGGTCGAAGTTTGGCTGAAGTGAATGAGCATTTTACACTCTCATACTTGTTTTGACCAAACTTAGCCTAGAAATCATCTAAAATTTATGCCATTTGTCTCTTAATTCTCATGCATGATGACAACTCCGAAAATGGGGTCAACTTATGACTTAATGGTTGACAACTCAACCTCACATGCAGAAAAATTCGAGCTAGCTTCAGCCATTGCTCCCCCGAAAGTCAAAATTCCCATTTTGCCCCCGACTAACACGTTTTATTGCGTTTTGGTCCCTCTCTTTAGAACTATCATTTTTAAGGCTCTATTTGGAAAACTCTGATTATATTCCACTAATATATACAAAAATAAGCTATACTGGAAATTTTTAGAATTTTACGAACCCGTTTGCTATTTTTTCGGAGTTTTCCCGCTTAACACCGAAAAGGTGATATTTCGCCGAAATTGCCCTAAATAGGCATCGTAATGACCTCAAACTTTCAAAATCACTTTAGAAACATAAATAACTATGATATTAGGTCTCAAAAGACCAATTCATGACTTATTTTGAGCACTTTTATTTTTGGGCCAAAAGTGCAATTTTTGAAAGTTATGGGTACTGTTTGAAAACTCGGGCCGTTGAACAATTTCAACCATTCAAAGTTCATTTAGGGCATTTATTACTCAAAATTAGTAATTATAATCGCCTTAGAGACATTTCCGATAAACTTTAAAAAAATTACCGTTTTGCCCTACGAAGCGTAATTGAATTTTCTGGGATTGACAATCCCCTCCCCCTTACAAAAGTTTCGTCCTCGAAACTTAAAGCAATGTTGGGTTACTCCTGCCTCATGCGAGTCTCCAGGTGGCTTCTTTGGTAGGGTAAATCTTCTGCTTCTCGATGTCCTCTTTCCGAGTTTATCTCCATCAATTGCTTAGTTGTTCGCTGTCATTCGATCTCCGTGTAATGTGAGCTTAGTCAAATTACGCCTACGATTGCCTCTTAACTATGGTTTCTATAACTATATCGTATAAGATCTTATCGTTAATTCTTTTCGACATGGGCCTATGCCCGCATCTAGAGTGATACAAGGCTCCTGCAAGAGCTGCTGTATGGAACGGTTGCAAGAACACTTCTATCTTCTAGTTTATATAACTTGCTACATTGGTAGCGATAAGAGAATGCAATGCACTAGAGTCGATAAGCATGGTACCTGTTGCTGTGGTGGATGGTCCAGCTTCTATTTCTCCTTCACAAAGACTGTAAACCCTGGCATTGGGTCTTAGATTGTTAACCGCTCGTCTTTCTGCCCCTGCTTGGCTCGGGCAATCCTTTGCGTAGTGCCCTTCCTTCCCGCAGTTATAACACTGGTTGCTTCGTATGCGACAGTCTCCGTTGTGAACCTAGTACAGGCTGCATCTTGAATTCTAGTGTATTGAGCCTCTTGACGGGGTTGCTGCCTCTGAGTCACATCGCTTGTCGAATGTTCTCTAGGTCGTTTTTCGTTTCGACTGTTGGTGTTGTCTCGGTTTGAATGTCCCCTCGCTTCTGCATGACTTTGATTTTGAGATTGTCTAGAGAAGTTCCTCTGGAATCTTCCAAGTTGGCTCGAGGATTGTCCCTGTCCAGAACTTTTATTTCTATTATCTTGTTTCGCATCAAATCCTCCGACTCGATCCTCATAGGCTTCCCCGTCATACTTCCTATCCCAGCCGTCTTGACGTAAAGCCCGTTGAACGGCATCTCCATAGCTTTGGGGTCCAGTGGTCCCAAAGTCAACTTGCTTAACTATTTGAAGTCTCAATCCGTGCAAAAACTTGCTCATCCGGGCCTCATCTGTTGGCACCACATTTGGTGCAAAATGGGCTAGTTCTTCGAACTTCATGACGTACTCGGCTACAGATAAATTCCCTTGCCTTAAATCCATGAACTCATGTACCTTTCTGGTTCGCACAGCTTCCCCCAAGTACTTTTCATTATAAAGCTTTAGGAATTGGGCCCACGTCATAGTCGCGACGTCTTCCGTTTGGGCCACCAAGTCCCACCAATAACTGGCTCCCTTGACCAGTTGATTTATGCACACATGACTTTTTCCTCATCGCTTAATCGCATGAAATTAAAGATTCGCTGGATTCGCTTGATCCAGTCTTCAGCAATCGAGGGGTCCGCAGACCCGTCGAAGGTTGGAGATTACTGGCGATGGAATCTCTCATACATTGGCTCGATCAGTGCCAAATTTTGTGGTGGCTCTGGGATTACTGGTGCCGGATTGTGATCTGCCGGCACTTCAGGGGCGATTGGGTCATTGACAGGAGGAGGTTGTTCGTTGGCTGGCAGGGCTGGCCTCGGGCCTTGTTGCCCCAATTGTTGTACGAGGCGATTTATGAGCTCTGTCTGCTGCTGCAGCTGCTCGTCTCTCCTTCTCATCTCTTCAGCATGACGCTCATCACGTTGGCGAGCATACTCTGCCTGTCTTTCCATGGCTTGACGCATAGCTTCTAAATCCCGAGTGACTTCAACTACGGAGCGACGGGGCGGCATGCTTGATGGGTTAAACTAGCTGCCTAGTAACACATATATAAAAGAATAACATACGTGTTACTAAATCGTAAAACTAAGTTCTAGAATCAAAAAAATACTTACAGCGGTGATTGTCGAGGCCGGTGAGCTTGTACATATGGGTTTGTCTGCAGAAACGGCTAAACCGCAGCTCTGATACCATAAAATCTGTCACGACCCGCCTGGAACGGACCGCGACCCTTTTTCCGTTCATAAACCATGCTTATATATCATTTTAGAATATTATAAATTCAAAGATGGGAAAAAAAAATAATAATTATACAATATGGTCATGACCATTTTAAGACTTTAAAAGACATAATACATAATTAATGTCCAAAAATACGGCGGAATTAAAACTTTTCTCTTTCTGTCAAGAGAATCAAAATAACTTAAATATGCTGGGTGCCGGCATTCCATGCCATTCACAGGTCAGGTCCATATGTACATTCACCGGCTCTCTCGACTTTCATCCACCGTCTTACTCCATTTTCGGTCGCTTACCTGTGTCTACAACACAAGAAACACCTAATGAGATTTTACTCAGTAAGTGGAAGTCTATCTACCCTATTTGCAATGCACGTGAAAACATATCATTATGCAACATACAAATAGGATCTAACTGTCTCATACCAGTAGACCCTTACACTTAAGGTAAACACCATTGTACATACATTCTCTTTCTTTCTTAATTAAATTTACATCTCAGCTGGTTCAATCCAGATTCTTGACATTATTTAGATTTATCTGGGATCCACTAATGGCCACGGCAATCATAAGGCGCCAGTCGGGAATGGGCCGAATTCCCGACCATAAACTCCATAGGTGTTGGGGACAACTCACCGCAAACACATATGCCCGGGACGTACCACCGTCAGCCATCGGGAGTATCTGGCGGTGCCATCGATAATTTCACGTTTTATGCAGTTTTATTCACATAATCATTCTTCAAGTTGTTTATTATTTCACGAGGAACATAAAGTCCTTTCGGAGATTTACCCGCTCCACACGAGCGGGCCTTCGCATTAAAACCTTATATTCAATCCACATTTATAACTCCAGGCAATTATCATAATATCGGGTCCTTTCATTCATTTTCAGTTAGCTTAAGCGGGTAAAACCCATCTAACTTTTTAATTAACGAGGGCATTGGACCCATTATCTGTTGTAAACTTTTCATCTTTACTCGGGTTCGGCCTAGTTTTTAATTATCGTCGAACAATCAAGCATATCAAGAAAACATAAACAAGACTATAATTAATTATTACAACACTAGGCATAAAATACACAATAATAATCATGAGCAAAACATCTTCGTTCTTGTGTCGTAGGTGCCGATTCCACTTACTGTTGCCGAATCGGGGGTCGCAAACTTCGATTTGATTCCAAGGTCATTCGTACAATACCGGGCTTCGAATTCCTTGACAATAAGAATATTTATAGATTAGAAATTCTCTAAATATCCAAAAATATCAAAATTTTTGGTTTGAGTTCTCAAACGGGTTCAAACGAGTTTAAATATCTTGTTCAGGACAAAAAACGGCTCAAATGGGCCTAACGGATTTTTAGCCATCTATAAGGGACTTTTCAACCCCTAAACTTATTTTAATGAACCCTATCTTGCTCAAAAACTATGTTGGTCACACAAACACTTGACAAAACGTGGACCGTTACGAGAATCGGTACTATTTCATATAGAAAACTTGTATCGACATGAAACCAACGTCATTGGAAAGCATTTTCATGGATCTTTCAAAAGAGTTATGGCGTGCTAGGTTTCAGATTATATACTTTTAAGAAAAATAGCCCGAAGTCAGATCTTGAAAAGAGTTCCCAGCTTTTGGACAGATTTTTAACCCTTCTTTGAAAAATTCTAACTAATTCTAGAAAAAATGGTTTTTAAGTGATTCTTAGTCCTGTTGGAAGATAAAGAAGTCTAATTTTCTGTAAAAATAATGATCTTAGCAAAACTTCGTACATCTAGTACAGAATACTAAAAATTCCTTACTATATCCTTAAACATCACAATTAATCTTAAAACTTGCTAAAACGTCGACTGTTACGAGAACGAGTGCTAAAACTTGTACAAAGCTCGTATTGACACGAAACCAGTTGCTTTGGAAATTATTTTTATATATATTTCAAATGAGATACTGCTTGCTAGGTTTAAGATTTTCCAATTATTCCAAAAATGGCCCGAAATAAGAGTTTATTCAAAAGGGTTCCAAAAAGGCAGATTCTTAAGCAAACTTTGAAAAATCACTCCTAATTATAGAAAAATCATTTTGGAGTGATTCTTGATCCTATGGAAAGATTAACAAGTCTATTTTCAAGAAAAAATAAGCTTAAAGACAAAAGTCACTGAGGACTAAACTGAAAATTTCGTTTTTGACACTGTTTTGATGGAACATTCTAAATTTATTCTTTTCAACATTAATGACCAAAAATTCATACCAAGACCATTCTCAACTTAAGGTTATATCCTTAACAAGACTATACATATGACCAAAACAGTATCAAGTCTTAATCTTCCAATATTTACATCATTACACAAACATTATCCTTCTTGAAATAACATATGAATTCTTAAAAAACTTATAAAATTTTGAACTTAAGTTGAGGATTTTACCTTAGCTTCCTCTTGGTTAATTTTCTTTCGCTTAACCTCAAGAACACCTATAAACTTCTCACAAGCAAATGCTAATCCATAAGCTCTACATGTTCTAGCTCATCAAAGTGATCAAAAGGTTGAAAAGAACACTAGTTATTACCTTAAATCTCTAAGCTTTCTTTTCTTTCTTCCTCTTTCTCTTTTCTTCTTTCTCTTCTCTATCGATGGCACCGCCAGATACTCCCGATGACTGACGGTGGTACGTCCCGGGCATATGTGTTTGCGGTGAGTTGTCCCCAACACCTATGGAGTTTATGGTCGGGAATTCGGCCCATTCCCGACTGGCGCCTTATGATTGCCGTGGCCATTAGTGGATCCCAGATAAATCTAAATAATGTCAAGAATCTGGATTGAACCAGCTGAGATGTAAATTTAATTAAGAAAGAAAGAGAATATATGTACAATGGTGTTTACCTTAAGTGTAAGGGTCTACTGGTATGAGACAGTTAGATCCTATTTGTATGTTGCATAATGATATGTTTTCACGTGCATTGCGAATAGGGTAGATAGACTTCCACTTACTGAGTAAAATCTCATTAGGTGTTTCTTGTGTTGTAGACACAAATGGTAAAACTAGAAGGTGCACTCTCTTAAACATTTCAGGCATGAAAAATAACAAGTAGTGTAATTAATCACTCAATCAAAGATACACAATCCATTTCTAAAAATCACTAAAGTTGAAATCATTTTTTTTTATCATAGGCTTGAAACGTTCAATGGTCAACAATTTTTCCTAAATATCCTAACACAATAAGCAAACTAATGATCAATCAATACAAACAAAATGAGGTGAAAAAAATCTAAAATGAATGCAAAGCAATTAAATATACGCAAATAAATACAGACATTAGATCGACGACCACCCCCCCTCCAACCCCCCCCCCCCCCCTTCCTCAGGCATTTAAACTAAGGATTTCCTCGGTGCGCACAATTTAAAAAATAGAAAAATGCAAAGAAAAAAGGTAAGGAGAAATGTGTTCAGGAACTTGCATTTGGTGGTGGTTGCGGCACCAGATAAGGGAACGTTGGGTATGGTGATGGTGGTAGTAGAAAGACGACCAACTCATCTTGGTTTAGATACCATCGGCCATAAAGGTTGTTGACAGCCGCCGTGTACGCCGTCTCATACTAGGCTCGTTGCTAGAAGTACTCCATCTGGTGATGTTGTTGGTTAATGAGGTAATTATTCTATTCCACTAAGTACTTATGATGTAGGGACAGGCGCTGGAGTTGATTATCGACGGCGACCATCCACGCCAGATCAAATTCATGCCCCAAATGTTGTTGTGGTGGTAGGGCGGCTGTGCCCTCAATCTCAACCTTCATGGCCTACTGGTCGTTATCGGAACCATCTTCGTCCTCATCGCCCGTGTCCTTATACCATGAATCTTAACATCAGTGGTTGCTTTAAGACTATGGGTCTCTACCTCATGGTTGGTTATTGGAACACTCGCCTATAATCATAGAGCATTGATAACTATCGGATTATCTAACCCACCGGTTATTGAACACTTTGTGATATGAAGGATGTTGTCTCTAATGACGCGCCTCACACCTATATGAAAACCTGTGATTATAGCATAGACTAAGAGAGCACGATCCCTCGTGACCTTATTGTAATTTTTTATCGAGATCAAATATGCGACCATAAAATAAGACCACATCTTCGCTAACTTTGTCAGCGTGGTCTTGTTGATAGTCTTAAAACGAGTTCCCGTATAGCGGCCTAAGCGTTAGAACGACAAGGCGCTCAATAACGGCGCGATCATCAATGTTTCCCATAAGAAATTGCCGTCCTAGGTTAAGGAGAAATTTGGGAGGTTTTAGAGGGTGTTGATTGAATTACTATCGAATGAGACATACTTCCCCTGGACTTTGACTATATAAGCAGTCGTGTCAGTTAGATTTGTCTAAAATTCGCGCACCACTCCAGCCCTCTTGTATTTCAGTAGCTGACAAAATTCTCCTTATTGTCGCTGTGCGATAATAGCTGAAATCTCACCAAACCGTTCGTGGAGGCACTGATTAAGCACGATACCACGCTCAGCTATAATTTTTTGACCAATCATCTTGCTATATGCTTCTAGCGCCGCTGGATTAGTAAAAATAGAGTCATCGAATTCCTCCTCATGCGGGAAAGGCGTTTAGCGTGCCAGGCGGCGAGATAAGAAGCCACGGTCAACGGTCATCTTCTATCTCTTTGGCAACATGATGCCAAATGACACCAAAAATAACCATAACCAAGCAACCGACGAGTGATAATCACAGCCAAAATCCACACGACTCTACGAAAATTCCAAGTAACAAATCACTCCGTTAACAAAATAAACAACCCACTTACGGATGCGGCATTGCTACGGTGACATTGGTGTGACATTGCTACGGTGAGAATGCAGTGCCACGGTAACTGAGGCGGCGACGGGGCAACATAGCTGCGTTGGTAAAGTCAAAGAGGAGAGTAGTGGTGGTGTCACGAGGAGGAGAGGAGCGGCGACACGACGTTTGTGCGGTGGTGGAGGTGAGAGGAGGATAGGAGTGGCGACGCGATGTAGGTGTGTTGAGAGAGGCAAGGAGAAGAGGAAATGAAGACGAGTGGAGCAAAAAGAAAAGGAAAGAAAGTTAGGGCTTTTGTTTTGGGACTGGATGGCGCGAAGGGGTCACGACCTTACTGACATAGTTGTCGCATGTTGTCACGACCCGCCCGGAACGGGCCGCGACCCTTTTTCCGTTCATAAACCATGCTTATATATCATTTTAGAATATTATAAATTCAAAGATGGGAAAAATAATAATAATTATACAATATGGTCATGACCATTTTAAGACTTTAAAAGACATAATACATAAGTAATGTCCAAAAATACGGCGGAATTAAAACTTTTCTCTTTCTGTCAAGAGAATCAAAATAACTTAAATATGCTGGGTGCCGGCATTCCATGCCATTCACAGGTCAGGTCCATATGCACATTCACCGGCTCTCTCGACTTTCATCCGCCGTCTTACTCCATTTTCGGTCGCTTAAATATATGAACTATGAAGTGCGGGGGATTGGTAGGAAAATAAAAAAAAAAAGAAAAAGAATAAAAAGTGTGACGCCCCTAATTGGGGATCAGTAGAATTAATGAAATAATAATTAAAGCTTTGTAAATAAATAAAAAGTAAAAATAACGACTTGAAATTTACCCATGGGATTTAACATAAAACTAAAAATAGTTAGAAAATCCACAGTTAATACATCACCACTAGAAAATAAAGTTAAAAATCATCATCGGTTACAAAAGCTCTAATCTAATAATTATACAGTCATCAAAACTTAAAAGTCTGCACCAAAGGTCTGACAAAAGACCTACACTTGAAAGCGAGCAAACGGGGAAAACGCCTTCCGAATCTCAAAGAAGAAACTTCTACGCCTCGTCAAATAGGTCGCACTGCACACCTCCTGGAAAGGGGGAAAAGAAAGGGGAACTCAATGAGCCCAGTAGGAAATCCTATTACCAAATCTCTTTTAGTCAAACCTTTAATTAGTCCAGTTATTTATTTCGTTAGTTTTCTAACCAGTTTTATTACTTTTGAACCGGATATAATTACTGTCAAATTATTCATCAACTCTCACGAGTGCAATCCATCGCTCTCAGCTGTCAAAAGAAAGTCCAAAACTAGAGAACGGCTGGTAGCACACAACAGGTACCGAGAACAACCCTAAATCCTCAAGGACATGCCATATGACCGACTACAGGTAGACCAAACGTCTCTATTCGTAACCCGGTCTGGCGTGTACGTCGGACAACCGGTACGTTGCGAACTCTCAAATCGTTCCCCTGCACTATTCTAGTACATCGAGTACTATGGTCATCCCGATGTATACTGCGCAGCAGCCAGCCACTCGTCAGCGGCAATCACGGTCAAAGTCATCAGGTCATATCACGCGTCGGGGGTCGGCGTCCAAATCCATAATGTCATAATGCATAATAATAAATGGGTCGGGGATATAACACTTACGACCTCACAGTCACAATCTCAGTTTCACACAAATAGTTCGTTATTTACTCAATTTCTCATTAGCCGTCTGTAATTTATTAGTCAAATTAAGCATATTTAAGTTATTCTCAACTTAACTAATTTTACTAATCAATTAGATACTCAACAACAACCCTAAATATCAGTTTATAACAATTTCATGCCTAATAGATAAAATGGCAAAATTTGATAACAGAACCTCTACTTCGATATACGTGTAAGAGCGGTCAAACCGTTGACTTTTTCACCAGAGCTGAATCTCGCAAAACGGAGGTCACCGCTGGGTTTGTTTCATCGAACTGAGTCCGATGACTGTCCTCACTCGACAATCGGAGAGTGAGCTTGTTGGGCGACCCGGTAGATTCGCACGGCAAAGTCGGCACGCAAATCGAGGCAACTTCTAGAGTAGAATCTACACAAACAGAGATCACTGTTGCGATCAGTGCGACGAATCGAGTCAAACGGCAGTGTCGGTTCGCAAATCGGAGGTCCAAAAGTACATGTCAATTTTTGACATAACCGATATTTTGGCACGCAAAACGAGGCAGCCAATCGGATGTATCGGACACCGTATGAGAAAGTTATGAGTGTTTGAAGTTTTGAGAAATTTTGAAAAGAGAGAGAGAGAGAGAGTGAGAGTGAGAGAGAGAGACAGAGACAGGTAACGGGAAGGGGAAGGAGAAAAGAAAAGAAAAGGAAAAAGAAAAAGAAAAAGAAAAGAAAAAAGAAAAGAAATAATGTTTTAACAATATTGACCCAAAATAAATCAAAATTGTACAAATGTCCACAAAAATTAATTTATTTGCACTAAAAATCCTTGAATAAATTAATAATTTTGAGGGCTTTACAATCCTCTACCCCTTAAGAAATTTCGCCATCGAAATTTGATTACCACAAAAACTCAGAACAAGAAGGGATATTTCTCTCTCATTTTAGACTCCAACTCCCAAGTCGCCTATTCAACTCCGTGGTATTGCCACAGCACCTTCACCAGAGGAATCTCTCGACGACGCAAAACCTTGACTTCTCAGTACAAGATCATGATTGGTTGTTCCTCGTACGTCAAGTCCTCTCGGAGAGGTATCTCCCTCCAAAACGAGTGACGCTACGCATAGGACTAACCTTCAGGAAGACAAAGTCTCCAACCACGAACTCCAATGGTCTCCTTCGTCTATTAGCATAGCTTTTCTGTCGACTTTGGGCCGTCTTGAGCCGTTCACGGACCAGTTGGACAGCCTCAGTGGTGTCCCTAATGTAATCAGGCCCAAGAGTGATGTGATCCTCATGCTCGGCCCAACAAAGAGGTTATCAACAGGGTCGACCATACAATGCCTCATATGCTGTCATACCGATGCTGGCTTGGTAACTGTTGTTGTAGGCAAACTCTGCGAAAGGTAACTGCTCCTCCCATTTTCCATTGAAGTCAAGTACACAGGCCCGAAGCATATCCTCTAGGATCTGTATAGTCCGCTCAGTTTGTCCATCAGTCTGAGGGTGGAAAACTGTACTCAAGTGAAGCTTCGTTCCCAAGGCCTGCTGTAGTCCCTTCCAAAACTTGGAGGTAAAGCGGGCATCTCGATCAGATACAATGGAAACTGGAATTCCATGAAGCTTAACGATTCGATCAATGTATAACTTGCAGAGTTTAGGCACCTTATAATCGGTTCGTATGGCTATGAAGTGAGTCGTCTTGGTAAGTCAAACTACAATCATCCAAATTGCGTCATGTCCTTCTTGAGAGCGGGGTAACCCAGTGACAAATAAAGTCCATTGTTACACAATCCCACTTCCAGTCAGAAATTTCCAAAGGTCGAAGCTCTCCAGCTGGCTTCCGGTGCTCAGCCTTGACCATCTGACACGTCGGGCATTTCTTCACAAACATAGCGACATCAGACTTCATCCCAGACCAGTAATATTGTCGCTTTAGATCGTAATACATCTTCGTACTACCAAGATGTATGGCAAACCTGGAGCGATGAGCCTCGTGTAGGATAGCTCCTCTCAACACAGGATCTGCAACTATTACAAGCCGTCCCTTAAAGAAAAGGAATCCATCGGCGCTTATGTTAGAGGGGTCTAACTATGGGGGCTATTTATAAAATTTTTTCTAAAATTTAAGATTCGATCTTAAACAGTATTTCAAAATAAATATCTTAAGTATAAGGATTAGATCCTAATCGATAATTTTGAGATCATATCCTAAAAAACTGAAGTGATTAAATGATAAGTAAGATTTAAAAATTAATTAAGTCAAATTTAAATTATTGAGATATATTCTTGATGATTGAATAATTTACTAATCAAGGATTGGATCCTAATTAAGATTAATAATCAAGATTAGTGGACAATCTAAATTAACAAATAACTAAGGATAAGATCCTAATGTATTTTGATAGATCAAAGGATAATAAAAAATAACTATATTTAGAATATAATTCTGAAGTAAAAACCAGTATTGTATTAGATATATTTTAAAATGAGATTTCACAATGAATCTAAGATTTTCTTTGAGAAAGAAAATTTTGGATAACAATTATTGCTAGTCCGCTAGCAAAACATCTAACATAGACTAACCTAAGACTCAAGAAACGAAGAAACTAAACTCCCTAAGCAATGTAATCAAGTTAAAGTTTCAAGTATAAGTGCCTCAAATTCACAATAACATGTAAGTTCGAGAAAAATATAGACCAACTTAGAATGCAATCAAGCTCCACACAAGTGTCGAATCTCAGTCACCCTAATGTTTTCTCTCACTTCTAGTCTCTCGCGTATATGTGCTTTAGCCAATTACTTTTTAATCTCCCTTCCCCAATCAATTTGTGCGGACTAGAATTAATAATTGTAATATGTTTATTATCCCATAGGCTCGCCCTAGACTCTCTCTACCAATATAAGTCACTACCATTGATAGTGCTGTTGAAATACGCCACATTTAGACCTCTCGGACCACATACTAAAACTAGTCCAATGGAAAGTAAGCGGTCGATCCCACAGAGAAACTGTTGCTCAAACTGCATTAAAATTAAGAAAAGTTAAAGAAAGAAGATTTTTGCAATTAAATGATGAAAGATCGCAATTTAAATAAATGTAATCAATTGATGAAAAAGCTTGCCCAAAGTCACTATCCACCCTAACTATGATTACATGTTCACTTTGTTGATTCAATCAATTTACTGAGGTTACCAATTGCATGCGCCTAATTTATCCCAAACACACAAATTAATTCAATACCCGCTGCAAATAATCTAAATGAAGCGTTAAGTAAAGATTTAGCGGTCTAGGTAAAGCATCCCACGAAGAAAATCTATCAAGCATCGTTCCTAAATTGCAAGTCACACGTGCACCTCACAATTCACAACTCTAACCAAGAATTAAAGATTAAAAATCTTTTAATCATAGTCTAGTAATATAAATGCAATCAAAGAAAATTAACAGCCGTTTAATTAACTTAATCACGGATAATAAATGATTAAAACATCAAGAACAAACAACCACAAATTTAATTAATAAATCAACAATGTTCACAATTCATCAACTAGGGTTTCAAGAACCCTTGACTACTAGAAAATTAGCAACTCGTATTCAATTCATACACAGAAAATTTAAGAGGAGAAAAAGAAAGAAAACTGATGGTGTCGTTCGATCCATGCAGAATTTCGTCTGGCTCTACTTTGTTTCTCTTCGTCTCTCCTTCTCTGGAGAAAATTGAGTGCTTCCAAGATGTTTTTCATGGTTTCTAATCTTCTATTTATAGTCCTGGAGCTACTAGCTTCGACATTAGGTCAAAATCAAATTTTCAGTGCATGATGATATCATAGGTCACAATTGTATTTGGAGGGGTCGCAACCCTCTCCGAATTTTTTAGTCCGATTTTGCACAGGGTCGCGACCCTTGAAAAACTATGTTTTTCATCTCATGTGATGGGGTCGCGACCCTAAGTGACTTTTGTTGATTTTGCTTAGTTTGGTCCTTGTTTAGTACTCGTACCCTTTCTTTGAAAACACCCTAAGTGTTAGGTGATTTAACACAATGTGTGTGTGCTCAAAACCCTTAAGTGCTTAACGTTCTTTCTTCACGACTGAGTTATCCCAAGTTACTCAACAATGTTTAGCATTTCCGATCTAGGCCTACTAATATTTCTACTTTTTTGTCTTTTTGTAAAGCCCTCAAAATTATTAATTTATTTCAAGGATTTTTAGTGCAAATAAAATAATTTTTGTGGGCATTTGTACAATTTTGATTTATTTTGGGTCTAAATTGTTAAAACATTATTTCTTTTCCTTTTTCTTTTCTTTTTATTTTTCTTTTTCCTTTTCTTCTCTTTTCTCCTTCCCCTTCCTGTTACCTGTCTCCGTCTCTCTCTCTCTCCTCTTTATTTTCAAAATTTTTCAAAACTTCAAAAACTCAAAACTTTCTCATACAGTGTCCGATTGACGCATACTTGGTACCATTGAAAAGCTCTCGACGAGAAGAACATTTTGAGTGGTGGTTTGCCGCCGGAAACCGCCGAAATACGCCGGAATCAAGCCGCCGTCGCCGGCCTCCTTTTCTGAAAATTTTTGAGGGGTTTTGTAGAGGGAGTCGTGGGCAGTAAAAGCCCTCAAGAATTTCTCCGATCCGATGCTCGGTGAATGTTTAATTTCAGTTTGAAGTTTAGAACTTTATTAATGAAATTGGACATGTTGTGGTTGTTGTTTGATGAAATTGACCTCACCATTGAATTCAGAAGGGTCAAAATAGGTAGGGTAAGCTTTTTGCAGGTCGGAAATACGTCCGGTTGGCTGCCTCGTTTTGCGTGCCAAAATACCAGTTATGTCAAAAATTGACATGTACTTTCGGACCTCCGATTTGTGAACCGATACTTCCGTTTGACTTGATTCGTCGCACTGATCACAACGGTGGTCTCCGTTTGTGCAGATTCTACTCTGAGAGTTGCCTCGATTTGCGTGCTGACTTCGCCGTGCGAATCTACCGGGTCGCCCAACAAGCCCAGTCTCTGATTGTCAAGTGAGGACAATCATCGAAGTCGGTTCGACGAGACGAATCCAACGGTGACCTCCGTTTCACGAGATTCGGCTCCGATGAAAAAGTCAATTGTTTGACCGCTCTTACACGTATATCGAGGTAGGGGTTCTGTTATCAAATTTCGTCATTTTATCTATTAGGCGTGAAATTGTTAAAAACTGATATTTAGGGCTGTTGTTGAGTATCTAATTGATTAGTAAAATGAGTTAAGTTGAGAATAACTTGAATATGCTTAATTTGACTAATAAATTACAGACAGCTAATGAGAAATTGAGTAAAAAACGAACTATTTGTGTGAAACTGAGATTGTGACTGTGAGGTTGTGAGTGTGATATCCCCGACCTATTTATTATTATGCATTATGACATTATGGATTTGGACGCGGGCCCCCGACGCGTGATATGACCTGATGACTTTGACCGTGATTGCCGCTGACGAGTGGCTGGCTGCTGCGCTGTATGCAGCGGGATGACCACAGTACTCGAGGTACTAGAATAGTGTAGGGGAACGGTTTGAGAGTTCGCAACGTACCGGTCGTCTCGACGTCCACGCTAGACCGGGTTACGGATATGGACATTTGGTCCATCTGTAGTCGGTCCTATGGCATTTCCTTGAGGATTTAGGGTTGTTCTCGATACCTGCTGTGTGCTACCGGCCGTTCTCTAGTTTTGGAATTTCTTTTGACAGATGAGAGCGATGGATTGTACTCGTGAGAGTTGATGAATAATTTGACAGTAATTATATCCGGTTCAAAAGTAATAAAAACTGGTTAGAAAAGTAAGGAAATAAATAACTGGACTAATTAAAGGTTTGACTAAAAGAGATTTGGTAATAGGATTTCCTACTGGGCTCGTTGAGTTCCCCTTTCTTTTATCCCTTTTCAGGATGTGTGCAGCGCAACCTATTTGACGAGGCGTAGAAGTTTCTTCTTTGAGATTCGGAAGGCGTTTTCCCCGTTTGCTCGCTTTCAAGTGTAGGTCTTCTGTCAGACCTTTGGCCCAGACTTTTAAGTTTGGATAACTGTATAATTATTAGATTAGAGCTTTTGTGACCGATGAGGATTTTTAACTTTATTTTCTAGTGGTGATGTATTAACCGTGGATTTTCTAATTATTTTTAGTTTTATGTTAAATCCCATGGGTAAATTTCAAGTCGTTATTTTTACTTTTTATTTATTTGTAAAACTTTATTTATTATTTCTTTAATTCTACTGACCCCCAGTTAGGGGCGTCACAGATTTTGGTATCAAAGCCTAGGTTGCGGAAACCTAGGAGTACATCACCACCTTTTATTTAGTAAACTGTTTTGACAAGTGTTTTCGTTTTGACGAACCATCGGCCACTTCCTAACTCTGATTATAATTTAAAGTTCAGTCATCATGCGCCGCACTCGATAAAAAGCTGACGAGCCTGAACCCGAGCCTGCCTTTAACATGGAACAGATTACTGCTTTTCTACAGAGTCTTCAACAAGCAGCTAGTGGCTCGAGTCGACAGTCAGATCGTCGCAAGTTGCTTAAGGACTTCAAGGAGCATGATCCACCTTCCTTCGATTGGAAGCCTGGCACAGTAGCAGTTCAATATCGTCTGGAGGAGGACGTTTCTCTCTTTACGCCGCTTGCCACAATTACGGACAAGTTGGACACTTCAGACGCAACTGTCCTCAGCTGCAGGGATAACAACAACAGCCGGCCGGAGGATTCAATCAGAATCGGCCTATGTTCTAGCAGAGTCTTGCACCCTCTTATGCTTCAGCCTCACAACCTCGAGGCCCCCAACAGAATTTCTATTATCAACAGCTGAGACCCCAACACTCTGGGTTTCAGCCAACTCAGACTGTCCATATTGCTACTTCGGCAACTAGCTGCAGAGGCAGCTTCCAGCCTCAAGGGAGTGCCGGATCCAGTGGTAGTCAACATCGACGGGGTCGTGGATGGCAAGTACAAGGCACAGGTAGAGGACAAGCTTATGCAGTCGCGGTTCAGGAGGACGCAGGCAGGAACGTCGTATATAGTATGCTCCTTATTTCTCAATCTTGGGCTCACGTGTTGTTTGACACAGGAGCCACTCATTCTTTTGTTTCGGTATCATTAGTACAAGCATTACAATTGGATGTTGAGAACTGTGATCGTCCTTTGGTATTGTCAACCCCGATGGGTAGATTGCCAGAGGTTACTTTGACATGTAAAATGTGTCATCTTTTCATTTGAGAGCATCGATTCTCTATTGATTTGTTTGTCTTGTCAATGTCTGAATTTGATGTGATATTGGTCATAGATTGGCTAACCAAGTATCAGGCCACAGTTGATTGCTATCGGAGATGAGTTATTCTTCGGAACAAGCGTGGCCAAGTCGTGGAGTTTCAAGCAAAACATAGAAGGTTCGTGTTTCCCCCGGTGCTCAAATCTCTTTTGGGCGGACGCCATAATCTGAAAGGGATGGGAATGTTGTTTGCTCTTGATGGAGAAATGGGAGGTGAAAGTGCAGACTCGTTTATTCCTGTGGTTAGTGAGTTCTAGGACGTGTTTCCTCCAGAAGTTCCCAGACTTCCTCCAGAATGAGAAATCGAGTTCTGCATTGACCTCATTCTTGGAACGTCACCCGTGGGCGGACGCCATAATCTAAAATACAGGACATGGCCTGATTTACGAGAATTTAAATGACTGAAAAAATAAGAAAAATAAAAATACAGGACATGTCCTGATTTGTATAAATTAAAATGACTGAAGAAATAAAGAAAATAAAGCACAGGGCATGGCCTGATTTGCGAGAATTTAAATGACTGAAGAAATAAGAAAGATAAAACACAGCACATGACCTGATTTGCCTGATTTGTATAAATTTAAATGACTGAAGAAATAAAGAAAATAAAGCACAGGGCATGGCCTGATTTGCGAGAATTTAAATAACTGAAGAAATAAATAAAATAAAGCACAAGACATGGCCTGATTTACATAAATTTAAATGACTAGAAAATAAATAAATAAGATAAATGGTATAATGTCGGGACAACACATGGGTCAAATCCACAGACATTAACTAAGATCACGTCATCGGGACAACACGAAGTCAAATCCTCAGATGACAGGTTTTAGATTATGAGTGAATATATATATATATATATATAATGTAATAGTATAATATAATATGGTACTTATTATGTACCTAATATACATAATATATAATGTAGTATATAAATAGTATATGTAATATAGTAGTATAATATGGTACTTATTATGTACTTAATATATAATATATAGTATAATATGGTACTTATTATGTACTTAATATATGATATATAATATAATATATAGTATATATGGTATGATAGCATAGCATGATATGGTACTTCTTATGTACATAATATATAATGTGGTGATGTATGGTATATATGACATGATAGCATGTGTATATATATATGTGTAGTAGCATATAACATAGCATATAGTGCATAGCAATATGGTATAATGATAAATGAAAGCATGATATGATAATATGAGCTAAAACATGACCTATTTAAGTAGTAATATGATAAACTAATTATGAAATATGGGTAAGATCATGAATGGGCAAAAATATTGAATCATAGAGTGGGAGTAAATAAAAAGTAAGGTAAAGAGAATAAATGAACCTCTTTTAGTTGTTTGATGAAGTTTTTGATACCATGATTGAAAAATATATAGCATATGAAACTTGTGTTTGATATATGGACAACTTTTGATTAATATATGTATATGAAAAGGGAGAAACCAAGACAATGATTGGGTGATGACTTTTTATAGACTTAAAGTTGTTGGGATGATTGGAAGAATAAATAAAAAGATGGCTTTTGGAATGTTGTGGGTTTTGGGTGTTTTAGGTGAAAGAAAATAAAATTTCTTAGAGAGAGATGATGTGTTTGGTGGATGATTATGTTGGTAGAAAGTAATGATTATGTTGTTGATCATGTTTTTATAGAGAGTGATTGATGGAATAATGTAGGTGATGGTGAATGTTGTTGGTAAAAGTGGATGGAATGATGTTGGTGATCATGGAAGTTATGATGTGATTATATTGGTGAGGGAAGTTGTCTCTCCTTTTGTGTTGATGGAAGACCCCTATTTATAGGGAAATAATGGAGCAAAATGAGGAGGTTCTTTAACTCCCTTAACTTGTGGTTAAGGAAAATTTTCATTCTTTTGGTAATATTTAGTTAGAGTAACTAGATGATATCATTGGATAGTAGGAATGAAACTTTTTAGTCTCTTGGAGACCAAGTAATAAATGGCTTGTGGATAAGTGAGCAAAACATGTGTTATGTTGATGGGTAAGTGAGCAAAACTTGTGTTACCCATGGAAAGACATGTGGTTGGTATTAGGAGTGCTTATGTGGCCATCCAATTAGAGTTTGAGTTGCCAACTAATCACCATTTTATTGTAAAAAATGCTAACTTTGACACCTCACCTAACATGTTATCATGGGTTAGTCATAAGATGGCTATGGACTTATATAGTTTTGCTAGATTTTGTGTCCAAAAGTTGTCCTTTAAATAAGATCACAAGTGTCACATGAATTCAAGAGAATAATGCACAAAATTTTGATTTGATAAAAAATTAAATAGTGTCTAAATAGTGTTGGCAAAAATGAGGTTATTTATTTTCTTTGTCTAGCAAACAAATATCATACTTAAAAATATGCTTATGAATTTTCCCAAGTAAAATTCATAAGCTTCTAAATATGACTCTATTTGTTAGCCTTACTTAATATTTTGAACCTTCCACTCCATAACCCAATAAGTCACTCCTTGTGGGCTTGGGTCCCTAGATTAAATAATTATGTGCTTTCGATAAAATATATTTGTTATTTTCAAAAATAAGTGATTTATAAAATATTCATAATTTTCTAAAGATTAGCACATAATTATTTAATCTATGAGTTGAGAATTTTACCTTAGCTTGTTGGGCCTTCAATGGACTTTTGATGAGTTTCCACGGGCCTTTGATGGGATTTGGGCCTTGATGAGTCTTTGACGGGCCTTAACGGGTTTTATGGACCTTAATGGGCTTAATGGGCCTTGATGGACTTTGGCGGGTTTGATGGGCCTTAGTGTACTTTCGGGGCCCGCATGACTTAATTCCGAGCTTGGGCTCGATTTTATACTTTATTAAATTTTGACCATCAACATTTAGCCCCCTTGAGCGAATGGGTCGTGCAGCGTAGCGAGACGGGCCATTTGCTCAATAAACCTGTTTTAGACTAAGATGGACAAAATTTAACCATTCCGTTACTAAAATTTAATATATACGATAAGTGGTCCTTTTCGCGTTCGAGCTCATGTATATCGGCATTAGCATGCTCGCAAAACAAAATAAACAAGTTAGTATTGATAATATATCGAACCGTAATATAATGTACATTCGTAATTAGAGTGCATATATATTTTTAAGGTGAAATGTAGTAGCACATTTACTATTAGAAATTTTTCTATATTTTTGTCTTATAAAAAGAAAAGAAAATGCCCTAAAGGAATTATTATTATTGCTATACAACTTAGTATTTATATGTTAAACTTTAAACCACAATAAGATCATACTCATATTAAATACTTTATAAGATTGGATCCTAAAAACTCTTGGAAATGACACATGACAATAAAATTAGGTAAGATACAAAATACTTTCAATTTGCTATTTAGAATAATTAACCTTATTTGTGAAAATCTTTGTTCTATATCGGCTTGGTTAGCCGTCTTTAGGGGTCTTCTTGTGTTAACTACTTGTGTATGAGCTTGTACATTTTGGGTAACTAAATTTAATTTCACGTTGTGAAATTAAATTTAGCCCCCAGTGGGATGATATCACTTTCTTTTCTTTATCTTTGATTTGATGTCGGAATCTTTTACAATCATGATTATGCGAAACTTGATGTCCTATGTCCTTATTGCGTCTTGATGTCTTACTTTGACGTTGTTTAGGCCATGGCTAGCTTGCACTTTGAAAGATTATTTTGTGTGTGTGTGTGTGTGTATACATATGTCTGTATTTATATGACTAAATTTAATTTCACTAAGTGAAATTAAATTTAGCCCCCAGTGAAATGCTATATATATATTTTTAAATCCTTATAGACATTTTAGTAAGATAACAATTATAGAAAGTGGTTTAATAATACCTTGATTTTTGTTACGATTCTCTTCGTTAATATGTTTCTTCCAATATTCTTGTATTTTTCATATCTTCTTCATAAAGTGGTTTAGTAGTCGGGCCATTCTCTGACTTTCTCTTTGGCTTTTCCCATTTTCTAGGATTAGAGCTCGTCGCGTCTTGGAAGGCGAGCGGGAGAACTTATTAACGCCGGAGAGACAACACTGCCTGATATTGTCAAATTTCTCGCCTTCACACAACTTTCATCGAGACTTTGCCTAGGTAATCTTTTTGACAAAAGATTACTATTGTGCCGCCATACTTTTATGATACTTGTTTCTTAGATTTTCCATGATGCTGTAGTAAAGCTTTGAAGATCTTTCCTGCCATGTTAGTCTTTTGTTTTTTGGCAAATTATTTGACTTTATGGAAGCTGCCATTTGAAGGTTAGTATATACATATAACTTGATAATATGACATCATAGAAACTAATATCAAGCTATATGTATAGAATATGAATTATATAAATTATCATTAGTTATTTACTTTGTATCTATTGCTATAGTTGTATAACATGGACTTTAGACTTTATATTAATCATTTGGGTTTTATTTATTTTATTATGTTAGAACTCATGCATATAGTCACATGTAAATTAAAATAGATGTGGTCATATTAATCATGGAACACTAACATGGCCATATTATTTTTATGCAAACTAAACTAGATGATATTGTAGTTGATGTAAATAGAAATAGTTATTAGCATGTTTTCGTTAAAAAAAATGCTATAAGCTATTATCCGACTCACTAAATAAGCAGAAACTATGCACAACATAGAATAAGACTTGGATAATATAAGCATGAGGTAATCAATGTTAGTAATATATAAGTCATTCTCTTTTTTTTTTCTTTTTTTTTTCGGTGAACAACTTCGTCACTTGCATATCCCTGCAAAGATCACTTGGTAAACCGTGTTAGCAGCATTCAACAAATTGGTAATCAAATAGTAATATTCGAATGCTTGCTTCACTCTTTTTTTTTCTGATAAAAAATAAATGAGCCCATGGTTATAATGATACGATTTTGCCAAATAAACTTGACAATATTAGTAAGACGAATAAAAAGAGAGTATGGCATGATAGTTATAAAATAACAAGTAAAGTTGACTTTGCAAAAATGATTTTATCGACACAAATAAAATAGCAATGAATGACTGTGGTGCATACATATACATACATGCACATGTTTATAAAATTATTATAGATCATTACTATACTATAATATATATACATATATATATTTATAGATATGTAAGTTTTTTTTTTGAAAATAATATTAACATAGGTTTATATTTCACAAGAAACTTGATTTTTAGCTAAAACGCCCCTTTTTTTTTTTGAAAAAAAAGTTTTTGCAATTATAAGCAATAGCATACATCCATTGTGAATAGAAAAGTCATACCTTAAGCGATGAACCTCCACTTCCTCTTCTCTTTTGTTGTTGTTGCTTTTTTTTCTTTCATATATATATATATATATATACTTTTTTTGTTTTTTTTTGTTGTTTTTGTTTTGTTTTGTTTTGGTTTTTTTTTTTTTTTTGCAAATAGTATATTTCATTTGTGAGGGGAAAGTCAAACCTCGAGTTATGAACAAAAGAAACTAATCGTCTCTTAGTCATTTACACTGGCACGGCGTCATCCTCGCTTGATGGTATAAACAATGGTTGCTCCAGTTAATTGTCTCAGCAGTGATAAAGTTTTAACTACTTTCCGTTGATGGTGAGAGCTTGAGTGTATCGTCGTTAATCTTTGCATGAAAAATCTTTCTCAAAGTTTGGCAACAAAGAGTTGAATGACCCACAAACTGGTGATATCGGCAAAAGCGTGGATGTTTCTTGTCTTCTTCAGTAAGCTCTGGGCTTGCCTCTAATGGTTTCATGATTCCATCTTCGATCCATTGGTCGAGTATGGCAAAGAACTCTTCGTTCATGCAGGACACTGCAGGACACCTGCGGGATCGCTTTCTTTCTCGACGAGCGACAGAAGATGCAATATTCCCTGGCTTTTGGAACTCTTCAACAAGATAGCCAATTCCGGCGTCTTCATATGAGTCACTACGTTCTTCTTGATAAGCGCCTTGAGGCTTCGGCGATAATTTTGGCTTCTTGTTAGCAATTGCAAGTACATGTGGTACTTTCGTTTCATCAAATTTCCAACCATCATGATTTTGTGATGTTAATTCCACCGAGGCAGACGTTTTTCTTGCGGCTTCAATCAGCCTGGAGAATTGACTAATTGAAAGGTTTTCAAGGTGGACTCGGTAGTCAACGATGATATTATTGATACAGATGTCTACCAAGGCTTGCTCGTCTTGCTCTTCATAACAGTCAAGGGCGATCTCTCGGAATCTCTTGACAAAATCAACCAAACTTTCGTCATGTCTTTGCTTAGTATTATTGAGGTGTATGATGGTAGTCTTCTCGTCATTTTGGAAGTATTTTCGACAAAACTTGGCCACCATTTCGTCCCAATGTTTGATGGATCCTGGTGCAAGTCTAGCGTACCAGGTGTAAGCTCGATCGGTAAGAGATTTGGAGAATTCCCTTAGCCGAAGATCATAATTTCTGGCATGTTGGCCAAGTGAATCGATGAAGCGACTGATGTGCTCCTTTGGGTTCCCTTTCCTTCCGTCAAAAAGAGTAAAGCATGGAGTTTCATATCCTTGCGGATAGGGCATCTGGCATAGCTCCGTCGGATATGGTGGCAACGGGATGAACTTGGAATCATCCGTTGAAGCCTTTTGTAGTTCTTGTTGTAGTAATGCGAGGACATCCTTTTGCGTTAAGATGGACTCTTTGTCTTCCGACATTGTTATGGTAACAGTAGGCTTCGCATTAAGAACTGCCGATGGAGTAGACTGTAACTGTTGTTGGATAATAGAAACAGTTTGGAACTGTCGATCAATATCTAGGACAACTTGAGGTTGCTGATGTAGCATTGAAGTATCTTGACATTGCATGGGAGCAACTTGGTGCTGACTAAATTGATTATGATGGGCAACTTGTTGTCGTTGATGATTTGCATACGGGCCTGCTGTTGTTAGGACATGATCCCAAAGTAACGGGATAGTCTGCTGCTGTTGAGGATATGTTGTTATGTGCAACTGCTTATATGTTATAGCTGCGAGATTATTTTCACTAGCCGCCTGCTGGCTGTAAATAGGTTGCTCAGTCTGGCTTGAAGTATCAGTGGCTGGCTGGTTGATAACAGATTGATCCAGTCGGCGAGTATAATGAGCAGCTTGTTGATCGGAAGCAACGGCGACTGGCTGGTTGATGACAGGTTGATCCAATCGGCGTTCATCGTGAATAACTTGCTGGTTTTGAGCATCAACGGCTGGCTAGTTGATGATAGGTTGATCCAGCCGGCGAGCATAATGAACAGCTTGTTGATTAGAAGCAACGGCGACTGGCTGGTTGATGACAGGTTGGTCCAGTCGGCGTGCATCGTGAATAACTAGCTGGTTTTGAGCATCGGCGGCTGGCTGGTTGATGACAGGTTGATCCAGTCGGCGAGCATAATGAACAGCTTGCTGATTAGAAGCAACGGCGACTGGCTGGTTGATGACAGGTTGGTCCAGTCGGCGTGCATCGTGAATAACTAGCTGATTTTGAGCATCGGCGGCTAGCGGGTTGATGACAGGTTGGTCCAGCCGGCGAGCATAATGAACAGCTTGTTGATTAGAAGCAACGGCGACTGGCTGGTTGATGACAGGTTGGTCCAGTCGGCGTGCATCGTGAATAACTTGCTGGTTTTGAGCATCGGCGGCTGGCTGGTTGATGACAAGTTGATCCAGCCGGCGAGCATAATGATCAGCTCGTTGATTGGAAGCAACGGCGACTGGCTGGTTGATGACAGGTTGGTCCAGTCGGCGTGCATTGTAAATAACTAGCTGATTTTGAGCATCGGCGGCTGGCTGGTTGATGACAGGTTGATCCAGCCGGCGAGCATAATGGACAGCTTGTTGATTAGAAGCAACGGCGACTGGCTGGTTGATGACAGGTTGGTCCAGTCGGCGTGCATCGTGAATAACTAGTTGATTTTGAGCATCGGCGGCTGGCTGGTTGATGACAGGTTGATCCAACCGGCGAGCATAATGAACAGTTTGTTGATTGTGAGAAGATTGATCAAATTGTCCTAAATAACATAAAGCAGTTGCATGGTTTAGGACTGGATTAACCATGGTCCCCATCACGCTTGGAGCAAGATTGCGTTGACTATCTGCTACTGTCGATGTAGGAAACCGTTGATGAGTTTTCATCATTGGTTCTAAATGGTATGGAGAAGCAGTAGATATCGGGATGGGATTCGTTGCAGCAACTATGATATTCGACGCAGAATAATGTTGATTATCTGCCGCTGCCAATGTAGGTAGCTGCTGATGGATGTTCGTTATGGATTGATGGTGTTGTGCAGCAAAAACTTGTACTGGAATTGGCTTCACCGAAGTTACAAACGCAGACGGTGCAGAGTAAGGTTGGTAATTAGGCACCGCCGTGTTCAGAAACTGCTGATCGGCATCTACCTCTGACTGGAGGTGTTGATTGTCGGGATTCTGTTGAGTGTTGACAGCCGGTATGGTAAGATCTGGTTGTCGATCTTCAGGACCTTCGATAGAATTACGAAGGTCCTGCAAGGTATTGAGGATGTCTGCTTGTTCTTGTCTCATGGTTTGAATGGCTTGTGCGACATTCATCGGATCAGACGGTGGAGTTTCTTGGCGGCCATCCGATGATGGGCTGTGAGTCTGTCTTCCCGCTTCTTGCCCGGTCTCAGTCATAACAAGAGTTCGCGTAGCTCAACTTCCCAGCGGAGTCGCCTTTAATGTGGGGGATTGTTTGTGGAGGTGTACGGCAAAGAAGAATAGTGACCCAAGTCCACAGTCAAAGGCTTCCCCAACGGAGTCGCCTTTGATGTGGAAATTGTTTGGGCCCGGCTCGTCAAATTAGGCTTCGATCTAGTATGGTATTGGTCTTGGGCAAGGCACTGGTCTCGGATAAGGCACTGGATTTGGATAAGGCACTGGATTTGTGGATCGTCAACCCTGTTTAATGAGCCTATAGTTGAATCCCCACAGTGAGATGCTGGGTGGTGAGCTGGAGTGACAACCGCGAAGGGAAGCACCCCTACCCTACGCTATGTGAGTCAGTATCTGCAAGAAATGAAAAGACGAACGGGTTGTAGAAAACCCGATGATGGCCGTAGCACGAGCTATCCAAGTTAAGAGGTTAAGGAATAATGTCCGTGATTTATAGTAACATAAGCCAAACTCGTACTTAGAATGTGAATATTGATGATATCATGAAGTATTCAATATCTTGACCATGAACATGTATTTGGTAATCAAATTCAATGCAGGAAGTATGTAAATAAGTAATTTGCTGTCATGTCAAGAAAGTACGTGTTATTACATAATCAACCAAGCAAGTATAATCAATCCATAATATGGAGAAGTAATTCATTATTAGTTGACAAAATGATTAGGTAGTATATTGGTAGTAGCGGTCGTAATCGACGATGGGCGTAGCAGCCATAATATGATTAAGTAGAGGCACTTAGCCAAGGCCTGGGGCCATGATATAGTGAGATAAAGGCGTATAGCCGGAGTTGAAGCTGTAATTGTGATATAAAAGTATATAAGTTTATTAAATCGTTATAACAGGAACTATCCCTTATATATATGTCAAAGCAGGTTTACTGAGGATCTTTATATCAGAATATCATTATGATAACCATAGAAAGCCACACAGGAATTGGTCTCTGGGACATCATATGTGTGGGGAACATAGTAATCCACTCACAGCAAGCGGTCCATTTCGGATGATAAGATAGATGGTCCCTGAGGGACGATAATGATAAGCGTGGTCCCGGAGGACGATAATATAATGGCTTGTGAGTGGACGAATAAGATGAGAATAAAGAAAACCAGCGGAGGGCTATTCAGAAGGACATAATTGATAATAAATTCATCAGTTTACGTGATGAGACATATACATTTGGGACGGCTTCTAGATCTAGGGCTATGCATGTAGTCAATCAATGTCACATAAGTGCGTAAGGTGGGTCCTATCATGGTTATTCTATATGACATATAAAATAAATATTCATATAGTATTTTGGGTTCTAACTATAACATATAAATATAATAATCTAGTAAAACGAGTAATCATATAGCCACGTTATTCAAATGAAGTAAACAATAATCATGTGATCAAATAAAGCATATAATTAAGATAAATAAAAAATCTAATCAAGTAAGACATATTTTTAATACAACCAAGACTATATCAAGTATGTAAATATGTATAATCAGCAAATGTATGACTATGGTATGTAAATAACTAGCATGACATGATATGTATAAATGTTAATGATAAATGGTGATCATGCCATATTTATATAAAAAAGTTATGAACTCGTCAGTTTCAAATGGAATGAGAATATAAATTGCGAGAAAATAAAATACAGGACATGGCCTGATTTACGAGAATTTAAATGACTAAAAAAATAAGGAAAATAAAAATACAGGACATGGCCTGATTTGTATAAATTTAAATGACTGAAGAAATAAAAAAAATAAAGCACAGGGCATGGCCTGATTTGCGAGAATTTAAATGACTGAAGAAATAAGAAAGATAAAACACAGGACATGACCTGATTTGCCTGATTTGTATAAATTTAAATGACTGAAGAAATAAAGAAAATAAAGCACAGGGCATGGCCTGATTTGCAAGAATTTAAATAACTGAAGAAATAAATAAAATAAAGCACAGGACATGGCCTGATTTACATAAATTTAAATGACTAGAAAATAAATAAATAAGATAAATGGTATAATGTCGGGACAACACATGGGTCAAATCCACAGACATTAACTAAGATCACGTCATCGGGACAACACGAAGTCAAATCCTCAGATGACAGGTTTTAGATTATGAGTGAATATATATATATATATATATATATATATATAATGTAATAGTATAATATAATATGGTACTTATTATGTACCTAATATACATAATATATAATGTAGTATATAAATAGTATATGTAATATAGTAGTATAATATGGTACTTATTATGTACTTAATATATAATATATAGTATAATATGGTACTTATTATGTACTTAATATATGATATATAATATAATATATAGTATATATGGTATGATAGCATAGCATGATATGGTACTTCTTATGTACATAATATATAATGTGGTGATGTATGGTATATATGACATAATAGCATGTGTATATATATATATATGTGTAGTAGCATATAACATAGCATATAGTGCATAGCAATATGGTATAATGATAAATGAAAGTATGATATGATAATATGAGCTAAAACATGACCTATTTAAGTAGTAATATGATAAACTAATTATGAAATATGGGTAAGATCATGAATGGGCAAAAATATTGAATCATAGAGTGGGAGTAAATAAAAAGTAAGGTAAAGAGAATAAATGAACCTCTTTTAGTTGTTTGATGAAGTTTTTGACACAATGATTGCAAAATATATAGCATATGAAACTTGTGTTTGATATATGGACAACTTTTGATTAATATATGTATATGAAAAGGGGGAAACCAAGACAATGATTGGGTGATGACTTTTTATAGACTTAAAGTTGTTGGAATGATTGGAAGAATAAATAAAAAGATGGCTTTTGGAATGTTGTGGGTTTTGGGTGTTTTAGGTGAAAGAAAATAAAATTTCTTAGAGAGAGATGATGTGTTTGGTGGATGATTATGTTGGTAGAAAGTAATGATTATGTTGTTGATCATGTGTTTATAGAGAGTGATTGATGGAATAATGTAGGTGATGGTGAATGTTGTTGGTAAAAGTGGATGGAATGATGTTGGTGATCATGGAAGTTATGATGTGATTATATTGGTGATGGAAGTTGTCTCTCTTTTTGTGTTGATGGAGGACCCCTATTTATAAGGAAATAATGGAGCAAAATGAGGAGGTTCTTTAACTCCCTTAACTTGTGGTTAAGGAAAATTGTCATTCTTTTAGTAATATTTAGTTAGAGTAACTAGATGATATCATTGGATAGTAGGAATGAAACTTTTTAGTCTCTTGTAGACCAAGTAATAAATGGCTTGTGGATAAGTGAGCAAAACATGTGTTATGTTGATGGGTAAGTGAGCAAAACTTGTGTTACCCATGGAAAGACATGTGGTTGGTATTAGGAGTGCTTATGTGGCCATCCAATTAGAGTTTGAGTTGCCAACTAATCACCATTTTATTGTAAAAAATGCTAACTTTGACACCTCACCTAACATGTTATCATGGGTTAGTCATAAGATGGCTATGGACTTATATAGTTTTGCTAGATTTTGTGTCCAAAAGTTGTCCTTTAAATAAGATCACAAGTGTCACATGAATTCAAGAGAATAATGCACAAAATTTTGATTTGATAAAAAATTAAATGGTGTCTAAATAGTGTTGGCAAAAATGAGGTTATTTATTTTCTTTGTCTAGCAAACAAATATCATACTTAAAAATATACTTATGAATTTTCCCAAGTAAAATTCATAAGCTTCTAAATATGACTCTATTTGTTAGCCTTACTTAATATTTTGAACCTTCCACTCCATAACCCAATAAGTCACCCCTTGTGGGCTTGGGTCCCTAGATTAAATAATTATGTGCTTTCGATAAAATATATTTGTTATTTTCAAAAATAAGTGATTTATAAAATATTCATAATTTTCTAAAGATTAGCACATAATTATTTAATCTATGAGTTGAGAATTTTACCTTAGCTTGTTGGGCCTTCAATGGACTTTTGATGAGTTTCCACAGGCCTTTGATGGGATTTGGGCCTTGATGAGTCTTTGACGGGCCTTAACAGATTTTATGGGCCTTAATGGGCTTAATGGGCCTTGATGGACTTTGGCGGGTTTGATGGGCCTTGGTGTACTTTCGGGGCCCGCATGACTTAATTCCGAGCTTGGGCTCGATTTTATACTTTGTTAAATTTTGACCATCAACAGAACTTAAGCCTTTTATATGTGACTCAAAAATACAATTTTATGTTTGTATCAGCGACCGAAACGGTCGACCGCTTCAATAACTGGTCGACCGTTTTAATTGCCACATCAGACAATAAAATAGCTACTTGCAACGAATATTTTTGGGTCCGTTGCAGGGCAACCGGTCGACCGGTTCGTGGAAGCGGTCGACCGGTTCGTGGAAGGCGTCGACCGGTTCGTCAAATTTTGCCTTAAAATGAAACTTTTAAGGCAAGAAACGAACCGATTCGAAAATTTGCTTAAAATCAAACTTTGAGTGCGACATTTTCTTAATAAAAATGATTCTTTAAATAATTTTAGAAAAATTTAGAAGATTGAATGATTTACTTTGAATTTTCATAAAATAAGACAAGAAAGCTCAAATCTAAAATGTCAAAGTAAATTTATTTTCTTAATCATGAATTCATTTGCCTTAATATACGATGCAACTATTGAGGATTAAGACATGAATATAATTCGTTCGATTTCAAAGTAAATGAATCAAAAAAGTTTTTACTAAAAAGAACTTTGAGCAAAAAATTATCGAATGCTTAAAGGATAATTTTCCCTTACATTGGAATATCCTAATCTTGCTTGTTCTTCATGCTTGGTTTTTCTTGATGTAACATCATTTCAACATTGGTCTTCTAGACAATTTGCTTCATGCACACTTGATAAATATATTAGTAATAAAAACTAATCTTGTTTGTAATTATCAAAACATTTGGTTAATTTGTGACATAAGCTAACACTTTTCGATCAACTTGGTGGTTGTTACTACTTCTCAAAGATCGATCTACGGTCCGGGTACCATCAGTTAAGGATCTGAGAGGCTGACATCTCGAAGACTGCGTTTCGAACACGATATGGACATTTCGAGTTCCTAGTCATGCCTTTTGGTTTGACAAACACTCCGGAAGCCTTTATGGATTTAATGAACCGGGTCTTTCGGTCTCATTTAGATCGGTTTGTCGTCGTTTTCATCAACGATATTCTCATTTACTCGAGAACCCAGGAAGAACATGCCGAACACCTGAGAATAGCTCTTCAAATCTTGCGAGACCATAGCCTTTATGCGAAACAGGATAAATGTGAATTCTGGATTATGGAAGTCAAGTTCTTGGGTCACATTGTCTCGTAAGGAGGAATAGCTGTAGATCCCTCCAAGGTGGAAGTGGTGTTGAACTGGGATCGGCCCCGGAATGTGACGGAGATTAGAAGTTTCCTCGGATTAGCCGGTTAGTATCGATGATTCGTGGAGAACTTCTCAAGGATTACTGCACCTATGACGAAGTTGTCCAGAAAGAATGTGTCGTTTGTGTGGAATGACAAGTGTGAAGAAGCTTTCAATAAGTTGAAACGACGTTTGATAAGTGCACCATTTAGGAAGGGAAGGTGATAGCATATGCTTTCCGCCAATTGAAGCCTCATGAGCATACTACCCGACTCATGATCTTGAATTAGTAGCCGTGATCTTTGCATTAAAGATTTGGCGTTGTTATCTATACGGTGCAAGGTTCGAGGTATTCACAGACCATCAAAGCCTCAAGTACCTGTTTACTCAGAGGGATTTGAATCTGAGGCAGCGAAGATTGGCCAAGTACTTGGTAGATTACGACTTTACTTTTCAGTATCATACGGGCAAGGCCAATATAGTGGCAGATGCTTTGAGCAGGTAGAGTCATGGATTAATGGCGTGTCTTGCTCTCGACTCTTGAAAGAACTTTGTTGCTATCGAAGATTACAATCTGGAGGGCTATAAAGATCAATACAGAGCTTGTGCCTATAATTTGATAGCGGTTCCATCGATGGTACTGCAAGTGAAACAGAGTCAGTGGCAAGATGAGGAGTTGCAGCGAATCTGGAATCAGCTTCAACTGGGTGAACAACTGGATGGATTGCAATTACGTCCCGATATTCTTTATGATTGTGAGGACTCATCCTTCTTGGGCCTCTCTGCCCATTCCGAAACCTTTTACGGCCAGTGACCCCCGGAGAATATTGATTGCTCGGTCGTTGGCGGAAGCGTTATCCATAGTGATTGAGATAACTCGTCCTGTAACGCCGTAATCATTAACGACAGCTAATATCTCCTGAGCTATCATTTCTCCGTTGTGGCCTTCTTCCATGGCTCTAAACCCAATGATTCTCTTCTCGACGTTCCAATCCCTATCAATATAGTGACAACAAACGCCGATATAGTCGTGCGACGCCCCACCCGACCAAATGTCGCTGGTCAATGCCACCCGTTGGCTTGCCTCCACAAAGCCCCCGATCAACTCCGTCCTTTTCCACTCATACCACTTCACCAAGTCGGCCCGAGTAGTCGTTCGACTCGGACGCTGATAGTCTTTTAAGAACGATAGTTGTATGAGCTCTTCCCAGGCTGGATTGTCAGCAAAGTTAAGCTCCAAGCCTTGCACTGCGATGAACTGAGCCAGTGCTTGTCTGTGCACTTGTTCGTCGTATAACACCCCCGACGACGGCCCGGCTTGGCCAGCCGCACTCTCGGCTGGCAGACGAAGCCCGTTGTCCAATTTAACACATCTGTCAATGTGATAATGGAGGTGGCTAGTCCCTCGATGTGATTCGGCCCTATATTGTTTCTCGCAACCCTTACAGGTGGCCCACACCTTGATGCTGCCGTCTGATTGCCGTTCTTCTGTTCGCGTCATACTGCGCCAAACATCAGACTTCCGTCTCTTCCCACGCGTAGGTCGGGCGCCGACTTCGTTGTTATCGTCGTCATTGCCCCCGGCATGTCCAGCGGCGGGAGCGGCCGATGGTTGAGCCGGCGGCGGACGTAGCTGAACGGTCGGGACAGGCGGCGGACCGGTGTGGGCCGGAACCGGGAAAATGAAGTCCATTGGCGGCGGCCTAAATTGCGGTCTCCCGCCCGCAAATTGCTCAAAGGAAGGCATCTGGTAGTTATCGGCAGAAGGAGGCCGATGTGACGAGCTACTTGCCTGCCCCGCTTGTCGGCCTAGCTGCAGACTAGTAGATGGAGCATACAATCTGGTCTCCGCACGGTCCAGGACGCTATCCGTGTAGTCGGGCAACGGCCTTGGTGGGCCACCAAATAAATAAGTGCTCTGCTGTTGCATCGCCTCAATCCATGGATCTTGGACTTGTGTTTGGCTAATGTGTGTACCCTGAGTCTCGTCGTCGCTGTAGGCGGCCTGCGAGTCTTCGTACGGATACGCCATGTCGCTAAATTTATAGCAAATGAAAGAAAAAAGTCTGTTACTATTTAATAAAATAAATAAATTAATAATTACTGATTTCATGAATAACCGGATTAATAACAAATGCAACTAACAATTTAAGTCACAATTTAACTAACACTATTATAAGTTATATAACTAATATTAAAAAGTTAGTTATTTGACTAACAATTTAACCAAGGGTCTAAAAAATATTTTTAAAAATTATCATAACTAACAATATAACTAATTTAAGTATAATGAGATAAATAAAGTAGCAAATACTAAATTAGCGTCTCCTAATATAAGTATAATGAGATAAATTAAATAAAATATAATAATTTAATATATCATTAATTTAACTAGAATGAGATAAATAAAATAGAAAATAACTACTACTAATTTAATAACTAGTAATTTAACTATAATCAAAAAAATAAAATAACAAGTTAACAACTACTAATTTAATAACTAGTAATTTAACTATAATAAAAAAAATAAAATAACAAGTTCTAAAATAACAACTACTAATTTAATAACTAGTAATTTAACTATAATAAAAAAAAATAACAAGTTAACAACTACTAATTTAATAACTAATAATTTAACTATAATAAAAAAAAAAACAAGTTAACAACTACTAATTTAATAACTAGTAATTTAACTACAATCAAAAAAATAAAATAACAAGTTCTAAAATAACAACTACTAATTTAATAACTAGTAATTTAACTATAATAAAAAAAAACAAGTTAACAACTACAAATTTAATAACTAATAATTTAACTATAATCAAAAAAATAAAAAAACAAAATAACAACTACTAATTTAATAACTAATAATTTAACTATAATAAAAAAATAATTGAACAAGTTAACAACTACTAATTTAATAACTAGTAATTTAACTATAAAAAAAAAAACAAGTTAACAACTACAAATTTAATAACTAATAATTTAACTATAATCAAAAAATAATTGAACAAGTTAACAACTACTAATTTAATAACTAATAATTTAACTATAATAAAAAAAATAAAATAACAAGTTAACAACTACTAATTTAATAACTAGTAATTTAACTACAATCAAAAAAATAAAATAACAAGTTCTAAAATAACAACTACTAATTTAATAACTAGTAATTTAACTATAATAAAAAAAAAACAAGTTAACAACTACAAATTTAATAACTAATAATTTAACTATAATCAAAAAAATAAAAAACAAAATAACAACTACTAATTTAATAACTAATAATTTAACTATAATAAAAAAAATAAAAAACAAAATAACAACTACTAATTTAATAACTAATAATTTAACTATAATAAAAAAAATAAAAAATAAAATAACAACTACTAATTTAATAACTAATAATTTAACTATAATCAAAAAAATAAAAAACAAAATAACAACTACTAATTTAATAACTAATAATTTAACTATAATAAAAAAAATAAAAAACAAAATAACAACTACTAATTTAATAACTAATAATTTAACTATAATAAAAAAAATCAAATAACAAGTTAACAACTACTAATTTAATAACTAATAATTTAACTATAATCAAAAAAATCAAATAACAAGTTCTTAAATAACAACAACTAATTTAAGTATAATGAAAAAAATAAAATAAGAAATAATTTATTTAACATTAATAACTATTAATTTAACTAAACAAATAAATCAAGTAACAACTACTAATTTTAATAATCAAATAAATAAAGTAAAAAGTAGTAAATTTAGAAAAGAAAAAAATAAACCGTTTGTAACTAATCATAAAACAATATTGCACTAAATATTATATTATGAAAATAAACTAACAAAATATGATAAAAAAAAATAAGAAAATTTACATACGGGCAAAATATATAACTAATTATAAAACTAATTTAGTTATTAGTTATTAATAAATAGTAACACTTAAAATTAAAAATTGTAGCAAAAACTTACATATTGCAGAATATGAAGCCGGCAATCAAAGACTTGCAAAGCTGAGAATGAAGTGGGAGGTCTACTGAGAATGAAAAAAAAAATTTTTGCTGAAGACAATGTGTTTCGGACCGAAGTGAAGAAGCTGAGAACGAAACTTTCGGTGGAGAATGAAGTGAAGAAGCGAAGAGTGAAGATTGAGATTTTATAGCAAAAAATTAACATTCATACACTACACTGTATATTCACGGACGGGGTCAAACACACTGCACCTCACAAGCTCACTGCACCTCACTGCTGAACGCTGCACCTCACTGCTCCACGCTGCACAGCCTGCACCTCACTGCTCCACCACGCTGCACACCACTGCACCTCACACTGCGCAGCCTGCACACTACACCGACCTGCACCACTTCACTTTTGAAAAGGAAAAAGACAAAAAAAAATTTCGGGCATGACTAAAAAAATGTTGTAATAGTTCGGTGAAATCGGTCGGTGAAATTCCGGTTAACGGTCGGTGGGAAGGTTTTTCGCCAAAAACCGGTGAAAATCCGGTTAATAACCGGATAATAACCGGCGGTTAAAATCCGGTTATTAACCGGATTTTCACCGAAAAACACCGGTGGATAATTGTTTCGGTCGGTTAATTGTATCGTTTTTGCACGCCTAGACATCCAAATTTATGAGAACATTTACATGATTAAGGATTAAATTGAATCACTTTCAAAGAATCTAGACATCCTAATATAAGTTTGTTGAGATCATATCTCAATATTCAATCAAATTTAACTTAATTGTGTATTTAAGATCACAACTTAAATATTTATTAATTAAATAATAACATAACATAAGATCACATATTAGATTATAAATATTATTTATTCCTTCATTCAAATTCTATTTTTGTGGATATTCTTTTGAAATATTAACCATTAATATTTAATCATAATTATAAAAATTTGAACTTATAAAATTTTTGAATCCAAATCAAAATTGTACCTTAAGATCTTATCTTAAATTTATAACTATTAGGATCTCATTCTAATTTTTAATGATAATTAAATACTAACGATTAGTATTTTATTTAATTTATTATTCAAAATCTTATTTTGAATATTTATTATATTCATATTTTAATATTAGTAAAGGTAAGGGATATAAAATCTCTCTTATAACTCAATACCAATTAGATTAAATGCTCCATTTTATCTTGTCAAAAATAGTTTTAATCACATATCTTCTTTTTCTATGTGATCAAAGAAAGGATATTCTAAGCTCTCTTTAATTTAATAGATATATTTTTAGTTAGAATTAAATCTAACATTAAGACAATACCTAAATACTAACTACATTTAATATTTAAAGAAAAATATTACAAGATCTTCTTGTGACTATTAGTTAAAATCTAATTTTAACTAGGGAAATTGTAGAAAATAGCCAAAAAAAAATTTTTGTTCTTAAAGTCCAACCCATGTTTCAAAAAATTAAAAAAATAGCCATGTTACGAATTATATAACAGAAAAGTATCACACAAAATATAACACATTTGTAAATATTTGTAAGATATTTTGTAACACTTCAAGTCTTACTCATTATTTTTTGAAGTGTTAAATAATATCTTACAAATACTTATAGATCTGTTATATTTTGTGTGACATTTTTCTGTTATACAATTCGTAATATGGCTATTTTTTTTTAATTTTTTGAAACATATGCTATTATTTAAAACAAACATTTAATTTTAGCTTATTTTTGCAACTCACCCTTTTAACTATCCAATTATCTTTGATGATTTTTACAAAATCAAATTAAGATCTAAATCCTAAGAACAAAATTATCAAAAAATTAACATTTAATATTTAAATTAAATAGTTCTAATCAATAATCATAAAAAAGAATATAACTTACAATAAAGACGATTAGGACGAAATGTTTTTTTGTTCTTCATTTTTTCTACTATCTTCTCTCATCGATGGAATTGGATAATTTATGCCTTTACAACCATTATGTCGTATTCTTGTTGTTCTTCTTCTTCTAAAGTAAATATTTAATATTCATTTACAAATAAAACTTTTATTTCGTTAATTAGTAGGTGGGATTAAAAAATCTCCCACCAATTACTTACATAATGTTAAGTGGTGGTAATTAACTTAGTTATAAAAAACATGTGCAAGTAATTAATGAATTGACTAGTTACTCAATTACTTCAAAAATTTGGGTATTTATTTTTATTGTTATATAAATTCTAGGTATTTCCCTACTTCACCCTATTTATATTGTATAACAATTATACAATATTCATTTTAAATGTCTATGAATCCTTTATTTATTTTCTACATCATATGCTTATTAGGGCGATATGTGTTTGGGCAAATCATTTTGGTCATTCCATTCCATTTATTGGAATGGTCAAAATGGTTTGAAAATGGTTTGGAATGGTTTGAAAAAAAATGATGTTGAATGGTTTGACTTTGTGAATTTCGAGGTGGTATAAATGGTTGAGATTTAAAGATATTGTATAGGGATTTGGAAAGTTGAAAAAAAATGTTGAAAAAAAATAGAATGGAATGGAATGGTTTGTAGGATTAGAAAGTTGAATGGTTTGGAATAGTTTAGAATGGAATGGAATGGGTAGGATGATTTGCCCAAACATGGGTCATTCTCCCACTTTCCCAAAAGCATGTGAGAGTGTCATTTGTTCTTAATCTCTAAGACTTCTAGCCTTTCAAACCTTATTCTAATCTTCTAGCATCAATGATTCTTAATCTTCTTAAGCTATGTGTTAACAAAGAATTCAATCTGAAAACGCCTTTTCAAGTCACATTCTTTGAACCATAAATTTGTTTAAGGGTCTGTTTAAATACAAATTCAAACCACATTTTACTATAGCAATAAGGTTTAAGTTTGACTTTTGTTAGTGCAATTAGTGTAGCAACATGATTTAACAAAAAATATTTTGATTACGTGGAATGTTACTTTGTAATTTATAGCATAACACTTAAAATGAGTTTTATATCAACAATCAACATACTTTGTGATCGCTATTGAATAGATTGAATGATATTATTTAATGAAATAATTTCATTTAAGTATCATGTTATTCTATTATTTCACAAATAATAGTAATAATCTTTTGATTAGATTTCATTACTCAGAGTAAGTAATTTGCGGGAGCAACGATCTTTAGTTCAACGTGGAGAGGGAGAGCATGGAGTTGAGGTCGGAGAGGCCTCTAGAGGCGATTTGCGGAGGAAGAGGAATTGGTTAGAGGGAGAGTAGGCGGCCTGGGATTCCTGGAGCGTTTCTTTTTTATTTTTTTTTTCTTTACACCATGCAAGGGCAATTTTGGGTATTGCAGTTAAAAACATCAGGGCGTTAAAGGAATGTGCAAAAAATTATTAAGAAATAGATGGAAATCATCCATCTGGGCTTGATTGTCACGAAAAAATAGTTAAAAGGCGATTTTTACCAATTAAATTAGATTAGAGACCAAAATGTCAGTAATAAAAAGCTCGAGGACTAGTTGAGCAAATAACATATATTTTTTTTTCATTTCCCAAAGTCCTTTCTTCCATTATAAGTGTCACCTCGTAATCTATGCCCCAAGTGATTAGTTATCTTTGTTTTCACTCTGTGTAGAGTGTAAACTTATCTTTGTTTTCACTCTGTGTATAGTGTAAACTATATGATATAAATTAAAAGTATAACATAAATAAATAATAAATTATTTATGTGTCAAAAAATAGACATTCTTCAAAATCCCTCTTTAGCTTAGAGAAATTATAGTGAATATCTAATTTTTAACACCTAATTTAAATTAATATCTAATCTTTTAAAAAATACAATAAAATAAATAAATAATTCAATTACTTATATAATAATAATTGATGATAATTAACTTAATTACTAAAAGTATTTACAAGTAATTAATGAATTGTTGCCGTTTTTATTATTATTGCATTGAAATTGGGACCCCGGTAATGATATAATTTATACCATTAGATTTGAGAACGTAAGGGAAGGTTCGAAAAACGTGTAAGAGAAAATAAAAGAGTCTCTCGCTTTCCACGTAACTGCTCTCTTCTGGCTCAACGCAGCCGCGTCCAAATGCACAAAAGACTTTGCTTCGTTCTTAAGTAAAAAAATAATAATAAAGAACACGTACAAGAAACTAAAACCAAAGTCAGTTTTCGAAAAGTCTTTAACCCACCAAAATAAAAAGGGTTAACAACGGATTTTATTGTTTGTTTCTTCTCTGGTGTCCTCTTTCGCTTCAATTATACAATTGAATATTTGACGATGAGAAACACAATCAATTCTCTGCTGGGCAGAAAGTTGAAGGCATCAAAGTTGAAACCGCTCGTGAGCCTCGCAATCTCTCGAGTTGCGGTTCTCAAAAACCAGCGCCAAGTCAGATGCTCCCAAGCCAGGTCCGATGTTCTTCAGCTCCTTCAACTCGGAAACCATGAAAGAGCCCTTCTTCGCGTAATCCACCACACAAACTCTTTTCCAAAATCTCTCTCTCTCTCTCTCTCTCTCTCTCTATATATATATATATATATATATATGTTGTTTTTAATTTTATATGCTGATTTATTACAATATGACAGGCTGAGCTTGTAATTAAGGAGCAGAATATGCTGGATGTGTATGACATGTTAGAAGCCTACTGTAACCTTTTGATTGAGAGGCTTCATCTCATCGAACACGAAAGGTTCAACTTCAACACAACTTTTTCGCTCTCCATATTAATGTCCTAATGTTCTACTTGTGTGTGTGTGTGTGTGTATATATATATATATATATTTGTTAAATTAGTGATATCCGAGTTTTCGTGTTTGTGTTTGTGTTTGCCTTAGGGTGTGTCCTGACGAACTGAGAGAGGCGACATCAGGCATGCTTTATGCTGCGTCAAGATGTGGGGATTTTCCGGAGCTACACGAGATTCGTGCGGTTCTCACGTCGCATTTTGGGAAGGAATTTGCAGCCCGTGCTATTGAATTACGCAATAACTGCGGAGTCAACCACGCGGTATGCTCACATTTTATTATATTTATGAAGTTTTCGTTTCTTTTGTTAATGTATTTGCATAGTATCTTAACTAAGTCAGAATAGGCATGCGATGGCATTGAGTCCAGTCTCACTCTCTTTTCTTGCAGAGAATGTTTGACTTTGTCATTTACAAAGAAACTCAAGTTCTAGATGTTATAAATTAATTAATGATAACCCTAAACATTTTAGGCACTCTAAATATGGGCTAAACAAACACTCAAGACACAAATGTGATTTAGGAAATATAATGACCTTCGGGAAAACTCTTCTCATGATAACTTGATAGAAGGTTATGGATGTGCTTCTACTTCAATTGTAGAGCGATAGTTTCAGGTCAATGTTTGTATTCTCTGTTAAGGATGGTGACTATTTAGTTCTCTTTGGATCAGTTATGAAGGCTATTAGAGTTGGTTTGGGTGAGCTGAAAGTAATTAATTTTATTTTTCCTTTTTTTTTTGTCGCGTCAATTCTTTTATGATATGGTAGTTACCAATTTGCATATTGGATTTTGGTCAGATTATACAAAAGCTGTCAACTAGGCAGCCAAGCTTGGAGAACAGAATGACAGTGCTTAGAGATATTGCTTCCGAGAATAGCATTGTTTTACAACTTGAGGAATCTTCTTTTTCTACTCAGGTACTGCAACTTAAACAAGAAAAAAAAAAATTACACAATATTAATAGCCATGTTTTGCTGAAACGTAACAAGTTCTTGCATGATACGCTGTTCTTCCCTTTTCATGATCTAAGCAGGAAAAGATGAATATAAAGAACCAAAACCAGCCTTCCTCAAACAGTGCAGGTGTCACGGAAGCAGAAGATAATGAAAATGATGATGATAGGTTGTATGACTCAGTTAAGTCACGAAAGAAGTACAAAGATGTTGCTGATGCAGCTCAAGCAGCTTTTGAGTCTGCGGCTTATGCAGCAGCAGCTGCAAGAGCAGCAGTCGAGCTTTCTAGATCAGGACATGATTCGGATACTCAGGATAGTCCTGGGAGTCAAGGCCGAAAGTCAGCTCACAGAAACAGTCCCATAAAAGTGGCATCTGAATCAGAAGAAGAGGAAATTCCAGTTCAGAATCAAAGTGTAGGATTGAAGAGGTCAGCGTCTTCTTCAAGTTCTGATTCCGTAGGCCAGCCTGATGAGAAGGATGTTGATTTTGGTGATAGTGAAATTGAGACACTGAATGGTAAGAACAGTCCATCCCCATCTTTGGGATTCCAAGCTGATCAGAGGGCAAACACAGTTCATCAATACTCTATGGAACATGATGCTGCGGGCACAGGTACAGTGCGGTTGAACTTGGAGAAGGCGCCATTTTCTGTGAGAACTATGCGATTGCGAGGGTTCTGACACAGAGCCCCATTGTTGGTTTTGTGTTCATCTGCATGATAGTGTTATCAGTGTGGTATTTACATATGTTTTAACCTTTTAATGAATTTTCTTGGTTTTTCAATGCATATTTTCCAATGAGAGAGTGATTGTGCTGCGTTGAGTTCTGTAACAGAATTTGAATTTTTTTTTTTTTTTGAGTGTTTGAGACTTTCAAGACTTTAGTGTGTAATTTTGTCTGATTCGATTATCGAACAGAATATTCCGACAAGATTCACACGAACTGGTAATATCCTAGTGAATGAATGCGTTGATTTATGTTAGGCAATCTTCAGGAAATTAAGTTATTAGTCTTTAAAAGATCTAAAGAGTAGTGGTCGCTGAAGCTTCCACAAATTAAAGAGTAAATACCCATAACAAGTTGCTTAATGCCATTGCTGGAGCATCTCCTAGTTTCTTTATCACGTTTGAACCCAATAAATTGTTTTGAAAATCAAAACCCCTCTATAATGATTCGGCAGATAACATATACAGAAGTTTAACAAAACTTACATGGATTCAGAAGCTCCAAAGTATTTACTCAAGAACACAAAATCTGCGTCCTCTGCAACAGATATTTCCCCGGCTAAATGAGAAAGAGAACTGTCTTTGAGGCATTAGAAGAGATGACACATCATCACATAAAATTCACAAGCATCTCGTTGTAGAAGATCGCACAATGAAAACATACTTGATTAGCTAATCTTGACTTTCTAGCCCAAACACATAGTCTATAGCAATTGAAGAGTTTCTTAAGCTCTACAACAGACCAAAAGACTGCTGCACATTCCCAAAGAGGGGGATCACTGCTACTAGTGATAGCTTGGACCACTGAGAGAGAGTCACACTTCAAATTGATCTCCTTAAAGCCTGCCTGGAGAGCTGCTTTCATGCCTAGCTCAATCGCCATAAGTTCAGCCTCCGTGGAGGAAGATGCATGACACCACTTCGCCCATCTTCTCATGGAGGATCCACGCGACTCCTGAATGACGGCTCCTAGGCCCGCCTTGCCATCTCAGTAGGATGCATCCATAGAGATAGTGGTTCAAGGTTGCTCAAGAGGTTCTGGATCCGTTATCCATGTAGACAGAGGAACCTCTGGTAACTCCCTCGAGACTCCAACCCGCTGTTCCTCCCAAGCAGACATAACCTTTTTGAGGAAAGTGTCTGGTTCGGAAAACGAGTTAGAGAAGAAGGCTGAGTTTCTAGCCTTCCAGAGTTGGTCCAGCAGAACAAAGTGGAGCTTACATTCAAAATGTCTCGTCATTTAGCCAAACCAATGTCAAACGTTTATGACGATTCTATTATTATGGTGTTTTGTAGATACTTTTCATTTGAAGAATAATATATTAATGTTCAAGTTTTTGAAGGTATGTGATTTAATGTTTAGTATTATTTTAATTTTTACTTTTAAATCAAGTGTAAAACTTTAGGTTATTATTATTGTAGTATTTTATTGTGAAATGATCAAAGATTTATGCATTTGCAAGGTCATGTTTAATATTTTCGGTTGAAAAGTGTCATTTGAAAAAGAAAGTGCAATAAACTCGATTGCTCGACCGCATTCTGACACAACGGTCGAGTGGTCAAGTAATAGATCCAGAAATGATAAGTTCAAAGTTTAGCTTGAACGCCCGGTTGAGTATTGTTGAAAGCAGTCGAGCATGATTAAATTTAGTATATTTTTTTTCATATAACTTGTTGATTTCATATAATTCTAATATATACTGTAAGTTTTTATTTTAGAAATAGCTCCCATAGTAGTAATAGTTGCATGTGGAGAGTGGGCAAAAGAGCAAGATTTATCATACTATTGGATTCCTAAAGATATGTCTGCTAGTATAATTGTTGATACAAATATTACCCTAACTAAATTAGAGCAGAAGTTGCGTTTGAAGTTTAAAGTTGATCGAAACAAGATTGTGTTGAAGCTAAGTTATGCATGTGATTCACGGGACTTATCGAATCAACCCATTTTTAAAAAAGATAATAAGGGTGTTGCTGCTTATATGATGGACTGTGATGAGAAAGGTCGTAAAGCCATATTACGGGTGGAAGTTATTGAGCTAGTCAAAAGTGAAAAAGTTGACTAAGCGAGTGAAATAGCTCCATTCTTTAATGATTTAGAAGGGGGAGCTCATGCAATAAGTGACAATTATGAATACGAAATTCATAAAACACTTCTAAAGAAGGAGGTACATTTCATCATAAGTTTTTTAACTGTATGGTAATTGGCAATGATTTCATCGATGCGCCTTCCGCATATAATGTTGATGAGGTTAATGTCAATGAGACAGAGTTCCCAACAGTATGCCATGATAATCTAGAGGAGTCGTCATCACCATCCAATCAAGCTTTAGATATGTGTATTGTCAATGATTGAGATCCAATTGATCAGCTTAATCCAACAAATAATAAAGCACCCTCTTTGTATTATTTTTTAGACGGATCAAACTTCGAGATTGGTCAAAATTTTGAGTAAAGAAGAGTTGAAAAAGAAATTATATGAAGCAACGATAAACAATTATTAAAAAATGAAGATTGTAAGATCTGACAAGTCATTGTACGTGGTTAAATATGTTGATAATGATTGCCAATGCCGGTTGCGGGCTACTAACATACCAATGTCAAGAGTTCTTTTCTATCTAAACGTATATCCACATTAGAATGACAAACACATTAGGTGCAGAAGTTTCTTACTGGCAAGCTTGGAAAGGGAGGAAAATTGTTGCTTATTTTAAGAGAGGCTCACCGGAGCAGAGTTTTGGGTTACTTCCCCAATATTCATACATAGTCAAGAAGATTAATGGTGGTTCAATTATATATATGTAGGTAGATGACAACAACGTATTCAAATATCTTTGTATTGCATTTGGACCATTCATTAGAAGTCTTTCTTGCATGAGAAAAGTTTTTGCAATTGATGGTAAATTTTAAAAAACATGCTTCAAATGTTGTTTATTGGTTACAACAACACAATATGGTGATTATCATTGTTACTCTTTCGCTTGGGCCGAGGTAGATTCAGGCAATGATGCGTCCTGGACGTGGTTCTTGACAAAGCTTTAGGAATTTATACTAGACAACGATGATTTGATCTTCATTTCGGATCGGCATCCAAGGATCAAGAATGCCGTGTGCAAATGTTTACAAGAATGCACATCATGGATATTGCATGTGGCCTATCGAACAGAATTTGAAACGATTTAATTGTCAAGCGATCAGTAATCTTTTCAATGATTTTGATCAAGAATACTAAGTTTCGAAACTTACACACTTGTGGAATGAGATTTTCAATAGGTATCTAAGAATTTAAAAGTATTTAACTACGAACATAACTTTTGGCCAGTAGTCAAGAGCTCATTTTCATAGCAATCGATACAATATTATGACCAAGAAAACATGGGGCTTAATCGATTAATGATGCTTTGAATGAGGCCAGATCTTATCTTCTAATTGCTTTACTAGATGATGTCCAACATATGATGTCTACTTGGTTTCATAAGCATCGATAAGAATCGTTATCTTGTTGTAATTCTGTAACACCAAGAGTGCATAGACTCCTTCTATGGATTGACGAGTTGTTTAATTTGTTCGTTAAAACGCAAAGGTAATTGGACCCAATACATGCATTTTAGGAGCCCACAATTCGTGGATACTGGGAATGTGAATTATAGATAAGGAATTCACAACTGAATAGTAATAATGCTTCCCTTATGTGTTGACTTCTGGAACTAAACGGTTTGAGCGCTTTAATTTATAAGTAATTACGAATTAACCATTTACTAGCGAATTCAATGGTAACTAAGATATAATCAAGGGATAAAACAGTAATTTCACTCGACTTAGATTATGAACCATTTGGTGAAAGTTCGACTATCATGTAATAATTATATCAATGGACCATTCACAGAGTTAATGGAATAAATAATATTCGTGTAATTCGAGAGTTCAGTCCCGGATTTTTAGTTGAGTAATCTCAGGATTAACAAACAGAGACTTATATTAAAGAACTTTAATTTAATTTTTCATGTTTATTGAAGCTCAAATTCATGGGTACATGATCCTCCCTACGTCTAAACAAATCGAACTAGGATTCTCGTTTAATAATTAATAGTTAACTATTTTCTCACTATTGGTCTTTTGGACCCAATTAAGAAATATATCAGAAGGAGATCCCTCATTATGGTAGGCGCCAATCATGATGCCATTTTAGAAAATTTTATTATTTTGTAATTTGATAATTAAATTATTGAATTTACAAATTAATAATTATTTAAATATGAGATATTTCTAATTTATATTTAAAAGTTAAATATAAAAAGAGTTTAGTAATAATTATCTAATGAGTAGATAATTACAAATTTAAATAAGATTTGAGATATTTTATTTTGATTTCAATCTTAATTGGATTATGATTTGAAAAATCAATTCATTGTTGCAAAAGCAATGGGAAAATTTTATAGCATTAAAAGTAATGAGAATTATCTTTATTTCAGTATCGTTATGAAGATTCTGATCTAGGTCAATCGATGATCATATGATGGTTGATCTCAATCCTGAGTAAGTAATAGACTCCTTCTATGGATTGATGGGTTGTTTAATTTGTTCGTTAAAGCGTAAAGGTAATTGGGATATATACTTGCATTTTAGGAGCCCGCAATTCGTAGAGGCTGGGAATGTGAATTATAGATAAGGAATTCACAATTGTATAGTAATAATGGTTCCCTTATATTTTGACTTTTGGAACTAAACAGTTTGAGCGCTCTAATTTGTAAGTAATTACGAATTAACCGTTTACTAGTGAACGCAATGGTACTTAAGGACTAAAATATAATCAAGGGAGTAAAATAGTAATTTCTACCGGCTTAGATTATGAATCATTTAGTGAAAGATCAACTTCATGTAATGATTATATCAATGGACAATTCACAGAGTTAATCGAATAAACAATATATGTGTAATTCGAGAGTTCAATTCTAGATTTCTAGTGGAGTTATATCTAGATTAATAAACGGAGAATTATATTAAAGAGCTTTAATTTAATTTTTCAAGTTTATTGGAGCTCAAATCATTGGCCCTTAGTCCCCGCTCTGTCTTAACAAATCCAACTTTGATTCTCGTTGAATAATTAATAAATAATTAATTTCTCACTATTTTTGTTTTGGACTACAAATAAGAAAGATATCGCAAGAAGATCATTCCTTGTGGTAGACATCAATTATGAAGGCATTTTAGAGAATTTTATTATTTTGTAATTTGATAATTAGATTATTGAATTTACAAAATAATAGTTATTTAAATATGAGATATTATGATTTTTATTTAAAAGTTAAATATAAAAAGAGTTTAGTAATAATTATCTTTAGTAGATCATTAAAAATATAAATAAGATATGAGATATTTTACATTATTTTAAATCCTAATTGGATTAGGATTTGAAAAATCAATTCCTTGTTGCAAGAGCAATGGCAAAATTTGATAGCATTAAAAGGAATGTGAATTAACTTTATTTAAATATGTTTGGATAAATTAAAATAAAATAAGAAAATATGAATTATTTTTCTAATATTGGTCGAATATTATAGGAAGAAAAAGGGAAGGAAAAAGGTTTCTAAATCTCATTCTTGCTTATTTAAATTATTAGATAATTATTTGGTCAAATATTATTTTTTTTTTGAAAATAATTAAAAGGGATATTTTTTGTTTCTAAAATTGGAAACATCCTAATCCTATTCCAACCCTAATGCCTAATTTTACCCTGCCCTGTGGCTATAAATATGTCACTTGTAGTAAAGCAAAAATCGAATTCATTTCATGTGTTGGATTACTAAAACTCTGCCGATTTCTCTCTAGCCTTTGAGAAAATAAAATAATTTTCTTCCCTCCCATCTTAGACCAAAAATCGCTCCCCCTTCCCCCCTCCCCCTTTATACAAGAGGAGAAAATTTTTTTTTCTTCTCTTGTAGTGTGAGAAAAAATATAGAGAGAACTCACACTCGTATTCTAGCGAGATATGAGAATTGGAGTCGAAAATTGTGGTGTCGAGAGGTGACCGGTAAACTTATTGTGAGCGTAGAATAACGTGAGCCTAACCTTGGCGGTCTCACAACGTACGGTGTCTGATCAACGTTATCAAGAATATCAAAAAAAGCTTATGGTAAATTTTTTTGATTACCTTC
>CM030881.1:1982466-2039577 GCA_018132145.1 Boehmeria nivea var. tenacissima | reverse complement strand
ATTTGAAACTATGAGAGAAATTATGAAATTAGCATGGTTATCTTACAATCTTAAAAGTTAGACGTGTTAGGAATTTATGTTTGATTCGAAATTGATATTTAAATTCCTAAGTTTACGTTTTTAAATAACGTGTGCAATTTTAAAATTTCTCGGAAAATTTGTTGCATTTTCGTGGTCCATTTTTTTGCCATTTTGGGCCCATTTAGCCCAAGCCCATTAGGGCATTTTCCTTCTCCCTTTCTTTTCCCCCCACAGCCGACCAAGTCCTCCCCCCCCCCCCCCCCCCCCTTCCTCACAATTTTTTTTTCTTTCTTCTTCTTCTTTCCTTTCCTCTCTCTCTCCCTCTCTCCGCCGGCCGACTAGCCTCCCCCGCCGGTGCCGCCGCTCCTCCGCCCAGCCCGCGTGCACAGCGCCGGTGCCGCCCCGCCGCCAGCACCGCTCGGCCCCAAACTCCAGCCCGCGCGCGCAGCTCCGTTAGCGCGAGCCCCGCGCGCCTCTCCCTCCCTTCGCACTGCGCGTGCTTCCTCCGCACGCCGAGCAGCAGCGCGCCACTCCGCCGAGCTCGCCCAGCCTCCGCGCGCGCTGCCGGCGTCGACCCAAGCCTCCCCTTCGCGCCCGCGTGCGTCCCCGAGCAGCAGCGCGCCTCTCCGTCGCGCGCAGCCCAGCCGGAGCGCCGATCTCCTCCGCGCCGAGCTCCGCCGCGCCGACCCAGCCTCCGAGCACCTCGGTCCGCGCTCCTCCGCGCAAGATCTGCCCGTCGCCGGCAACCCCAGGTCCGGCCACCGCCGCACAGCGCCGGCCAGCCCCTCCTGCACGGCCGCGTAACCACGCCGACCCTCGTCGCGTCGTGGTCTCCTCCGGGCAGCAGCCGTGCCCTTTTCGCGTTGAGCTCGTCTCGTCCGTCGTCGTCGAAGCTGACGACTCTCCCTCGCTCAGCCATTGTTTGAGTTGTCGCGTTACCAGGCCGACACCGAGGTAAGCTTCGTGTCCGCCGCATTGTCGTTGAATGTTCAACTTGGATCTTTAAATTTTAGCGGGTTAATTCCTTGTTTCCGTTGTAGTTTAGAGTTGTCGTCGCTTCGCGCCGTTGCCGGGTTAATTTGTTAGCCGTTGCGTGCTTCCTCGAGCCGTAATTACTCAAGTTTGGTGAGCCTCGTTTCCTTTTTGTGGTTGTTGTTAGATACTCGATTTTTCGTTGATTGTGTTGTTAACAAAATTCTATCTTATTCGAGGCTTGTTTTTGTAAAGCATCGTATTGAGAATTATGTTATTGTCGTAGTGGGTGATTGAAATTAGTTTGCGTTCAAGAATCGTGTTATGGTGGGCTTGAACTTGTTAGACGCCTAGAGGTCGTCTTTAATTCGGTTTACCTTGAACTTTTGACACCTTAAAGTGTGCTATTTTAGTAACGAACAAGTTGGGAATTCGTTTTTGTGCGGCAAACTTCACGCGCTTAAATGTTTATTTTTCGCACTATATTTGTAATTGTTGAAATCCCGATTTATCCGTGTTTAGACGAGCGGGAACTAAATTTTCTCTTTTAGACGCGGTTTTGGAAAAAAATAAAAATAAAATTTCCAAGTGATATTATTTTGAAAGTTTGATTTGGAGATTTGGTTGTCTAAAATCAAATAGTGAAAAAAGAGAAAATTATGCACGTTATTGGTTATTTAACCGTGTGAAGTTGTATTTTGGCAAGTAGACCATTCAAATGTGAATGAGTTATAAATTGGGTCACAATTCCGAGTGTTTCCTATCGTGTTGCATTTAGTTCGAAAATTTATTCGATCATTTTATTATGCCAAATTGTGCAGGATCACCACCGAAGTGCTTAAGGACGCACGACCCCTCACCGTCGTATACTAAAGGTATAACCAAGCGGCCAAAAATTGAGTTCTTGTTGTAAAATGATACGATATTGGAAGCGTGACTTGAGCTAGGATATTGTTGGAATCCTTGAGAATTATGCTACGAGTTTAGCCTTTGAGACTCGAGAATAATTGTTGTTATGAAATTTTGGAAATGTCTTGATATTATGTTTATTGACTCTAGTTGTTGATATGTTGGATTGTGACCGAAATTAGTTCGGTGCTGGGTTGATATTAGGTGAAGGCTTCGGCCGGGATATCCGAAAAACAGGGGAAACTCTGCCGGATTTCCGGCTCGAAGTCTAGGCATTTTTTTATTGATTTAATCATTGTACGAGTAAGGCTAAGAACCTATTCCTCACCTAAACCAATCAAATGACAACACTTAGGACGGAAACAACCTTAGATGGGCTTTCTTAATGAATTATTAACCGTTCCACTAACTAGAGTCACATTCTTCGAGTCCACCAATTCCAAGTTCTTCCTCTCCTGTACTTAGTGGTAAACCTTGGCGTTGATCATTAATTGCTTGTGTGGAACAGAAGCATCTCACACAAAGCACGAGAAGAGACGCCCCTAGGGAAAGGATTTCGAGGACCGAAGCGAGGAGCTTAGGACCTCAAGTAAGTGGATCTCCTCTGTAACACGAGTAGACTCTACTATGCTCGATTGCTTGCTACTGTTGTGATCTTATTATGGTGGTAGCAAATGTTAATGTTTAACCTAGTAATTATGATGTTGGTTTTCCTAGGTACGTGAGTATGGGCTCACGTGCCTATAATATGTTTGTTAACTCGCAATTATAGAGTTGCGGGTCTAAGTTCTTAGGGTTACCAGTTTATATGGTGTGTGTGTGTCTCTTGTCTGTGGGTATGGGACCACAGACATAAGATTATTATTATTGTGGTTGAGATTCTTGTTTGCAGGTTGAGAGATACGCTTTCTTTTAAGTCGAAAGGATATGGGAAATCTTAGGCTTCCGAATGGAGGTCGCGAGCGTGATAAGTACCGAAATTGCCCGATGGGGCCACTGTCTGTGTGAGATTTCGGGACTACCCGACGGGGTCACGAGGAAGTCGGCGGACGATTATCCTCTCTATATATGCTGTGTGCTCTTAGTACGGCCGATGGGGCCGCAATCACGATCGGTTCCGAAATTGCCCGACGGGGCCCTTGTCTGTGTGAGGTTTCGGAACGATCCAACTGGATTTCGAGGAGATCGGTGGACAACCTTCTTTTATGATTGAAGGAGATTGAGTTCAATAGTCTCGTGATAAACTCAATGGTGGATGACACTGAGTAGAGTCATTATCGAGCCACGGAAGGCTCTATTTACGGAGTTAGCGGAGAATAGACTTATTTCTGACTCAGTTATAAATTCTATGCGCGTATATTTAAATAAGTCTTGATGTAAAATTATTATACATCTTTAATCCACTTATTGGGCTATTAGCTCACTAGTGTGCTCGTGTTGCAGGTAAGTTGAAGGGAAAGCTGGAAAACTAGGCGACATGGAAGGATAACGGCGAGTGCATACGGGACCGACCTTGGGAGCGTCGGGTATACCGCCGGCTGGCCGTTGGCAACTATTTTGGGAGTTGATGTTTTTGTTTTGAAAATCCCACGTGAAAACTCTTTTGATGGTCGTGTGGTCACGGTTACATCCCGTGTTAGGCATTTAAATGTATTTTCTTATTGTTATGAAAAAAGTTTCAAATTCTACCGTATTTTTGGGACTTGAAAATTGTTAAATCTCTTATGTTTATTACGAATTATATTTCCTTTTTACGTGTTAGTTTTTGGGTCGTTACAAAGTTGGTATCAGAGCCAAGGTTTAGCCGGTTCTGCAGACAATCCCGTATGCACAACTGTGATTCCCTCATTGTCGCCACTGTGAGTGCCTTTCCTTTAACTTCACGAGCTATACCTTGTTGATTTGGGTTGAAATACTTGCAGGATTTTACTCTACGATGGCAGGACGAGGAGAGAGAGATGAGTCTCAGAACTCTAGCCAGCCCATGAGAGAGCGCAGTCGCTCAGGCGGTAGGCCCCCGGTTCCACCATCCTCTCCAGGCGAGGGCCACAGCCAACAGCCGCAGTCTTCCATCAGCGCGACCCGCCAATTTATGGCTGACATCACCAATCTCCTGCGTAAGGAACGATTTCCAGCTCTAACACAGGATGCCTCCATGACCGTTCGTGATTGGATCAATATGTTCGAGATTAGGATGGAGGAATATGGAGTCTCCCGTGACCTTTGGATTTCTATTGCAGTCGGGTTCTTGAGGGACGAACCACTTAGTTGGTGGAGGACTGTCATGAGGAGGCCAGGAGGAGCCGCGGGCTACAATTGGCATTCGTTCTGTCAGGCGTTGCAGCAGTCATTCGACCCTCTCAGTCGCCGCCGAGTGTGGGACGAAGCGGTGAGGACGTGGGGCCAGAAGCAGGGGGAGCGTGTGTCCAAGTACCATAGGCGTTTCATGCGTGAGATAGTGGAGGATAGTCCTACGGTCCTGTCGCAGTCCCGGCTGCACGAGATTTATTATCGAGGCCTGATGGCCCCTTTTCGTCCTCATGGTTCGCCTGCCACTTTTGAGAGCCTGACTTCCATTAGAGATGTAGCGATGCGCCTGGAGCGTCAGTATATCGACGAGATGGGCGCGTACGTGGACGACTTCCGAGCCGGCAGCGATACGCCGACGATGGAGGACACTTCTGAGGAGGAGGATGACCCCGACGAGGATGATAGTTAGATCGTATTGGTGGAGACACTAACCCCAACTTCGTAGCCTAGGGTAGCCGTATGTGTATGAATTTAAAGTAGTTTAGCTTTGTACCTAGTTGGAGCAGAAATGACGCTAGTAGCAATTAATAGTTAGCACTCTTATTTTGACTAATTGTGGTAGAGACAAAATTTTTCTAGTTATGTGTTGTGTCATCCTCTATGAAGGATTTTTATACTTGTAGCGATGTTTATATAGCTCCTTTTGCATTGCAATTATGTATGGTTAATTAGTATTTGTTAGTGCTATGTGATGATTGTCTTGTACCTTGCTTTCTTTTGTCTGGTCATGAAGTGATTTTAACCTTAGTGCGTTGACTCAGGTCGCTTGCCTTTCTCTTTCTCTTTGGCTATGACGAGACCAAATCTGTCAAGGGCGGTGGCCGATCTTCGTGAGGCCATGGAACGCCAAGCTGAAATCCAGCGACAGCAAACAGAGGTCCTAAATCGCCTAATGGAGCACATGGGACGTGGGGCCTTACCCCTCCCTCCCCCACCTCCGATTGATGCCCAATGACAGGTTGAGGGCGAGGGACTGCCCGAGTATCCAGACCCGGTTCCGGAAGCCGAGGCAGTCCATCCGGGGGCAGCGGCGATTCCCGCGGAAGGCCCTCCAGTGCAAGACAGGGCAGCAGTGTACCCTAACCCTGCAATGAACGCCCCTCACCCCGCGGGTCATCATATTCCGGGCATGCCACAACATCCCCCGAGGATGCATGCTCATGCTCCGGCGATTCGACCTCCAGCGCCTGGTTTGGCACCACACGTTTATGCCCAAGGAATGCCGGTGCCACATATGACTTTGGAGGCGGTCTACGAGAGGTTTCGTAGGGCTCAACCTCCATCATTCGATGGTACTCCGGACCCTCTCGCTGCTGAAGAATGGATAAGTCGCGTAGAACTTATCTTTGACATGATGCAAATATCAGACCATGAGAAGGTTTCGTGCGCCGTCTTTATGCTCAATAAAGACGCGCGTTATTGGTGGAGCGTGGTGAAGCAGACTCGGGATGTCAGTACCATGACTTGGGCTGATTTCCAGCAAGTCTTCCATGAGAAGTACTTCAGCGAGGCCGTTCAAAATAGCAAGATGAACGAGTTTATCAATTTGCGTCAAGGAAAGCTGAGCGTCGCAGACTATGTCTTGAAATTCGATCAGTTGGCTAGATTTGCACCAGACATTGTAGCTACCGATACAAGCCGTAAGAACAAGTTCATGAGGGGTTTGAACTCCGACATAGCTCGTTTCGTTGATACGGGCAGAGAAGGACCCGCTAGCTACGCGGATGCTGTCCAACGAGCCTTGCGCTCAGAAACTTGGGTGACCAAGCAGGAGGAGAAACCTAAGTCGGATATGCCTCGATCCGATAATACTCAGAATAGATCTCGCTTCGGCCGCTCCAATCGCGGTAACTACCCACCGCGGCGCCCTAGCGATGATCAGCGATCGAGTCATAATCAGCGTTCCAATCAGTCTGGAAGGAACAACTCTGGCGGCAAGCGCAAGTCAGGACCCAATCTTTCTGATCGGGCCGTTCAAGCAAAGAAGCATGATGCTAATGCGCCCCCTTGTGCCAAGTGTGGCAAATACCATTCCGGAGAGTGTCGGAGCAATGGTCGGACGTGCTACAACTGTGGCCAACTGGGCCACTTTGCGAGGGTGTGTCGGGAGCCAAATACTCAAGCTAGAAGTCAGCGGGACCGAAGTGAGAATCAAGCGAAGCCGAATGCTCGGGTTTTTGCTATTTCTGAAGGGGAGGTGGCTGCAGGACCTTCAACTGTTGTCACAGGTCAGATCTCTATAGCTAACACTACTGCTTATGTCCTTATAGACTCGGGGGCATCCTACTCTTTTATTGCGGGTGGTTTTGTAAAGAAGCTAGATAGGAAACCAGATGATTTGGCCCAGCCTTTTGTGACGGCTACACCGTCGGGTGAGACCATGCAGTCTAGGTTTTGGTTCCGAGATGTTCCCATCTTTTTGAGTGGTCGCGAGTTAGCTGTGAATCTAATAGTCCTCGAGATGCGGGACTTTGATATCATTCTAGGCATGGATTGGTTATCCAAGTACCATGCTACTATTGACTGTAAGAGAAAGAGCGTACTTTTTCGACCCCCTGGAGCAGAAAGTTTTGAGTTTAAAGGGTCACCTAAGGGGTTGACCATACCCTTGGTCTCTGCTCTTCAAGCACGGAAGATGCTTGACGGTGGTTGTCAGGGCTTCCTCGCCCACATCGTAGATCTGTCCCAAGAGGACACGCGTCAAGCTTCGGATATCCCGGTCGTGAAGGATTTCCTCCACGTCTTTCCCGAAGACCTTCCAGGGTTACCTCCTGACCGTGAAATTGAGTTCGTTATCGAACTATTACCCGGTACCCGCCCCTGTGTCCAAGTCGCCATATCGAATGGCCCCGGCATAATTGAAAGAATTGAAGATCCAACTACAGGAGTTGTTGGACAAGGGCTTCATAAGACCCAGTCATTCACCATGGGGGGCACCGGTGCTTTTTGTCAGGAAGAAGGATGGATCTATGCGTTTATGCATAGATTATCGGGAATTGAACAAGCTAACCATAAAGAACAAATATCCCCTTCCCAGGATCGAGGACTTGTTCGACCAACTTCAAGGGTCGTCAGTGTTCTCGAAGATCGATCTACGATCGGGATATCACCAGCTAAAGGTACGCGAGGAAGATGTACCCAAAACCGCTTTCCGCACTCGTTATGGCCACTATGAATTCTTGGTGATGTCCTTTGGACTCACTAACGCTCCGGCAGCGTTCATGGATCTGATGAACCGTGTCTTCGAAGACTATCTTGACAAGTTCGTCATAGTCTTTATTGACGATATTCTCGTCTATTCGAAGACGAAAGAGGAGCACGAGGAGCACTTGAAAGCTGTTTTGCTTAGGTTAGCGGAGAAAAAGCTTTACGCAAAGTTCAAGAAGTGCGAATTTTGGTTGGAGAAGGTCTCATTTTTGGGACACATGGTCTCTAAAGAGGGGATTTCGGTGGATCCGTCCAAGATCGAAGCCGTGAGTTCATGGAAACAGCCCACAACTGTCACAGAAGTCCGTAGTTTCTTGGGCCTAGCAGGATATTATAGGCGTTTCGTTGAGGGATTCTCTAAACTCGCTCTACCTTTGACTCGCCTAACGAGGAAGAATACTAAATTTTCTTGGACTCCGGCATGCGAAGAGAGCTTTCAAGAGCTCAAGAGGCGTCTCACATCGGCTCCAGTCTTGACAATTCCCACGGGAACTACTGGGTTTGCGCTTTATTGTGATGCCTCAAAACTGGGATTGGGTGCGGTGTTGATGCAACATGGTAAAGTGATAGCTTACGCATCAAGACAACTTAAGGATTACGAGACCCGCTACCCTACCCATGACTTGGAATTGGCGGCGGTCGTGTTCGCACTGAAGATATGGAGGCATTACCTCTATGGGATTCACTGCGACATCTTTACTGACCACAAGAGTCTAAAGTACATCTTCACCCAGAGAGACCTTAATGTGCGCCAAGGGAGGTGGTTAGAGCTCGTCAAGGATTATGACTGTGACATTCATTCTCACCCTGGGAAAGCTAACAAGGTAGCGGACGCCTTAAGCCGAAAGAGCACGGGTACACTCATGTCACTTCAGGCAATACCCTCAGAGTTAGCCAAAGAAATTAAAGATATGGGCTTGGAGATCATAGTAGGTAGCCTTTCAACTCTTATCGTCCAACCCATTTTGTACGACCAGATTAAGGAGGAACAACGTTCCGATCCGTACTTAGAGGAAATTCGTCATGAAATCGTCAAGGAACGGAGGGAAGACTTCCAGATAGCAGAGGACGGTGCTCTCCGCTTGAACGGAAGATTGTGCGTTCCGAACAATGGAGACCTAAGGTACCAAATCCTTAAAGAAGCCCACACAGCACCTTATGCGGTGCATCCTGGTGCCACCAAGATGTATCACGACCTAAAGGAACATTACTGGTGGGCAGGCCTAAAGAGAGATGTGGTGGAGTTCGTGGGAAGGTGTCTCACCTGTCAACAGGTAAAAGCTGAACACCAGAAACCCGCCGGGTTGCTCCAACCCCTCGATATCCCAGAGTGGAAGTGGGAACATGTGTCTATGGACTTTGTGAGCGGTCTACCTAAGACTAGTAAAGGGCATGACTCTATCTGGGTGATTGTAGATAGACTCACAAAGTCAGCACATTTTCTTCCAGTGCGGAAGACGTACTCCATGGATAGGTTGGCAGAGATTTACATACAGGAGGTGGTTAGGCTTCACGGAGTACCCGTTTCTCTAGTCTCTGATAGAGATACCAGATTCACCTCCGCGTTTTGGAAAAGCTTGCATCGGGCCATGGGAACCCAGTTGAAGTTTAGCACAGCGTTCCATCCACAAACTGACGGTCAGACAGAGCGTACCAACCAAACGCTCGAAGACATGCTTCGTGCCTGTATCTTGGATTTCCAAGGTTCGTGGAGCACGTACCTGCCTTTGATCGAGTTTGCTTACAACAACAGTTACCAAGCGACGATCCAAATGGCTCCGTACGAGGCTCTCTATGGCCGCAAGTGTCGTTCCCCTCTCCATTGGCACGAAGTTGGAGAGAGGAAGTTTCTAGGTCCTGAACTTGTGGATCTCACCTCTTCAGCCATCGAGAAGATTCGGAGTCGCATGAAAACCGCTCAGAGTAGGCAGAAGAGCTATGCGGACGTCCGACGTCGTCCGTTGGAGTTTGAGATTGGCGATCATGTGTTCTTGAAGATAGCACCTATGAAAGGCATCATGCGATTCGGGAAGAAGGGCAAGCTTAGCCCTCGGTATATAGGACCTTTCGAAGTCCTAGATAAGGTAGGTGAGGTTGCATATCGTTTGGCCCTACCGCCCAGCTTGGCCTCGGTTCACAACGTTTTCCACGTCTCTATGCTGAGAAAGTATGTGCCCGATCCCAGTCACGTTCTACGTCATGAGGTCCTAGATATCGATCCGGAAGCCACTTACGAGGAGAAGCCATCGCGGATCTTAGATCGCAGGGACAAGCAACTGAGGAACAGGACCATTCCGATGGTCAAGGTGCAATGGGGAAATCATGCTGAGGAAGAGGCAACATGGGAACTCGAGAGTGCCATGAGAGAGAAATACCCTCACTTGTTCTAAGTTTCGAGGACGAAACTTTTGTAAGGGGGTAGGATTGTAATGACATGAATTTAATATCACTGTGCTAATTAATTAATTTGTATTTCTACCTCAGTTGTTACCAATTTGTAAAATTGGTCAGTTTCGTCAAATCTGATAATTTGAAACTATGAGAGAAATTATGAAATTAGCATGGTTATCTTACAATCTTAAAAGTTAGACGTGTTAGGAATTTATGTTTGATTCGAAATTGATATTTAAATTCCTAAGTTTACGTTTTTAAATAACGTGTGCAATTTTAAAATTTCTCGGAAAATTTGTTGCATTTTCGTGGTCCATTTTTTTGCCATTTTGGGCCCATTTAGCCCAAGCCCATTAGGGCATTTTCCTTCTCCCTTTCTTTTCCCCCCACAGCCGACCAAGTCCTCCCCCCCCCCCCCCCCCCCCTTCCTCACAATTTTTTTTTCTTTCTTCTTCTTCTTTCCTTTCCTCTCTCTCTCCCTCTCTCCGCCGGCCGACTAGCCTCCCCCGCCGGTGCCGCCGCTCCTCCGCCCAGCCCGCGTGCACAGCGCCGGTGCCGCCCCGCCGCCAGCACCGCTCGGCCCCAAACTCCAGCCCGCGCGCGCAGCTCCGTTAGCGCGAGCCCCGCGCGCCTCTCCCTCCCTTCGCACTGCGCGTGCTTCCTCCGCACGCCGAGCAGCAGCGCGCCACTCCGCCGAGCTCGCCCAGCCTCCGCGCGCGCTGCCGGCGTCGACCCAAGCCTCCCCTTCGCGCCCGCGTGCGTCCCCGAGCAGCAGCGCGCCTCTCCGTCGCGCGCAGCCCAGCCGGAGCGCCGATCTCCTCCGCGCCGAGCTCCGCCGCGCCGACCCAGCCTCCGAGCACCTCGGTCCGCGCTCCTCCGCGCAAGATCTGCCCGTCGCCGGCAACCCCAGGTCCGGCCACCGCCGCACAGCGCCGGCCAGCCCCTCCTGCACGGCCGCGTAACCACGCCGACCCTCGTCGCGTCGTGGTCTCCTCCGGGCAGCAGCCGTGCCCTTTTCGCGTTGAGCTCGTCTCGTCCGTCGTCGTCGAAGCTGACGACTCTCCCTCGCTCAGCCATTGTTTGAGTTGTCGCGTTACCAGGCCGACACCGAGGTAAGCTTCGTGTCCGCCGCATTGTCGTTGAATGTTCAACTTGGATCTTTAAATTTTAGCGGGTTAATTCCTTGTTTCCGTTGTAGTTTAGAGTTGTCGTCGCTTCGCGCCGTTGCCGGGTTAATTTGTTAGCCGTTGCGTGCTTCCTCGAGCCGTAATTACTCAAGTTTGGTGAGCCTCGTTTCCTTTTTGTGGTTGTTGTTAGATACTCGATTTTTCGTTGATTGTGTTGTTAACAAAATTCTATCTTATTCGAGGCTTGTTTTTGTAAAGCATCGTATTGAGAATTATGTTATTGTCGTAGTGGGTGATTGAAATTAGTTTGCGTTCAAGAATCGTGTTATGGTGGGCTTGAACTTGTTAGACGCCTAGAGGTCGTCTTTAATTCGGTTTACCTTGAACTTTTGACACCTTAAAGTGTGCTATTTTAGTAACGAACAAGTTGGGAATTCGTTTTTGTGCGGCAAACTTCACGCGCTTAAATGTTTATTTTTCGCACTATATTTGTAATTGTTGAAATCCCGATTTATCCGTGTTTAGACGAGCGGGAACTAAATTTTCTCTTTTAGACGCGGTTTTGGAAAAAAATAAAAATAAAATTTCCAAGTGATATTATTTTGAAAGTTTGATTTGGAGATTTGGTTGTCTAAAATCAAATAGTGAAAAAAGAGAAAATTATGCACGTTATTGGTTATTTAACCGTGTGAAGTTGTATTTTGGCAAGTAGACCATTCAAATGTGAATGAGTTATAAATTGGGTCACAATTTCGAGTGTTTCCTATCGTGTTGCATTTAGTTCGAAAATTTATTCGATCATTTTATTATGCCAAATTGTGCAGGATCACCACCGAAGTGCTTAAGGACGCACGACCCCTCACCGTCGTATACTAAAGGTATAACCAAGCGGCCAAAAATGGAGTTCTTGTTGTAAAATGATACGATATTGGAAGCGTGACTTGAGCTAGGATATTGTTGGAATCCTTGAGAATTATGCTACGAGTTTAGCCTTTGAGACTCGAGAATAATTGTTGTTATGAAATTTTGGAAATGTCTTGATATTATGTTTATTGACTCTAGTTGTTGATATGTTGGATTGTGACCGAAATTAGTTCGGTGCTGGGTTGATATTAGGTGAAGGCTTCGGCCGGGATATCCGAAAAACAGGGGAAACTCTGCCGGATTTCCGGCTCGAAGTCTAGGCATTTTTTTATTGATTTAATCATTGTACGAGTAAGGCTAAGAACCTATTCCTCACCTAAACCAATCAAATGACAACACTTAGGACGGAAACAACCTTAGATGGGCTTTCTTAATGAATTATTAACCGTTCCACTAACTAGAGTCACATTCTTCGAGTCCACCAATTCCAAGTTCTTCCTCTCCTGTACTTAGTGGTAAACCTTGGCGTTGATCATTAATTGCTTGTGTGGAACAGAAGCATCTCACACAAAGCACGAGAAGAGACGCCCCTAGGGAAAGGATTTCGAGGACCGAAGCGAGGAGCTTAGGACCTCAAGTAAGTGGATCTCCTCTGTAACACGAGTAGACTCTACTATGCTCGATTGCTTGCTACTGTTGTGATCTTATTATGGTGGTAGCAAATGTTAATGTTTAACCTAGTAATTATGATGTTGGTTTTCCTAGGTACGTGAGTATGGGCTCACGTGCCTATAATATGTTTGTTAACTCGCAATTATAGAGTTGCGGGTCTAAGTTCTTAGGGTTACCAGTTTATATGGTGTGTGTGTGTCTCTTGTCTGTGGGTATGGGACCACAGACATAAGATTATTATTATTGTGGTTGAGATTCTTGTTTGCAGGTTGAGAGATACGCTTTCTTTTAAGTCGAAAGGATATGGGAAATCTTAGGCTTCCGAATGGAGGTCGCGAGCGTGATAAGTACCGAAATTGCCCGATGGGGCCACTGTCTGTGTGAGATTTCGGGACTACCCGACGGGGTCACGAGGAAGTCGGCGGACGATTATCCTCTCTATATATGCTGTGTGCTAATCTTAGTACGGCCGATGGGGCCGCGATCACGATCGGTTCCGAAATTGCCCGACGGGGCCCTTGTCTATGTGAGGTTTCGGAACGATCCAACTGGATTTCGAGGAGGTCGGTGGACAACCTTCTTTTATGATTGAAGGAGATTGAGTTCAATAGTCTCGTGATAAACTCAATGGTGGATGACACTGAGTAGAGTCATTATCGAGCCACGGAAGGCTCTATTTACGGAGTTAGCGGAGAATAGACTTATTTCTGACTCAGTTATAAATTCTATGCGCGTATATTTAAATAAGTCTTGATGTAAAATTATTATACATCTTTAATCCACTTATTGGGCTATTAGCTCACTAGTGTGCTCGTGTTGCATGTAAGTTGAAGGGAAAGCTGGAAAACTAGGCGACATGGAAGGATAACGGCGAGTGCATACGGGACCGACCTTGGGAGCGTCGGGTATACCGCCGGCTGGCCGTTGGCAACTATTTTGGGAGTTGATGTTTTTGTTTTGAAAATCCCACGTGAAAACTCTTTTGATGGTCGTGTGGTCACGGTTACATCCCGTGTTAGGCATTTAAATGTATTTTCTTATTGTTATGAAAAAAGTTTCAAATTCTACCGTATTTTTGGGACTTGAAAATTGTTAAATCTCTTATGTTTATTACGAATTATATTTCCTTTTTACGTGTTAGTTTTTGGGTCGTTACAGATGGACTTTTTGATTTGTTCGTTAAAGCCCATTTAGCTAATGGGCCCAACACTTGCATTTCGGAGGCTTCGAAGCACAAATAATTGAGAATGTATTTTACAGATACGGAATCCATAACTTTCTCAAGGGGAAAGATTGAATGATCCCCTTAAGTGTCGATTTCTGGAACTGAACGGTTTGAGCGCTCTAATTTATAATAAGTTATAAATTAACCGTTCACTAGTGGACCCGATGGTACTTAAGGATCGAGAAATAATTAGAGGGGCAAAACGGTAACTTATCCAGCTCTAATTATGGATCATTATGGAGGGTTGAACTTCATGAAATGATTATATCAATGGACTGATAATTGTTTTGAGTAAATTACTCTGTAATTTCAAGAGTTCAATCCCGAGTTTATAGTGGAATAATTTCGGGATTAATAAATTGAATAATTACTTTGTTCAATTTATTGGAGCTTGAAATTATAGGTCCATGGTCCCCAATTCGTCTTTGGGTATTGAGAATTGAATATTAAAAATAATTAATTTGATTAATTATTTAAATTTCTTACACTTAGTATTATTGTTTAATTAAATAGTTTAATATATGAATTTTAGATAGTCCAAAAATCATATAATAATAATAGTACAAATGAGGGAACACCATTATAAGGAGTAAAATTCTTATGATGTAAGTGCATGCCACTTGGAATTATTGAGAAAGAAAAAGAATTTTAATAATTAGATTATTAAAAATAATATATGTTATAAATATCTAAAGATAATTAATTAGAATATAAATATTGGATATTTATAAAGAAAAGAAATAAGATTTCTTTTAATCGTATTATTAAATACATATTTATATATAGTTTTGAAAAAGTTCAAATCTTTTATAAATAACCGTATATTTATAGAGATTTTCAAGGATTTAGCCAAATTTTTGGTAATTTTTTTAAGAATTAGCCATAGTTTCACGAATTTAAGGAATTAGCTATTTTCGTTATGTAACAGTTTTTGTTACACGTGTAATAAATTTTGTTACCCATGTAACAAATTTTATTACGCCCAGTAATAATTTTTGTTACACGGGTAACAAAAATTATTACACGTGTAACGAAAATTGTTACACGTGTAACGAAAATTGTTACACAACGAAAATGGCTAATTCCTTAAATTCGTGAAACTATGGCTAAATTTTTGAAACATGAGCTTAAAAATGGCTAAAACCCAAATCTTCCCTATATTTATATATAGTTTTGAAAAAGTTCAAAACTTTTATAAATAACCGTATATATATAATATATATATAAATATGTACATACATAATATATATAAAGGTTTGAAAAAACTGCCACTGAAAAGTTTGTTACGTAATATTATATATATATATATATATAATTAATAGGTACAAAGTTGTTACCTGACAACTTTTAAAATAACAAAAGTTTTGAAAAGTTCAAACCTATACCAGCACGTTGGAGAAAATTTCGTGCGCAATATATATTCGGTTATATAATAATAATAATAATAATAATAAAAGGGGGTTTATTTTAATTGGATATAAATAGTTATAACCAATAAGAGAAAACCCTAAGACACTTTTCTTTCCTCAGAAAAATTATACGTGATATTTTTTCTCTGTTCTCTAGTCTCTCCCTTTCTCTCTAGTGAGGAGTGTTACAGTGTGAGAAAATTAGAGCCCACTCTCTACTCTAATTCTCTACCAAAGAATTGAATTGGAAGACTACGGTTTCAAAGCACTATATAGCGCAGACCGGTAAACTCGTGTCAAACGTATTCCATAGCCCCACCTTGGTGGTTTTGGCACGTACGGTGTTTTGAAGATCAAAACACATTCATTGTTTCGTCTTGGTAATGATCTATTTCTCTATCTAAATTAATTTGTTTAATTGTTATTTTATTGGTTCCATATTATTGTCATGTTAGATTTTTTGTTGAAAAATCTAGATCCGTGTTGCATATGTAAATTGTTTACAAGTTATTTCAATTTAAATTGTTAAATTGATACAATTTTTTTTTTATAATTCCGTTGCGCAACGTACTCTGATTTCCAACAACTGGTATCAGACCGGTCGTGATTAATAATATGAAATCAATATTTTTTTTGATTTAGGAAATCTTGATTACATGTATTTATGAATAGGCGCATTGAATATTTTTGTCATGAGATGTATTTTGTTTTGATGATTGTTTGATGTATGGACATGGAGTTGGTCGTTAATTATATGGTCCTTTGGAATTTTTAATTTTGGATTAGATCAAAATTTGTACGCCCTAAGTAATATGGGTTAGGAATTGTTGTATTTTATTTTCTGCGATATTTTTTTTTTTCTGTAAAATCCCACTGGAGGAGATACAAGATGACAGGACGTCGAATTAAGACTTCTGTTTCGAACAGTAAGCCAACAAGAGTCTCCTACGCTTGATTGGAGATGGAAGCCCAAATTGGACTTGGTTTTGAAGCTGGCCCTATACACCATTCAGCAAGTGTCAAAGCCCATTATGGGCTGTTTTGTGCAGTGGCCCAAATGAAGAAGTTTTTGAAAACTAGTCCTCCAACCTCCGTGAAGAATTGAAGATCCAAGAAGATATTTTTGAACTTTTAGATTATAAATAATTCCAAAGAACCCGGTCAATTCCATTTATTTTATGTTTTATTTAATTATTTTATTTGATAAAATAATACATGTCCATGCATATTCACATGTCATTTAGACTAGGTGCGCCTATTCATTGCATTATAACATGTCATGCATCATGGTTTATTTGTTTAATGTATGTTTTTATTTTAATTAGATTAAAATTGACATAATTAAATATAAAATCATGATATTTATTTATTATTTAATTTTGACTAAAATTATTTAGGTTAAAATTAGATAATGAGTTATTCATAAATAATTCTATTTATAAATTGTTAGGAATTGAATTAAATGAATAAGTCTTAGAATAAAAGAAATTATGTTTCTTAATTTGAGATTTTAAGTCACCTAGATAAACATTAGATGTTAAAATTAATTTGATTAATTATTCTAGATTATTTAAATCTCAAAATTGATAAAAGTTATCTAAAGAAAATACAAATTTAAATATTGAGTAATCTTGAAGGTCTCCACCGTTGGTTTAGCACCGTGAGGATTGAAATGGCGCCTCGAGACGCTTTGATTTCGTCCTCCCTACGGAGGAGGGTGTCCATTTTGATTTAATATCAATGCTAGGCTTCTAATGATAGATTTTAGGATGTACTCCAAGAATGACCTACCCTACGGTGGCACTCTTGGGTTAAGTTCAAAAGGTCGAAACGGTGGGTCTTCCTCAAAAAGATATGAGATCAAGTGTGTTGATTATATTTTTGACCAACTTTATGCTTCGATAGCTAATGATCATGAAGTTAAAGTGTTAATAGAATGATTATTAATCAAGAACGTCTTGGTTTAACTAAGTGTATAATATTTCCTACCCTACGGCGGCGTGTCATGCATGGCTAGTTGAATTATCGAGGAATGTTTTACTAGGTTTTGTATTTTTCCGTGCATACATGCATCACGTTTAACATTCCAAAATGTAAATGTATATGAATGTTCATTTCAAACAATTGATTATATTTATTTCTTTTATTCAGCAAAATGATTTCCAATCCAATTACGTCTCTTTTGGCAAACAATATTTTGACTGGAGATAACTATCAGAAATGGAAAAGTAACATTAACATAGTGCTGGTTAGTGAGAATATAAGGCATGTTCTCACAGAAGGCTGCCCACCACCACCTACTGCAAATGCCCCCCGTGGGACGAGGGACGCCTTTGAAAATTGGCGTATGGCTAATAATAAGGCAAAGGGCTACATGTTAGCTTCTATGTCTGAATCCCTCCGGACTAAACTGGAAGAGAAGATAACTGCAGCTGAAATTATGGAAAGTCTCCAGGAAATGTTCGGGAAACAATCTGAGCATGCAAGGCATGAGGTAACTAGAAAGTATACTAACGCCCGCATGCAATCTGGGACACATGTCCGTGATCATGTCATGAGGATGACAAATTATTTCACTGAAGCTGAACTTCATGGGGCGACATTAGATGAGCCTACCCAAGTGAGCATCATCATGAACTCGCTGCCGAGCGAATTTCTACCGTTCACTAGCAACTACATAATGAATAAGCTGACTTATGGGATGACTCAGCTTCTCAATGAGTTGCAAACTTTTGAGTCTATCTGTGGAACTGCGAAGAAGAAGCAGGAAGCAAATGTTGCAAGTAGCTCTACTTCAAAGAAGAAGAAAACTCAAAAGCCTAAGGGTGGTAAGAAGGGTGGACAAGCTCTTGGAACTAAAAAGTTCAAGAAAAATGACAACAAACCCCAACCTCAGAAAAAGAAGAAGGACAAGAAAGGAAAGTGTTTTCATTGTGATGTGGAAGGGCATTGGAAGCGCAATTGCCCTAAATACCTCGCTGAGTTAGCCGAGGAACGTAGGAACAAAGGTAAATCAGATTTACATATTTTAGAAAATTGTTTAATAGAGGATGAGTCCTCTTGGATTGTTGATTCTGGATCAACTAACCATGTTTGTACTTCTTTGCAGCTGCTTGAATCCTACCAAGAGCTTGCTGAAGGGGAGTTGACCATGAAGGTTGGCAATGGGGCGTCCGTTTCAGCTAGAGCAGTGGGAGTTGCCCGTTTGAAATTTCCGATTAATAAATTTTTGTTATTGAAGGATGTTTTGTATATTCCTGGATTTTCTAGGAATCTTATTTCTGTTTCCAAACTTCATGAACAATTGTTTGCTATTTCGTTTGCTAATAATTCAATTGTGATTTCCAATAATGGTTTGGATATTTGTCATGCATGTTTGGAAAATGGGCTTTATTTCCTTAGACCTGCTTATCAAATATGTTTGAATGCTGAAATGTTTAAAGTAGCTAATCCTAGATCCAACAAGAAACAAAAACTTAATAGTGATGACGAAACATATCTGTGGCACTTAAGATTAGACCATATTAACTTGGAAAGAATTAACAGGCTAACAAAAGAAGGTCCTTTGAGGGAACTAAGAGTTGGAACCCTACCAGTTTGTGAGTCTTGTCTAGAAGGTAAGATGACTAGGAGGCTTTTTTCTACTAAGGGAGAAAGAGCAAAGAAACCATTAGAGTTAGTACATACTGACGTGTGTGGACCGTTGAATGTACAAGCTCGAGGTGGTTATGAATATTTCGTCACATTTATTGACGACTTTTCAAGGTATGGGTATGTTTATCTCATGCAACGGAAATATGAGACTTTTGGAAAGTTCAAAGAGTTTGTTGCAGAAGCTGAAAAACAATTAGGCAAATCACTTAAGACACTTCGATCTGATCGAGGTAGAGAGTACTTGGATACTGAATTCAAGGATTTCTTGTTAGAGAATGGGATTCTCTCGCATTTAACGGCTCCTAATACTCCACCAAAATGGGGTTGCAGAGAGAAGGAACCGAACATTGTTAGACATGGTAAGATCCATGATTAGTTATTCATCTTTACCGTTGTCATTCTGGGGCTATGCCCTACAAACTGCGGTGTATATTTTGAATGTTGTACCGTCAAAATCAATCCCTAAGACCCCACTGGAACTATGGAATGGACGTAAACCTAGTTTGCGTCACTTTCGTATTTGGGGGTACCCCGCTCATGTGTTGAAAGGGAAAACAAGGAAATTAGAATCACGAACAGAAGTGTATTTGTTCGTAGGATATCCTAAAGGCACTAGAGGAGGTTTATTTTATAGTCCAAAAGACAAGAAGGTATTTGTATCGACAAATGCTACCTTTATCGAAAACGACTATATGACAAACTTCAAACCTCGAAGTAAAGTAATACTCGAGGAAATGTTACGTGGTCCGTTACCTCCACGACCAACAACAGTTGTTGATCATGGGATAGCAGAAACCACAGTTCCTGATCAAGTCACTATGGTACCTAGACGTAGTGGGAGAGAAATTAGATTACCTTCTCGCTATCGAAAAGAAATTGAAGCAAATGTTGTTACAGATACCAATGAAGATGATCCATTGACATATAGAGATGCAATAGTAGATTGTGACAAGGAACAATGGCAAGAAGCTATGAACCAAGAGATGGAGTCTATGTACTCCAACTCTGTCTGGGAACTTGTAGATCCACCTGAAGATGTCAGGTCCATTGGATGTAAATGGATCTATAAGAGAAAAAGAGGAGCAGATGGGAAAGTAGAGACTTTCAAAGCTCGACTGGTGGCTAAGGGTTATACCCAAAGAGAGGGTATTGACTATGAAGATACTTTCTCTCCTGTAGCCATGTTAAAATCCATTAGTATCCTCTTATCCATTGCAGCCAACTTAGACTATGAAATTTGGCAGATGGATGTCAAGACAGCCTTTCTAAATGGCAATCTTTAAGAAAACATCTATATGGTGCAACCAGAAGGTTTCGTGGTAAAAGGCCAAGAACAGAAAGTCTGTAAGCTACTAAAGTCCATTTATGGTCTTAAACAAGCTTCAAGGTCATGGAATATAAGATTTGATGAGACTATCAAAACTTATAGTTTCAAACAAAATGAAGATGAGCCTTGTGTGTACAAGCTCATTAAAGAAAGTAGTGTGGTTTTCTTAATCCTTTACGTTGACGATATCCTACTCATTGGAAATGATGTAGGAGTATTATCAAATGTAAAAGAATGGCTGAGCAAACAATTCCAAATGAAGGATTTGGGAGAAGCAAGTTATGTTCTTGGGATCCAGATAATTAGAGATAAAAAGAATAGACTTTTGGCTCTGTCACAAGCATCTTATATCGATAAGGTGTTAACACGTTTCTTAATGCAAAATTCCCAGAAGGGTCTTTTACCATCCCGACATGGAGTTGTTCTTTCTAAGGAACAATGTCCTAAAACACCTCAAGAGGAGGAGGACATGAGACGTGTTCCCTACGCATCGGCAGTTGGAAGCCTAATGTACGCAATGTTGTGTACGAGACCAGACATCTGTTATGCTATAGGAATAGTGAGCAGATATCAGTCAAATCCTGGTAAAGAACATTGGATTGCCGTTTAACATATCCTAAAGTACTTACGAAGGACTAGGAACTATATGCTTGTTTATTCAGGTGGTGACTTGAAACCCATTGGTTATACTGATTCTGATTTCCAATCAGATAGGGACTCAAGAAAGTCAACGTCCGGATCAGTATTCACTCTTGGTGGTGGAGCTGTGATTTGGAGAAGCATAAAGCAATCCAGTATTGTAGATTCTACCATGGAAGCTGAATACATAGCTGCTTGTGAAGCTGCTAAAGAATCAGTTTGGCTCAGAAAGTTTTGTACTAACTTGGAAATTGTTCCAAGAATGAATGAAGCCATAACACTTTACTGTGATAACAGTGGAGCAGTGGCTAATTCAAAAGAACCAAGGAGTCACAAGAGGGGTAAGCATATTGAAAGAAAATACCATTTGATTCGAGAAATCGTACATCGTGGAGACGTCAACGTTATGAAGATAGCGTCAGAGAACAACCTTGCTGATCCCTTCACAAAGACATTGGCGGAAAAGACTTTCAACCGTCACTTAGAAGGAATGGGTTTAAAAGAAATGCCTCACATGCTTTAGGGCAAGTGGGAGTTTGTTGGGAATGTGCCCTTAAAGCATTATTGTAATGTTTTATTTTATTTTGTAAACATTTACTGAAATTAATAAAAGAAGTATTTGTTTTCTAGTTTGAATGTTTTATAATTGATAAAAATGAATATTCATAGTCCATAATATATTATATAAACCATAATATTATTGTGTAAGTGTATTATACAAATGAGGATTAATATTATGGGTAATATATTTAAAGATGTCCGTAATTAAATCAAGAATTGGACAGCTTGATTGGTAATTACAAATGTGATCCACTTACATTATGAATGTGAAAATTTTATACGGATTTTCAGTGTTGAGACACTGACTGAATGCATTTTATATAATTTAATTATATAGGACAGGGCCGGACGTTATTCTAAAGTCTTTACATAAGTACCGTCATGAAGACCTAGATGTACGTCATAAGATGATCATATGAGGATCGACCTTAATCCTGAGTGTTCACAAACTTTTTGTTTGTGTTGATGGACTTTTTGATTTGTTCGTTAAAGCCCATTTAGCTAATGGGCCCAACACTTGCATTTCGGAGGCTTGGAAGCACAAATAATTGAGAATGTATTTTACAGATACGGAATCCATAACTTTCTCAAGGGGAAAGATTGAATGATCCCCTTAAGTGTCGGTTTCTGGAACTGAACGGTTTGAGCGCTCTAATTTATAATAAGTTATAAATTAACCGTTCACTAGTGGACCCGATGGTACTTAAGGATCGAGAAATAATTAGAGGGGCAAAACGGTAACTTATCCAGCTCTAATTATGGATCATTATGGAGGGTTGAACTTCATGAAATGATTATATCAATGGACTGATAATTGTTTTGAGTAAATTACTCTGTAATTTCAAGAGTTCAATCCCGAGTTTATAGTGGAATAATTTCGGGATTAATAAATTGAATAATTACTTTGTTCAATTTATTGGAGCTTGAAATTATAGGTCCATGGTCCCCAATTCGTCTTTGGGTATTGAGAATTGAATATTAAAAATAATTAATTTGATTAATTATTTAAATTTCTTACACTTAGTATTATTGTTTAATTAAATAGTTTAATATATGAATTTTAGATAGTCCAAAAATCATATAATAATAATAGTACAAATGAGGGAACACCATTATAAGGAGTAAAATTCTTATGATGTAAGTGCATGCCACTTGGAATTATTGAGAAAGAAAAAGAATTTTAATAATTAGATTATTAAAAATAACATATGTTATAAATATCTAAAGATAATTAATTAGAATATAAATTAGGATATTTATAGAGATTTTCAAGGATTTAGCCAAATTTTTGGTAATTTTTTTAAGAATTAGCCATAGTTTCACGAATTTAAGGAATTAGCTATTTTCGTTATGTAACAGTTTTTGTTACACGTGTAATAAATTTTGTTACCCATGTAACAAATTTTATTACGCCCATTAATAATTTTTGTTACACGGGTAACAAAAATTATTACACGTGTAACGAAAATTGTTACACGTGTAACGAAAATTGTTACAAAACGAAAATGGCTAATTCCTTAAATTCGTGAAACTATGGCTAAATTTTTGAAACATGAGCTTAAAAATGGCTAAAACCCAAATCTTCCCTATATTTATATATAATTTTGAAAAAGTTCAAAACTTTTATAAATAACCGTATATATATATAATATATATAAATATGTACATACATAATATATATAAAGGTTTGAAAAAACTGCCACTGAAAAGTTTGTTACGTAATATTATATATATATATATATATATATATAATTAATAGGTACAAAGTTGTTACCTGACAACTTTTAAAATAACAAAAGTTTTGAAAAGTTCAAACCTATACCAGCACGTTGGAGAAAATTTCGTGCGCAATATATATTCGGTTATATAATAATAATAATAATAATAATAAGGGAGTTTATTTTAATTGGATATAAATAGTTATAACCAATAAGAGAAAACCCTAAGACACTTTTCTTTCCTCAGAAAAATTATACGTGATATTTTTTCTCTGTTCTCTAGTCTCTCCCTTTCTCTCTAGTGAGGAGTGTTACAGTGTGAGAAAATTAGAGCCCACTCTCTACTCTAATTCTCTACCAAAGAATTGAATTGGAAGACTACGGTTTCAAAGCACTATACAGCGCAGACCGGTAAACTCGTGTCAAACGTATTCCATAGCCCCACCTTGGCGGTTTTGGCACGTACGGTGTTTTGAAGATCAAAACACATTCATTGTTTCATCTTGGTAATGATCTATTTCTCTATCTAAATTAATTTGTTTAATTGTTATTTTATTAGTTCCATATTATTGTCATGTTAGATTTTTTGTTGAAAAATCTAGATCCTTGTTGCATATGTAAATTGTTTACAAGTTATTTCAATTTAAATTGTTAAATTGATACAATTTTTTTTTTATAATTCCGCTGCGCAACGTACTCCGATTTCCAACATTGAAGTGGTATGAATTATGCATTGATATAATCATTACCTGAAGTTCAATCCTTCACAAATGGTTTATAATCGAAGCCGGGTAAAATTACCGTTTTCGCCCTAGATTATATCATATTCCTCAAGGACCATTTAAATCACTAGTCAAATTAATTCATAAATGGATTATGAATTAGAGTCCTTAAACTATTTAGTTCTAGAAATCAATATTTAAGGGAACTATTATAACTTTTGTTGGTGTGGAATTTGAACCAACGTCGTGATCCGTATCTCTAGATTGTGATACGGCAATGAACAGGAAGATACGGTGGTAAATAGTAAAACACCGGCGAATTTTGAAGTGGTTTTTCCCTCCTCCGGAGTAATAGTCTACGTCCACTGTTTATGAAATTTCTTATGAAATGTTTTACAGAGTGTTTTTTTCGTTTTTTTCTTCCAACCCCCTCCCCTTCTTCCTCTTCTTCCTTTTATAGACTTTTTCGGAGGAGAGAGGGGAAGGTGTATTTATGGTACCTGACAAATTATCCCCTAAATCATGGGATTAGGTGACCGTAACACAGTTGACCATACCCTGTCCTAAATTAAGGGAGTGGGTTACCAACTTATCAACTCACGTCCATCAGAAACGGGACGTCTACAGTACCTGTCAGACGCCCCTAACATCGGGGTTGATCAATCACAACCACACATGCTTCAACCTTCGGCCGGGGATCCCCAGCTCCGCGGGGAGACCCCTGACTCGACTGATCTTCTATCCTCTTATCGGTTATCGTCGCAAGTTTGATTCGTCCTCGGGCTCACAGGGTTCCCAGCTCGACTGTCTTCCTCCGAGGACCTCGCTTCAAGCCGGGGTCCACCTTCGGTGTTGCCCTTACTCACCACCCTCGCGGATATTGGTTCGAGGCCGATCTTTGCTTCCGATGCTGTTGATGCCAGCGCTCTTGATGATGTGGCGACGCCACGCTGTCATTCGGACATTTTCTCATGAGGTAGCACTCGATCGCGGGGGAGGGGGAGGGGGGTCACGCCCGATGATAGCTCCTTGGACGAAAATCAGCTTACAACAACTTTGTAGTTCTGAATTTCGTATTTATAAATCACATTCCTTGCGCCTTTGAATTCCAAACTTTCAAAATCGAAGTATTAAGCTCAGTTGCTTTCGGACTTTAATAAATAAATCAAGAATCTCATTACTCGGAATGAGGAGCCTGTGATTAACTACGATTGAGATTAACCTTTGTATAATCAAATTGTGATCTTAATTCGAGTCTTTATAACAGTATATTAATAAAGATTCAAGAATAAGATCTGTCCTAATTATATATAATCATAATTATATAAAATAACTCTATTCTAATGCCATCACAAACTAACAACCGGGATAAGATCATCACATTGATATTAGCGTTGACTATATTAATGAATACCAAATATCGTACTGCTTGATCTACACAAATACATTTAAATATGTTGACTTATAATTTTAATCATCTTGCATACAATCTCATTATATACTAAAATTATAATCATGCCAATACATTTAGGATTTTAACAAACATTCATTTTTATAATAATATAAAACAAACAAGATTCACAAATGAATACTTATTTTATTTATTTTCTAAAAATACTTATGGCATCTAATTTAATAGGCATATTCATAACACTTTATCCATGCATTTTATTATTAGATAATGATTATTTTCTTAATTTTTCAAAACATGGACTAAAATTTTAAATAAACCCATAGTTATGGAACCGAATTCATTAGTATCAAACATTTTCCCCTAATATATGAAAGAGTGAAAATGTAACGACCCAAAACCGAAAACGGAGTTTTAGTTTCGAAAAATACGGATAAATTTGAACTTTTTAATTTGAGTTACATAATCCAATTTCTAATACCGAGCATGAGGTTTATCAATCCTCACTATAACTAAAGTAGGTTTAATTTTATACTTTACAAGTATTGCGGAATTTAAAATATTTTCTTTGCCAACGATTAGCCGGTAGTGCACGTAAGATCTTACAGGTCGGTCCCGTATACACTCGTTATTCCCGTCGTTGTCGCCTCGCCCTTTCGTTTCTTTCATCTTACCTGCGACACGAGCACACTAGTGAGCCAATAGCCCAGTAAGTAGATTAACTAAATAAGTTGCTAAGTCTGTAAGTAATCAACAATCGAGAGACATCACAACACTATAGTTTAACAACAAGACTAACTCGACGATCGCGTCGTCGTAGTACGAAGAGTAAATGTCACTCTTAACAATCTTGCCCGCGGAGTATATTTCAGATTTAAGGTGTTGAACCCACGCGGGGAACAATACATGCAAAAGAGTTGTGACATGGAACGAGGTCGGACTCAACGCCCCATTATTCTCGACTCAAAAGTCAATCTTATATCTTGTTCTAATCTCACTCAGGTTCACAACTCTCTGACTTAGCTTATAAAAATACGTGTGCACACGATTTACTATTTAGGAATTCTTGATTCTAAAGTATTAGGGAGGTCTCGTCAGCCTCACCCATTCTCTAGACCTCTGGCAGGTCGTTCTAGAATTTAATACACATCTGGACCCATTCTCGGGTCGTTCTAGAACTTATACACATCTAAACCCATTCGCGGGCTGTTCTCGAACTTATACAAATTTTAGACCTCTTACGGGTCATTCTAGAACTTGATACGCATCTTGACCCCTTTGCGGGTCATTATAGAACGTATGTGCCTCTAAACCCTATTGTAGATCGTGATAAAACTCACACAATTCCAGACCCTCTACGAGTCGTTCGAAATTTCATGTGACTCTGATCTCTCTAGAAGTTATTCTAGAGCTAATACAACTTTGGACCCTCTACGGGTCGTTCTAGAACTAATACAAATCTGGACCCTCTTTGGGTCGTTCCGAAACCTCACACAGACAATGGCCTCATCGGGCGATCTCGGAATCGATCACAATCGCAGCACACAGCATATGAAGAGGAAGGTCGCCTACTGACCTCCTCGAGACCCATCGGGTCGTTCCGAAACCTCAAACAGACAATGGCCCCGTCGGACGATCTCGGAATCGATCACAATCGCGGCACACAGTATATGAAGAGGAAGGTCGTCTACCGACCTCCTCGAGACCCATCGGGTCGTTCCGAAACCTCACACAGACAATGGCCCCGTCGGGCGATCTCGGAATCGATCATGATCGCGGCACACAGCATATGAAGAGGAAGGTCGTCTACCGACCTCCTCGAGACCCATCGGGTCGTTCCGAAACCTCACACAGACAATGGCCCCGTCGGGCGATCTCGGAATCGTTCATGATCGCGGCCCCCTTCCGGCCCCTTCAGAAACATACGATGCTTCTATAACCCTTGGCTTTACTTTACATCCGATCCTTCCAGAACTTATGAGTGTCTCCGCTCGAGTTGGGCCTTATTTCAGGCCGTTTCTTAAGTCTATCTAAGACGCTCATAGTGACGATGAGGAATCGTTCGACTCGACTCTTCGGACTCCTAGAGCCTAGCTAGAACGCTCGCAGCAACAAGGAGGAATCATTTGATTCGACTCCTCGGACTCATTGAGCCTATCTGGAACGTTCACAGCGACGAAGAGGAATCGTTCGAATCAAACCCTCAATCCCCTTGCGTCTCTCTGGAATTTAGCTCATCCTGCAATAAGATCTCAACAACAACATAAACAGTTTTATGTCTGTGGTCCCATACCCACCGACAAATAAGTCAAACTAACATATACACACACTAACAGACACACACCCTACACTAGAACCTGAACCACGAAGTTGAGTAGTTTATATGTCCGTGGTCCCATACCCACAGACAGATAAGTCATACAAATGAACACACGCGCCAATACACTCCTAGAAAAATAGAACATATCATAAACGAACCTACAGTCCCATACCTGCAGGCTCGTTGCACAAAACGAGACGAATATAATCAAGAGTCCGTATTCACAACCTTAGCGAGAATGGGAATCCAAACAGTTTAACAACCACCATTATAGAAGCAACGTATGCTTAACATAATCTCAACACAAGCACAAGTAATTCAAGCATTGTAAAGTCTACTTATGTCGCAGTGGAGATCCACTTACCTGAGGTCCTAAGCCTCGGCCCTTGCGACTCTCTCCTAGTGGCGTTCTCCCTTGAAACTCGTCGTGCGACAAATCTGTGCAACACGCGAGTAATAGGGTCAAAAGCCACTTTCCACTAGACAAAAATCAAAGAATTGCTCAAAGGATTGACGGACTACTCAAGCTGGTCTTTAACCAAGAGCGAACAAACGGATAATAAATTGTAATTGGAAGTATCCTCGTCCCGTTCGCCAGTGACTTAGTTTTATACGTTAACTCGTAGCCAACGAGTATATTGTTTGATTTAATTTGACGAGAAATAGATTCTTTAATCTAATTAGTTTCCAACTTAAATTTACTAAGCATCTAAACTTCGAGCCGAAAATCTGGCAGAGTTTCCCCTGTTTTTCGGATATCCCGGCCGAAGCCTTCACCTAATTCCAACCCAGCACCGAACTAATTTCGGTCACAGTCAATCACCACAACCACGCAGAATAATTTTCACAATAATATTTTCAATCATTGGAAACATAAACACAAGTCATCACTAAGCCTTAACGGCTCGGATTCCACTCGAAGGTAATAAGCGTTTATATTAAACTCAAATCAATCGTTCCCAAGTCTCCGAAATATTTAGGTTGGACGCCATAGTCAATCGCCCGTTTATACCTTTGGTAATAGACGGTGAAGGGTCGTGCGTCCAAACTTGTGTTGTAGGCGTTCCTGCACAGTTTGAGATAATAGAAAAAGAGATCGAATTAAGTTTCGGAGTCAACTAGAAGCATGACAGGAAACACCCAGATTCGCGACCCAATATTCGTTTTAAAACCCGTTCCTCACAAATACACAATTTTCTTTTTGAAAGTTTCGTTTTGAGTTTCTTAATTTGAAAGGTTCCAAATCTAACACTAACTCACACATTAATTGAAGCGTCTTCTAAACATTACATAATCACCGCTCGACAAGATAACTCTCGTCGATTTATTAAATTCTCGAGTTATATTTTTAAAACGATAATACTTGAAAGATTTTAGATTCCTAAAAAGGCACAAATACACAAAATCTCACAAAGCCAAAACACATGAAAATACAAAGTCCAACGGAGCCACGAAACAAAATAAAATACCAAACCCAAAGGACACATTAGTTCAAACTAGTACAATAATCAAAATATTTTTAAGCAACGATTAAAAGAAAGTTTTAGATTTCTGCACGATTAAACTACAAGCAACTCTCAAAATCTTCGCATTCACAATCCCGCAAAAATAAGATTTCCAGCAACAATCTTTTTAGTGAAGGAACACCTTTATCACGCGGGACTAGACCAACGAAAGTTTATTTTATAAACTTAAACAACCACCAAATCACCAAGAGTAGTGGATTTCCATACACACATAATAGTTCGAACTATTACCGGGCTTCTAATTCTTGGCTTAAAACTAACCCCTTAGTTTATTAAGCTCTTAAATCTTAATAACTATATCACTAAACCCGACATAAACGCAAACTTTCCATTTATAGATTATTCAACAAATCACGAAAGTTGTAGTAAAAGGAAACTCTATCAACGCCAAAACGCCCATTTTCACACGAACAATTAAACACGCCAAGAATTATAGCCCGCTAATCAAAATATACAAGGCATTACAAATCAATTTTTCCACGAGCATAAGTTATCAATGAGTTTAATTCGACTTCGTGGCTCACCAAACGTGCAAGGCAGTGGGCTCGGCGAGAGGGGGAAGCGGCGCGGCTGCGAGGCGGGAACCGCAGAACAGAGCCGATCGGCGCTAGCACGGGAAGGATGCAGTGCACGGGGGCCGAGCCTCGCTAAGGCTGGACACGCGGGTTGACGACGTCAAGGTCGCGCGCAGCAGCAGAGGCAAACGCCACGGGTCTAGCGAGCGCACGAGAAGAGGAGGCGGCGTGAGCGCGGGTCACAACCGACGACGGGTGGGCAGAGCTCGGCGATGAGCGGGGTTACCCGGGTTGGGCTCGCACGGAGGCGAGGTGCGAGAATTGGAACTCGCGCGGAGGCTCACCGAAGTTGGGCTGTGCGGCAAGGGCGCGCAGATCGGGGCCATAGCTGCGAGGGGCGGTGCACGGAGGCTCGGGGCTGGTGGAGCTCGTGCTCGCGATGGCGTGGAGCTAAGTGATGTGCACGTGTGGGCATGGGCAGCGTGGATCGTCGCCAGCGAAGCGAGGAGGCTTCACGGGGAGGTGCTTGCGACGAGGGGCCGACGCCGGAGGCTGCGCGAGGCGCTCGGGGACTGGGCAGGGTGGCTCCGAGCAGGGCGGGGCTTCGGTCGTGTGGAAGGGACGGCGCGGAGCTCAAGTGCGAGCTCGGCGAGGCACAGCACACAGAGAGGGCTTCGTGGGCGCCAGCGAGGAGCGGGGAGCGGCGGCCTTGGCTCTGACGCCGACGGAGACGATGGAAGGAGAGGGAGAGGGCGCCGGGCAGAGAGAGAATAAAAAAAATGAGAGACAGAGCTGAGCAAAGAGTTTTTTTTTTTTTCTGAGGAAAAGTGACGGCGTGGGAGGTGAGAGATGGGTTAAAGGATAAACCCTAATAGGTTAAATGATATAAAAAAAAATATTAAATTATCTAGCCAACACTAATATAATAATTGATATATTTTCAAAATCTATGAAAATACACGAACAGGCACAATTTGTAAAATTATGAATTTTAATATCAATTCTAAGTCAGAAATAAATTCCTAACATGTTTTTAAACTCAAAAGTGCAAAATAACATTATTTGCACTGATATTTTTACAAAATTGAGAGTTGGCCAGATTTAACGAAACTAATTAATTTCTCTCAAAATAATTGCAACCAAGATAATCTTTCATGCCATTAGTCTTAAAAAATATAAAATAAGTGCATGTAGAAGCGGTCTTGGTTCAGGCCATTACAGAAAAACTGCTTTTTGTTGTTGTGGAATAAGAAGCCTTCATATATTAAATATAAGTATTTAATATATTCGAGCTATTAGAGCAGGATCCACTTTTGGGGAGTATGAGTCGAAGTAATAATAATAATTTTTCCAATAGAACATCTTTCACAATCCCTGGAGAAAGATAGTTCACTAATAGAACGAAGGATAAGTAATTCGACTCATTCATATCCAGATCACGAATTTTTGAAATCCATATTGTGTAAGGAGACATTGCTTTTGCTAATTCAATTGGAAGGGTGATGTAAAACCAGTATTTTTCTGGCATCATATCCATAGTTAATACATTCATCATAGTTAGAAGCTCTAGCTTTGTATCTTTTTTTTAAAATAACCTATTTAGCTGATTGACTTATACTCATATCATATAAACATATTTTATTATAAAATAATTATAATTTACTTAATTTATAATTGGATTGGATTATGAACTCTACATTAAGTACTATTGAATATGGTTGTTGTCTTGGGGATATTTTACTCCCAAGGATTGGGTTTCTTATTTTATGGTCAGATTTTATATTACATGTAAATATATTTTTATCATTTTACTTTGATAATGGAAAAAATAATGGAAAAATTCATATCATATTTTTCACTTGAGAAAGAGTTCAAAATCAACAATTTAATCGCTCGAAATACGCCTAAAGCAGCTATGCCAAATAACTAGTTTGTCATTATTTCTAGAGGTTGCTTTTAGATTATAAAAGAATATAAAACTGCTATAGGCGTTTGGTAAGCTTGCTTCTTAAAGATGCAGGTAACCGTTTCTACTTTTACGTAGTATAATTTAAGAAGCAGGTTAGAGGCTGATTTTCGATAACGAAACTACTTATCTATTTTAAATTATAAAATATCCTTAATTAAATGCCCTAATTCAACTAACTAATCATCTAAAGTTATTTTTTTAGTAATTCCATATATCCATAATTTTTAACAGTAGTTTCAAAAAAATAATAATAATAACCAAACACTCTACATGTTTATAACTTTAGCAACTTCTTTCTTCAGTACAGTTTGAAACACTTCTCTTATAAGCACAATAATGTCAAACTAGCACAAAATCTCTCAAACCGAAATCGCATTTGAGCGCTTTCAAAAATGCTACTTCTACACAACTTGTTTTGAAAAAGACTTCTTTAAAAGAAAAGTTGCAGCCCATGCCACATTTTTACAGTGAATTGACCGTATTGCCCTTATTTTTTTGTTATCATAAATGCGGAAGACAACAAAAGAAAAATGGACAACATAGTAATTTGGTGATAAAAAAAAAGTGGCATGACATGTAATAATGGCATAAGTTGTAAATTTGAATGTGAAATTTAACATGAGATCAAATTTTCTTCTTGATTTTTTTATTTTCTACCCCAATTTGAAAGGGTGAGTTGCAAAAATATACCAAAATTAAATGTTTGTTTTAAATGGTAGTCTATGTTTTAAAAAATTTAAGAAATAGCCATGTTACGAATTGTATAACAGAAAAGTGTCAAACAAAATATAACATATCTATAAATATTTATAAGATATTATTTAACACTTCAAAAAATAATGAGTAAAACTTGAAGTGTTACAAAATATCTTACAAATATTTACAAATGTGTTATATTTTGTGTGACACTTTTTTGTTATATAATTCATAACATGGCTATTTTAATTTTTTGAAACATGTGCTAGACTTTAAAAACGAATTTTTTTTTTACTATTTCCTACGATTTCCCAATTTGAAATGGTCCAATTAAATGGAAATTTTCCCAATGTTTAGGAAAATTTTGAAAAATGCCATTTTTAGACAACTTGTTTTTAAAAGTATCACTTTAAAAGAATGTTTGCGGTCGATGCATCTTCTTAATATTAAATTTGATCGAATTACTTTTTCTTTTTTTACAAATGAGAAAGACAATAGAAGATAAGGAGGGTAACATAGTAATTTGATGATGAAAAAAGTGGCATGACATACAATAATAGTATAAGTTATAAATTTAAATATCAATTGTGCCATTGGATCAAATTTTCTTCCATGTTCACGCCTAATAGCAGCAGTAGTAGTAGTAGGGAGCTTTTTCGTTAAAAAAAAAATGCGAAGACTGCAATTCTTATACATCGAGAGAGGCAATGAAAACAAGAACCAAATGAAAATAAATAAAAATCCACATGAGAAAGACATACAATGGCAAGAACGCAAGGCCAGTCCCCTCCCCCAATTTGTCCTTCTCGTCTTCTACGCCCATTTCCTTGCCTTTCATCTTTCTCTAACACCCAAATCTCCATTCAGCATTTGCATTAGCAATGGCTTCTCTGTTGCCGGCCAAGACCACCAACGCCATCTCCTTCTCCTCCGCAGTGTCCGCCTCACTCCCATGGCGTGTCTCCCCGGACGCCCGCCATCGGAGTAGCAGGCGGTGCCCAATTCTTACAGAATCGATGTGCATGACCAATTCTTTCACATAAAAATCAAAAATCCGGCAATCTTTCATAGCGAATATCAACCCATAACTCATCTTTAATCTGATTCAGCCTCAGATTAATTCCCCACTAGAGAGATTTAGAAATATAAAAATTAATAGGCAATTAAAACCTTAATATAATATTGAAATAATCCATGCATATTCACGTTGTTGTTAGGGACGGTTACAGTAGCCGGACTTTCATCTGATAATCTTGACTCGTCTACGGTTCGAGGGCGGTGTTGCGGTATTTGCATTAATCTTGTTGTCATCACTGGTTAATTGCTCCTCCCTTAGCCGTATCTTTGGGGCGACGGGATGACCCAATTGAGGGGTCAATCGGACTACAGCTATCCTAAAGGATGGCTTGTTTCAGTGAGACTAGAGTTGTCGATTGCAATAGGTGAGTCCTTTTCAGCTCGAATTTTTCTCAAATTTGTTTTGGGATCTTCACACTTTGATGAAATTTAGCGATTCAGTTTTTATGCTAATGTGAGAGTTGGATGAGGGGTTTGCAAAGCAATGAGGGTAGTGAGAATGGGGTTGATTGGCGTCCATGAGAATGAGAAAAATTAGGGGCATTATTCTTATCTTGTATTCAAAATTCGAATTTCATTTACTAACCAAATTGATTGAAACTAGATTAGAGTTAAAGAGTTGTTAATATATATATATATATATATATATATATATGGTTTTTTAAGAAATTAGCACATATTTCACATATGTTTATAAGGAATAGCACATGCTATGATTTATTAAGCTATTAGTCATTAGTTCAAACTAATTAACTTGATTTTATTATTTTATCCCTACCATTTTAATAAAACTTGTTCACTTTAGTTTTTTTTCTCCCGTTCTCAACGCAAGTTTTTCTTATTTTTCTACCTTTCTCTCTTCGTTTCTTAGCTTCAAAACAGATTTATAATTTTTGTTCTGTTGATTTTCGCGATTAATTTAGTGATTCGATCTACAGGTAACTCTTCAAATCTTCGTTGTGTTGCTAAGTAATCGATCTACAGCGAATTTGCAATCTTCGTTTCTTATTCTGTTTTTATTGTTGATTTTAGTAAATTTCTCTTATTCAACTGGCATTCAAACGACTTGTTCCTTTTGCGATTTTCTATTGTTGATATATAATCGATCCTCGGTTGTGATTCGGGCAGAAGTTTTCTATTATTCTGTTCGTTTTCAGCTTGCTTGCGGAGTTTTTTATTTTTTCTCGCTTTTGCTTTTTTTTTTTCTTTTTTTTTTGTGCAATCTAAAGCATAATTTTGCTAGCTTTCTTGTTTAATAATTGATCTTTATTCAACAAATATGTTTTCAATTGATCATTGTGCGTTTATTTTCTTTTTCCTGAGTTTCAGTGGTTTTAGTGTGTTTTTTTTCGTTTTATTAATGGTTCTGTTTTTCGTCTTACCAGTGTAAGAAATTTCTGAGGGTGGGTTAGTCAAATTTTTTTGATGCTTTTATCATTAGTTATATTACTAGCTAGCAACTGTTCGAAATTTCTAATACCAAGTTAGAAATTTCTGATCGTTTTATTTATTTATTTTTCATTTGTTTTCGTCGTTCCTCTCCGAAATTGCTCAAGTCGCTCATCTCCGGAGCCGTTCGTCATCGGAGTTTTATCGAAGAGAGGAAGTGAAGAAAGTGAAAATAGGATTTCTAATTTTAGTGGCTGGGTTTCGTGAGGAAGAAGAGGGGCGAATGACATTTTTGTCCAAACAGAATTATGTTTGGGCCTAATGGCTACTTTTTGAATATTTAGAAATATATGCTACAATTTAAGAGTCCAATCCAAAAAATGGCTAGATAGCTAATGGACCCATATATATATATATATATATATATATATATATGAAATGGGTCAGGGACCGGGTTTTCAATAAGGATATTTTGGTACAATCAATTTATATATAATGAATAATTTTAATATATGTTGTAAACCTTGAATAAATATGCAATATTTGACCCTAATTTTTTAGGATTGCCCCTCTTTTGGCAAAATGATAATTTATACCTCATGTGTGTTGCACTTTTAATTTACCCTCCAAAATTTACACTACAAACACAGGGTGGAAACAAAGGGAGCATAGCACTTGGAGTATTGATTAGTAAAGGGAGATTTTGAGGAATATCCTTCTTTTGACACATTGATAATCCATACCCCATATGTGTTGTACTTTTAATTTATACCCCAAACTTTACATAACAAACGTGAAATAAAAATAAAAGGAGCACACTACTTGATGTATAAATTATTAAGTGGCACTAAAAATAATCTTATTTTGTAATTTTATGACACTAAAAATGACCTTATTTTTCAATTTTCCCTTTGTCTATTTATGTTAGTAGTTCAAACCGAAATCACATTGGAGTGGTTGATTTTTTAATGGGGGAATTGTAAAATAAGACCATTCTTAATGTCATTTGATAATCAGCCCTAAATGATGGGTTTTCTTTGTTTTCACCCTATGCTTGTAGTATAAATTTAGCGATAAATTAATTGTACAACACAAATAGAATATATATTATCATTGTAGCAAAAGTGGGCCTCAAAATTTGCTTTTTTGATTTTCTACCCAAATCTGAAATGGCCTTTCCAAATATAAGTGAGATTTGGCAAAATATTACAGATATAAGTTATGAGTTGTAGAATATTACATATTTATGAAATTTGCTGACATGTCATTTTTGAAAGACAATAATACCCTTCTTTTTATAGTATAACTATTTTAATTATTTTGAATTAACTCATTATTTCAAGGGAAATTATAAAAAATAGCCATTTTTTTAATGTTTTTAAATGATAGTCCATGTTTCAAAAAACTAAAAAAATAGCCATGTTACAAATTGTATAACATAAAAGTGTTACACAAAATATTACATATTTGTAAATATTTGTAAGATATTTTGTAACACTTCAACTTTTATTCATATTTTTTGAAGTTTTAAACAATATCTTACAAATGTTTACAGATGTATAAATATTTATTTGACATTTTTTGTTACGAAATTCTTTACAATGAATTTTTTTTTCATTTTTCGAAACATAGGCTATCATTTAAAACACACATTAAATTTTGGCTTATTTTTGCATCAAAAAGTTCATGTAACGGTTTTATTTGAAAAGAGGATGCACTAAAGTGACGTTTACAATACAATAATTTTTTCAATGCATTGTCTAATTGATTTTTAGATAATAAAAATGCTTAAAAATATTCCACAAAATTAGCTCATAAACGCCATCTTGAATATAATTTATATTGTAGAATATGACAAATTAATTCAGAATATAATTTATATTCTAGAATCTAAATGTGTTAATTCTTTCTTATGTTATCGAATATAAATTATATTCTGATGATTTGTTATTTATAGTTTTTCATGAAAAAAGAACGTATATGTATATTATAAGTTTATTGAAAAAAAAATACAATAAGAAATAGAAAATTTTTAAGGATTTAGCCAATCTTTTGCCTATTTGATAGCAAATGGGATTTCACGAAGTCCAGAGAATCAAAGATGAGAGAAAGAAAGGAGATGACACGAAAGAGTTCAATTCTTCATAGTTCTAATCTCCTTTCACAAAGTTGCAAATCCATACATATAGATCTTGCCTTAACGCAAGATGAGAAGTAAAGTAAATAAGCGACATCATTGTCTATTACAAACAACATAGCAGATAGTAAATGACTTTAGTGGTATAAATGACACTAATCCAGGTAGCGCTGTGGACGACAAGTTATTCTCTTTGGGCGACCCTCCCTGCTCTCGCTATTGTTGTTTGGGACAAGAGAGTCGGGGTTGTAACCAACTGGACCCAACAGCGTCGTATTTGGGTTGTGGGTTTCAACACCCGTTGTATCAATACTCCCATCTCTAAAAGAGACCTTGTCCTCAAGGTCAAAAGTAGGGTATGTGGCTGTGAAAGTGTCAAAGTCTTCTCAAGTGGCTCCACTGTCGGCAAAGTGTTTCCAAGTGACCAAAAGTTGAGAAATTTTGTGGCCATCTCGGAGCACCTAGCGGCGTGCTAGGATTGAAGAGGGCTCCAGAAGGGACAGCAGCTCGAAGAGAGTAGCGGGAAAGGGTGTGACCACTGGCGGAAATGAGCCGACCTATGGTTTCAGCAGAGAGACATGAAAAACGTCATGGATCCGTGAGTGCGCCGGTAAATTGAGTTGGTACGCAATAGATCCGATGCGTCGAGTGATTTGAAAGGGGCCGAAGAAGTGCTTCGAAAGCTTTCGGTATTGTCGAGAGGCGACGAAAGTTTGGTGGAAAGGTTGTAGCTTTAGGAGAACCTAATCTCCCTCTGCTAGGGGTGCACAATTTTAACCACCCGACCGGTCGACTGCCATCCCCGACCGGCCGACTTCCCAAACGGACGGTAAGAATATGATTTTTGATCTTTCGGTCGAAACCTGCCCGAATATGTGAGATGGCAGGCGGGTGGCGGGTATTGCAAAATTTTAGTCGGTTGGCACCCACCCGACCGAACATTTTTTATAGGCTTATTTTTTTTACATAGGGTTTCTACTTTCTATTCTAATCTAATCGTATCTCCATTCCGCCTCCACTCAAGCTTCTAGCCCTCCTCAAATCCACGGCCAATCCTCCCGAGTCCCGGCCATTCGACGGCCAATAACGCCGTTCAGCACTCAAATCGAGCCTAACGGTGACGCCGCGCCCTCTTGAATCTCGACCCTTAACCTTGCGGCCTCTCTGTCTCTGTCTCAGCTCGGCCTCGTGAACTCGCCGTTGTCTGCTCGGCCTCGCCTCTTTGTGCTCGCCATCACACATTTGGTAATTTCTTTCAATCTCTGTCTCTCATATCTCACTCTCTGCTGTTATTTTCCATCACATATGCATATGCAATATCTTCATCTTTTTTTAGGAAAATATGTTATGATTATAGCTTAAGCAAGAACAATGGCAGATTAGCTGTGTTATGATTGTGAATGGTTGAATGCCGCTTCCCATTAACATAAAATTTATTCTTTGCTGCCGAATGTGTTCAACTGTTTATTTTGCTATGAGTTTTGTGAGACATGAGTTATGACAATATCAGATTCAGATAGGCTGTGTTTTGATTGTGACTATTGGCATTAGTATTAATTGTGTTGCGAGTCTTGTGAGTTGTGACAATGACATATTGGCATTACATTAGCGTGTTGTGACAATGGCAGATTGGCATTAGTGTTTATTATGTTGTGCACTATGCAGTGTTGTGATTTGTGGCATTACTTTACTGTTTATATATTGTGTTCATGTGTTGGCTTGTGGTAATTGTGTATTTGTGAATTTTCTGATTGAATTCTTGATTTTTATATGTAGATTGCAGCCGTGAAACCAAAGACGCAACAGCAGTGAAGCCGATAGACAACTAGACACACTCGCCTCTCTCTCGACGACGCATCGCTTTTTATCCTCTCCGTAAATAACTTAATTGACTATTCGATATTTGTTGTAAACTATTCATGTTGAATGTTGATATATCATTATATTGATATCTTTTGTTGAGTTGTATTTATTACGGGTATATGTGATATGTCAATAACCATTAAAAATTAAAATGATTAAATTATTGTTTATTGTGTTTGAAAATATTTTTATTTAAGTACTAATGACCAAGTGTTATTAATTAAAACTAGCTATGTAACTTGTTGTTTGCTCTTAATTTTAAGACTAATATTAATGTGTGATAGAATGGTATTTTTTTTAAAAATTTTTATTTATAGGTAAAATTTGAGAACGTGTGTGAGATATGACTATTAAAAAGCGCAAAGTTGTTGAAGAAAACATCAATGAAGAGAATGCCAATAAAGAAAATGTCGGCGAAAAAAATGAAGAGAACACCGATGACAAAAACGAAGAGGATGTGAATGCCAAAGAACGTACACAAGTGAAGAACAAGGGAAAAAAACCTCCGAGACCGGGAAGTTTAGTATGGGAGCATTTCGAACAACATGTGGCCGAAAAACCGAAAGAGACAAAGGCAACTTGCAAGCATTGTGGGAAGCGGCTAGCATCCAATCCGAAGATGTACAGAATTAGTTTGTTGTGGCATCATATAAGGACCTAATGTGATAAAAGCCTGTTGAGATCTAAGGAGGTCGATGAGGACGAAAAGCAATAAATCCTTTGTTTTGAAAAAGGTGGAGAAAATGCAAAGGAGGGAAGTTTGAAAGCCGTGCACTTTAATAAGGAAGACGCTAGAAAAGCCATTGCGGAGTACATTGTGATGAGTGAATTGTCATTTATGCATGTCGAATCTAAGGCATTTAAAAAGTTGATTCAAAGAATATGTCCCAAGCTTTTGTCGCCGTCAAGAATGACTGTGAGTAGAGATGTGAACAAGATGTACTTAGAGGAGAAAGAGAATATGAAGAATGTTTTAAAGAATGAAAGAGTTTCAATAATAACGGATACTTGGACATCAATTCAAAACATCAACTACATGGTGATTACGGATCATTGGGTTGATTGTGAATTTAGATTACAAAAGAGAATACTTAACTTTTGTCAATTTACGGATCACAAGGGAGTGGTCATTGGAAAAGATATTGAGAAGTGCCTCGATGATTGGGGGATTGAAAAGATTTTCGTGGTTACGGTTGGTAATGCTTCAAGCAACGAAAGAACCGTGTCTCACTTGAAGAAAACCTTTAGTGAAAAGAAAGGGGGAGATTGTACTTGGTGGTAAATTTGCTCACATGAGGTGTTGTGCTCATATTATTAACTTAATCGTCAACGAAGGGTTAAAAGAGAACCATAACTCAATTTGTAGCATTCGAAATGCGGTGAGATATGTTAGATCGTCCCCTTCAAGATTGAATTCCTTTAAACAATGTGTTGTCCGAGAAAAGATCGCTTCAAACGGACTTTTATGCTTGGATGTTCTAACTCGGTGGAATTCAACTTATATGATGTTATCGAATTCCATAAAATTTCAAAAGACATTCAATAGCATGGATTCAGAGGATGGCCATTACATGCGGTACTTCGAGGAGATTGAGAAAGTAAGTCTTTCTTTTTTAAATTTGATTTTGTCAATTTTTATTATGTTTGTAAAAAAAAAATAATTTGATTTTGATTATTTTTTATTATGTTTATACTTTATTGATTAAACTTGTCTAACTTAGTAACTTGTATACTTTCTTATTGGTGTTTGTGAAGGATGGATCCAAAAGAATGGGACCTCCAAATGAAGATAATTGGAAAAATGCCGAAGTATTTGTCAAGTTCTTAGAAACTTTGTACCGAAATTTTTGAAATCCAAGAAGAGTTGTCTACAATGATAAATGAATCGGACAACAACAATATTTTATTAGGAGGAATGGCAAGAAATATGAAGCAAAAATATGACAAGTATTGGGGAGATTTACTTACTATCAACGGGGCATTGTTACTTGACGTAGTTCTTGATCCGCGCTACAAACTTGGATATTTGCGTCATTGTTACTCGGTGTTACATGACAAAAAGACTTGTGATTCTAAGATGTGTGAAATTGAAGTGCATTTGAGACAATTATTTAATGAGTATAATGAGTTGCATTTTGGCGTTCAACTAAGTAATGAAGTAGCCACTCAATCACAACAACCTTTGTTTTCACGCGGAAAGAAAGGAAAGACACATTTGGCTTATGTGCAACAAAGAATTAGTCAAGATGGTGGAATCTCAAAGAATGAGGTTGATCGATACTTGATTGAAACACCCGAGGATATCAATGGTGACTTAGATAATTTGGCTTGGTGGAAGATGAATCCAAACAAGTATAAGGTTTTATCCCTTATTGCTCGTGATATAATAGCTATGACCATCGTTGCATCCGAATCAGCATTTTCTACTGGGGGGCGCATACTTGATCCATTTAGAAGCTCTTTAAGTTGTAAGACGGTTGAGGCCTTAATTTGTTTAAGAAATTGGTTAAGTGATACTCACCAACTAATTATCAAGATGGACGATATGGATGAGGCGAAAGTGTTGAAGAAATCCGAGAACCTTGAAATAGGTAATTTCACTTGTTTCACGTATCATCATTGATAGCTTTTTTTTTTAAGTTTCAATATTTGATTTATTTGATTTCATTACTTTAGAGATGTTTACATCGACCCCAATCCCGACCCCAAATCCTAATGCGGAAGCATAATCCAATTGTGGCCTTTTTGTTCTACGAGGTAAATTGAAGATTGATATTTTACATTTTACATATTCAATAAATTTATTTACTTGAGTATATCTTTTGACTTTTGAACTATTGTCTTTCGCATTAATATATAGATAACAACTACATCTCAACTCTACAAGTGAAGTTGTGTTTGCAATCGAGATGGAGTGGAGCGAACTTTGGATTTTCGATGGTGAAAGATGTTTTAGAACTTATTTTATAATTATTATGTTTGAGGTTGTGCATGTTTAATGTCCTAGATTTGAAATTAAAACTTATTTTGGAATTTATTATTGAAATTGTGTTTATATAGACAATTAATGTTAGAGAACAATATTTATATTATATGGTATTAAGGTTATAAACTTATAATGCTAAATTATTTGGTTAATTTTTTATTAGTTAAGAATGAAAAAAAATTTGAACATTACATAGTTGTCATTAGAGTATTTCTATTTGATAAATAATACAAAATACAAGGGAAAAATGTAAATTTTTTTGTTTTGTTTTCAATACGTTCGTTCGGCCTAATTATAGGCCCAAAACCGCTACCCGCCCGGCCACCCGCCACCTGCCCCTGGCAAATTCGGTCGGTCATCGGCAAGATATTTCCGCCACCCGCCACCCGCCGGAAATGAGACTTCATCGCTCGGCACCTGCCCGACCGCCGGTCACCCCTATGTCTTTGTGATGTTTGTCAGCCAATTTCTTCATCCGTTGTTCTACGGTGAGCAGGTTATGATGAAGTTGGGTCAAAATTGCCTGGCAGTCGAGAAGCTCACGATGAACGGAATCTAAAGTGGCGAGCGCATGGAGGTAGTCGGTGAGGGATGGCGGATCGCGACCGTAAACAGCCCGAAATGAGGATATACCGGCAGAGGAATGGTGAGCGATATTATACCAAAACTCGGCCCAGTAGAGGATCGAGGCCCAACGACGGGGTGGTCGCTGCAAAAAGAGTGCAAGTATTGCTCCAAAGTACGATAGTGACTTTCGATTGGCTGTCAGATTGGGGGTGGTAGGCAGTGGTGTGCTTCAAGGTTGTACCACTCAGCTTGAGGAGTTCGATCCAAAAGTTGCTCATGAAAAGCGGATCGCGGTCCGAGATAATAGCGTGTGGAAAGCCATGTAAGCGACAATAGTCCTTGGAGAAAACAGTGGCTACTTTTGGGGCTGTGATGTGTGGAGGAAGTGGAATGAAATGAGCATACTTCGACATCCAATCTACAATGACCGAAATTGTAGTGAAGCTTTGAGAGAGGGGAAGATGAGTGATGAAATCCATCGCAATCTCGTCCCAAATGTTATTAGGGAATGGGATAGGTTGAAGGAGGTCGTGTGGGGGGTGGGTGTTATATTTGGTGGTTTGGCAAGTGGTACATTCCCGGATATAGTCGGTGACGTCGCGGCGAATAGAGGACCAATAGAAAGCAGTCTGAACCCGGGCTAAGGTTCATTGGATGCCGGCGCGGCCGCCGTGGAGCGTGGAGTGAAGCTCTGTAATGATCGTGGAGCGTAATGGGGAAGTAGAGAAAAGTAGTATTTTCCCTTTGTAAAGTATGAGTTCCCCATGCAATTGGTAATCTGTGTGGGTGTTGGGATTGGTGGTTATGTTGGTTTTGAGGCTAGTGTAAAATGGATGGGTCGATCAAGTGTTCGGAGTGTAGGTCGGTGAGCAGGCGGGGTTTGATAAATGATAGGGATAGGGCAAGGCAGGAGAGGTGGGATGGGTGGCGGGACAAGGCATCAGCCGCGGCATTTTCTCGACCGGGTTTGTAAGAAATGGTGTAAGTAAAGGCCATGAGCTTCGCTAGGTAAAATTGTTGTTCCGTTGTTTAGATGGTTTGGTTTAGAAGGTGGCAAAAGCTTTTTTGGTCCATGAGGATGGTGAAATGGCGGCCAAGGAGGTAATGACGCCATTTTTTCACGGCTTCGGTGATGGCAAAGAGTTCAAAACATAGACGAAAGCGGTTTGCATGCGAGCACATATCTTCTTGCTGAAAACCGCGACGGGGTGTTCGCGTTGGAAGAGGACAGTGCCAATAGCAGTGCTGGAAGCATAAGATTCGACCACAAAGTCGATGGAAAAGTTGCGAATGGCAAGCACCGGGGTTGAAGTGATCGCTTGTTTCATGTGGGCAAATCCTGTTGTGGCGGCATCATTCCATTAAAAGGTATCAAGCTTCAGAATATCAGTGAGGGGAGAAGAAATCTTGGCAAAACCTTGGATGAAACGCTGATAGTAACTGACGAGGCTGAGGAAGGCACGGACATCGCGGATGGAGGCGGGGGTGGGCCAGTGGAGGATGGCTTCCAACTTAGATGGGTCCATGGAAACACCACGAGCGGAGATGCAATGGCCGAGATATTGCACCGACGATTGGGCGAAGACACATTTGGAGTGCTTAGCCAAGAGGTTGTGAGGGCGGAGGAGTTGGAAGACCTCCCGTAATTGGACCAAGTAGGCCTCCATGGAGGGGTTGTAGATCAATATATCATCAAAAAATACGGCCAAACATTTGCGAAGGAGGGGCTGCAACACCGAGTTCATAAGGTGTTGGAAGGTAGCGGGGGCGTTGGTGAGCCCGAAGGGCATGGCAAGGAACTTGTAGAGGCCTTGGTGAGTACGGAAGGCAGTCTTGAATGTGTCCTCAGCAGCCAAGAAAATTTGATGATATCTTGCACGAAGGTCCAATTTAGAAAAAATCACAGAACCGATCAGTTCATCAAGTAACTCATCAGTAGTAAGGATAGGAAATTTATCTTTAATAGTGATTTGGTTCCGGCTCGGTAATCAACGCAAAAGCGCCAAGTACCATCCTTCTTTTTTAACAAAAGCACTGGTGAGGCAAAGGGACTATGATGAGCTAGCAAAATACTCACTCATATATCACAAATTCAGGGTTGAATTGTTGTTAAATTCCTCAAGTTTATGTTATTTAATGAGTTTTGTGAGTGTACAGGTGATTTAAGCACAATTACAGAAATCGAGATTAAAAAGCACACAAAACGGAGCAATCTGGAGCAAAAAGAGAAACGAAAATAAATGACAGAACCATCGTCGATCGGTCGGGCACAAGTTGCCGATCGATCGGACAAGTAATTACATGAAAATAGAAATAAGGCAGAACGGATGCCGATTGATCTCGGAATACACGCCGATCGATCGGCCATAGTTTATAAAGAACTCAGCGACAGCGCCGATCGATCGTGACATAGCAGCCGATCGATCTGCCAAATCCAACGAAGGCTCACAGAGTCAGCGCTAATCGATCGCGGAACTCAACCGATCGGTCGGCAAAACTACCTGATGCAAAACGGCATCGTTTTCCAAATTTTAAGACTCCGAATTTCCACCAAAATTAGGTCAAAGCATGTGCTCTATAAATAGAATACAGTTTGGACGAAGAAGAAGGGACCTTAGAGAAAGAAACTCAAATTCTCACAAAAAGACTCAAGAAGAAGAAGAATAAGCTGTAACGTGGAGAAGAAGACTCAAGAAAGCTGTCGAAGACTAGTCGACTTAGAGTTTATTCTAATCCTTTATTCTTCATCTCTTCTTCTATTATTTTTCTGGTTATGAACATGAACTTCATTATTTATATTGATTCGTTGTTAGCCATGAGAGGCTAGTCTCTCTCTAGGAGAGATTAGTCAAACTTGATGTTGAATTTATTTGATTTTTATTAATAAATCTCTGCAATATTCAATTCATATGCTTATGTTCTTGTTGGTTGAATTTATTTTCTATTTGTAATTGGGAAATTGGGTAGAAAAATTAGGTTTAATTGGATTAAACTCAGGAGAGGCAGTTTAATTGAATCGGGAATAATAAGAACATAGCTTAGACGCCATAAGGACCGGGAGGTGATTGATTATCTAGGTAGGCAAATAGTAAATCATAAGGACCGAGAGGTGATCGATTTAGGATTCTAGGAATCGAGCTTAATGTATTTAATTCTAGCGAGCAGATGCGTGAGTTAGGATTAGACGCATAATTAGGTCAAATAAGCGATAGTTGCGACGTAATTCGTAAATTCCTAGACTAGCATAGAATTGATAATTGTAGAGGAGAGTTAGTGAGTAATTGAATAAAAGAGATATCAGGGGAAGCTAATCGATCCTAGCTTTGGTTAATTGAGTTAATTAGTGAGTTTCAAGTTATCTATTTATTTATTGTATTTATTATTTTATTTATTTCATTCAACCACCAATTTTAAGTTATATTCTCTAAACAAAGTAATCCTTCATAAATCGTAGTAATTAGATATAGGCAATTTGTTCTCCATAGGACGATATTCGGACTCACAATCCATTAAATTACTTGTCACGATCCGTACACTTGCTGTTATAATTCGTGTGTGGAAAGGAGCAAACAAGTTTTTGGTGCAGTTACTGGGGAACAAAACGTAAAATTTTGTTTAATACTAAGATAAACGAGAATTATTTTTATTTAGAACTTTTATTTTTGTTAACTAACGTTTGCCGGTCTCTTCTGTCACTTTCGTGCTTCACAGGTGATAGGTGTATGCCAAGATCGAGTAGTCAAGGCAGATTACCACTCGATCCAGAGATTGAAAGAACAATCCGGTCATTGAGAAAGATCAACAAGAACTTATCATCTGAATTCGCAATGGCCGACGAACCACCAGCTGCGCAACATGCGCGAAACGCTAACATTCTACAGGCTCCGCAAGGGCAGCAACCTCAAAATGAACCTCGAACCCTCCGAGACTCCCTGAGGCTTGTAGTAAATGAGAATTACTCTGGGATTCGACGACAGATTATTAATGCCAACAACTTCGAGTTAAAGCCCGGTTTGATCGCCATGGTTCAATAGCAGTAGTTTGGGGGTTTGTCATCTGAAGATCTCTATAACCATTTATCATCATTCCTGGATCTGTACGACACTGTGAAATACAATGGTGTGCTTCACGATACAATAAAGTTGCAGCTGTTCTTGTTCTCTCTTCGAGACAAGGCTCGCACATGTTTCCACACTCTACCAAAGGGATCTATCGAAACTTAGGATACCATGGTGCAGAAGTTCCTCACGAAGTTCTTCCCTCCACAAATGACTTCACAACTGAGAGTAAAAATAAGTCAGTTCCATCAGGGTGAGAATGAGTCATTATACGATGCATGAGATCGGCTCAAGGACTTGTTAAGGAAGTGTCCACAGCATGGATTCGAGCTTTGGTTTCAAGCTCAGACATTTCATAACAGGCTGAACTATGCCACTAAGAGTATAGTGGATGCAGCAGCAGGAGGTTCAGTGATGAATAAGACGATTGAGGAAGCATGTGAACTTTATGAAGAGATGGCCGCAAGTCACTACCAAGCACCATCAGATTGAAACATGGGTAGGAGAGTTGTAGCGATTCTAGAAGTGGACCAACTATCCGCTATTCAGGCTCAGCTAGCCTCACTTACCAACAAGTTGTCAAGCCAGAAAAGGCCAACCATGGGACAAGTAGCTGCAATGCAGAGTCAACCAGAACAGGTACAGCAACATGAAGAGCAGTTTGGAGTAGAGGATGTTCAGTTTATTGGGAACAGGAATTATTAGTTTCGGCCAAACAACAATCTGCCCACTCACTACCATCCAGGGTTGAGGAATCACGAGAACTTTTCTTATAGCAACCCAAGAACGCTCTTAATGCACCACCTCCAGGTTTCCAAGGGCAATCCTCCTCAGATTACAACACGTCTGTAAAAAAGAGGGCATCAACCTTGGAGGATAACCTCAATGGCTTTGTTATTGAGTCGAGGAAGAGAATACATGCTCATGATAAGCGTTTCAATAGTTTGGAGATTCATTGCACAAATATGGGAGCCTCCATCAAGACCCTAGAGACTCAAATCGGGCAACTGGCAATAGCAGTCAAGGAGCAAGAAACCCGATCCTTCTCGAATGACACAGACAATAATGTAAGGGAATGCAAGGCAATCACAGTGAAGAGTGGCACAGAAGTACAAATCACAATGAAGAGAAGCGGTGAGACTGAGGCTCTGACGAAAGCCAAGGAGGAGACACATGGAGAGAAAGTAGAGAAGGAGCCAGTGCCATTTACGCCAGGAAGCATAATGTTCCCTCACAATCCTCTAAAAATCGCTACGCCACTCCCATATCCTCAGCGCTTCAAGAAGAAAAACCTCGATGAACAATTCTCTAAGCTCCTAGAAGGTTCAAGAAACTACACATAAACATTCCATTCGTAGATGCCTTGAAACACATGCCAGATTATGTAAGGTTCTTGAAGGAGATGATGTCAAAGAAGTATAAAGTGGAGGAGTTTAAGATGATAAGTCTAACTGAAGAATGTAGTGCCATAGTCCAAAGAAAGTTACCGAAGAAGGAGAAAGACCCCGGGAGCTTTACCATCCCTTGCACAATCGGCGACACCACACTTAACAATGTGCTTTGTGATTTTGGTGCTAGCATTAATTTAATACTGCTATCGGTCTTAAGGAAGCTTGGACTCAAGGAAGCAAAGCCTACAACCATCGCACTTCAAATGGCCGACCGTTCCATAGCCCATCCATATGTAGTTATTGAAGATGTGTTCGTCAAAGTCAACAAGTTTATCTACCCGGTAAACTTTGTGGTGTTAGATATGGGGGATGACAATGAAGTCCCACTAATCCTGAGACGACCATTCTTAGCAACAAGCAGAGCTTTAATCGACGTCGAGGTAGATTGTCTAATGCTTCGAGTGGACAATGAACAAATCCACTTTCACAAGTTCCACTCGGCCAAGTAATATGAAGTAGAGCTCATGTGAAAAAGGGGTGAGGTAAATGCCACATTGGAAAAGGCGATCAGAGTATCTGAATCTGAAGGCAAAATCCTACAAAAAGAGCTAACCAAACCGCTTTCCATGACAAGACGTCTATGATTATACCTCAAACGTCTGAAAAGGCGTGGCAAAATCTTGAACATTCCAGTCGCGCCAACACCTATTCCAGCCTCAGATGAAATTCACAAGAGGAAGCAACAGTTCACCGTAGAGTTACTTGGGCAATAAAGAGAGAAGAATATTGAATGAAGATGCAGTGTCAATATGGACGTTAAATGGATCGGCTTCTCGGGAGGCAACCCGAGCGTTATTTTATGCTTTCGTTTTTAAGCCTAGTTTTTTTTTTTTTTGTAATTTCGTTAGGGAGTACTTTATATTTTTGTTTTTGCTTTCAATGATGGGGGGAACTCATGTAAAAAAAAAACCGATGTAATCGCCGGTCGATCGGCCATTCTAGGCGATCGATCGCGGCTCTTCGAAGCCTGTATACAGGAAGGAAGCCGTGCCATCGCCGATCGATCGCCTCATTCTTTGTGATCGATCGCGCAGAGAAGACCAATGCGACTATATTTATAGCCGATCAATCGCGCCCTATGTGCCGATCGATCGCGCATAGAAGATAAGGTGACCCGATAAATCGCTGATCGATCGCGCGGTATATACCGATCGATTGGCTGCCCTCACACAGCACTAAAATGGGGCGTTTTGAATGTTTTTTTTAGGGTTTTAACACATTTTCCACCCTCGCCAAATCCTACCATTCGCCACTCTCCTTTCTCTCCAACACTTCATCTTTCAACCCGCATCTCTCCACCTCCATATCTCTTTCTCGACCCTCACCAAAATGCCCATGAGCTCGCAATGCCTCTGCTGCGTCCGCTCTCTCTCTCTCTCTACTACAACCCCCACCCAAAAGCCCCTGAGCCCGCTGTGCCATGCTCTCCCTCGTGAGCATAACCCACAGCCTCTCTCGCCGCCGCGCACACACCAAAAGCCTCCGCCCCGAATCCTTGCGCGCCCAGTCCCACTTCCCCTCTCTCTCTCACCACCTTGCCTCGCGTTCCTCACGAGCGCCGATTCGAGCTCTCCTGCCACGCTCCCTACTGCCGAGCGCCGCCCCGTTTCTCGATCACTCTCCTTCCCGAGTTCTGCTCAACAGCGCCAACCTGAGTACCCCGCTCACTCGTCTGAGCATCCACCACTGCCACCGGCAGCCACGTCCCACCACGCTCATCTTCCTCCGGCTATCTCTCGCTCTTCCAAGGTTTGACATCTTTCTTCTCCGTGGCCTCTTTATTGTCGGCACGTTCTGCTGGGTATTGGTTGTTTGTTTTGGAACTATTTGTTGCATCATTTGTTCCGAGGGGTGAGAGTCGTGAATATCGTGCATCATTGTGATATCTAGCTCCGTTGGTGGTCGTATTTTGTGGATTTCTTTTTGCTGCTACCTACTACGGATTTGATTTGGTTTCCTGTAATCTATTGTGGCTTTCACGATTGGTTACTTGCTAATCTATTATATCTAAGAAGAAGACTCGAGTGCCGTCAGAGATGGTTCACCGACCTGCGACTGCATTCTCTTAGGTTTTGTCAATTTAGATGCCGAAAAACTTTATAAGCACTTTGTGCAGTCCACCCAACCGACTCATGTGGAGTGTGACTTCGCTCTCGAGTCCAGCGATGGTAATTTGCAAGATCAGATACGCCGACTCGGATGGCAATGGTTGTGTAATCAACCTTGCGCGGCAAATGTGGTAGTGGTCCTGGAATTCTATGCCAACGCGCATTTTAACCGACCCGACAATGTCGTGTTGGTTCACGGCAAAGACGTTTCCTTCAGCTCGGCAACCCTAAGGAGCATTCTCAATCTCTCTACTATGGCGAATGATGATTTTCTTTGATTTTTACATGAAGGTGTAGACTATGAGGCTCTCTTGTAGGAGATGGGCTTTCCAGGCTCCCATTGGTCTTATTCGGTCTCCAACCCAACTAAACCACTGCATGTTAGCGCTAATGCTCTCAACCGCTTTGCTCATGCGTGGTACCATTTCATCCGCCACAATCTCTTACCAACCTCTCAGTGATCAGAGATAACTATTGACTGAGCACTCTTCACATATTGTATCCGGCCGCTCCATCGACGTCGCCACGATCATTCAAGACTCCATCTGTCATCGACCAAATTTGAGGCAACACACAGCTGCCCTCACTCATCCCATCCTGATCACGTATTTATGTGCTCAAGCCGGTGTCCCAATGAGTGACGAGGAAATGACCCTGGAGCCGAAGAAGTTCAACCACGACAGTCTGATGCGATTTGAACAGTGGCCCGACAGTTTACCAGACAAAGACGGGATGGGCTTTGTGCCTTTTCCCAATCAACCTCCACCACACCCACAGCCCCACCGTGAATTAGGCATATGAACCTGATTCTCACTTAGAACATCGACGCCAGAGTTGATGAGGAACGAGAGCGCCGACAAGCGGCCCACAGATCGCGTCGCCAACTAGGGGTGTGCATGGGTTGGGTTGGACGGGTTGGAGCCTATAACCCAACCAAACCCGAATACATCGGGTTGGAAAAAAATGAACCCAACCGAACCCGATCATGATCGGGTTAGGTTTGGTTGGGTTAATCGGGTTTGACATTTTTTTAAAACAAGTTTGATGATACTTTTTCTAATTAATTTAAGTCAAAATTTTCATTTTAATTGAAACTTTGATAAAAATAAATATAAGAGTTAATATCATAACACAAAAACTTAGACTACATGGTTTAACTTTGACATTTCAAGAATAAGTTAGTGGGTTAAAACATTTTCAACCACAAAAATCTACATTTTTTTTTATATATAATTTAAGTATCGGGTTGGGTTGGATCAACCCGATCATTAGAAATCACAACCCGTAACCTGACCCTAAGACGTCGGGTTGGGTTGGGTTGGTTAAAATTTCATATCGGGTTGGATTGGGTTAGGGTTGATTGAGTTGGGTTCGGATTGGGTTGGCGGGTTATTTGCACACCCTTATCGCTAACCCCCGCCCGGAGAGGGCTCCTCCTCCAGTGCCCAATAATCCGCGCCACATTCACTCGACTCCATCGCCGCGATGATGGCTCAAGGTTTCGAGAACTTGAGGTTGGGTCAGGAGAATTTACAATTGGGTCAAGACTGCCTCCTTTGCAGTTTTTCAGACCTGCAGCAGCGCTAGTATCACCTTGCTCAACACGTGCATAACCTAGAGGTGGGACTGCAGTATCAACCGATGGAGCCTTTTCCTGAGTACCTCCTGTAGCCATATCGCAACCTTTCCCCAGAGAGAATAGACAATGGGTGGGATTCATGGCCCGAGTAGGCATCCTTCCCCCGCATTATTCGAGACAGTGAGGACACTGTCTATTCCCAGTTTGGAGGGAGGAGGAGGGTGCCTTCCATTGAATGGCAGGACAACAGTGAGCAGAGCGAGAGGAGTTTACTATTCTATCTTTACTTTCTATTAGTTGTTATTTCATTTGTTATTGAACTATTTCATTTCATTTCTGTTCAGTTTATTTTTAGGATGTTTAGGTTTATTTTGAGTTAGTTGTGCTTTCATTATGCATATTTAAAAACTTTGCTACCGTATGAATTCTAACAAAGCGTTTAGTGTATCTTCTATTTGTGCAATGGCGTGATTCGATGATTGATAGTAAACTTATGATTTGGCTATTTCACCTTTTGTGAGTATGACATTGATAGTAAACTTAGGATTTGGCTATTTCACATTCTATGCACGTAATTATCTTATCTTGAAATTCGACTGATGAATGTATGCAATAGAAGTTCTTCTTGATCATACTTGCTTGAGATCTCTAGAACCCGACTTTAGTAGCTTTTCGAGGCGAAATCCTAGTGACAAGAACTTGAGGAAATGATTAAGGCCATCTTTTGGACCGTTTCAACCTAAATAGCACACCGTTGACAATATATCTTTGCACCCAAATTTTTGAGCCTATAATCACCATTTTATTCAGATTTTACCAACCCAAGACCTCTAAACACTCACTAGCCTTTCACTATCCATAATCATCCTTGTTCACCTAGACTGCAATACTTAATTTCATGTGGTGAGGAGTGAATATGTTGATCCTCAAACTCAATTCCTTTACCCGTACTCACAATAAAACTGTTGGTGTAAAATTTGAACCAACGACGAGATCCACACCTCTAGGATGTGATGTGGCAATGAAAATAAAAAGTTGAACGGAAACTTAAAAAGGCATGAGAGTTTTTAGAGTGGTTCGGCCCTCCTACGAAGTAATAGCCTACGTCCACTGTTTATGGAATTTCTTGTAAAATGTTTTACAGAGTTTTTCCCTTTTTTCTTCCTTGAATCTCTCTCTTTTTTCCCGTTCCCCTTCTTCCTCCTTTCCTCCTTCTCTTTATAGACGAAGAAGGAAGCTACAGTCCGAATGATACAAAACATCTCATCCCCTAATTCACGGGTTTGGTTCACGTAGCAAAGCTGCACCTCTGTTAGGAGCAGTTATCCTGAACTTTGCAGGATAAAGCTGCTGCTACAGTGAATTTCGGTGGAAAAGGCGGAAAAAAAATTGAGGTCTGAGTTACCGCGAACAGACCTTCTATTACAAGGGGTCGCTGGCTTCGAGGGCCGAGTCTATCTCGAGCGATCTCTTGCCTGTGGTAACTTCCTCGGGGGTAGATCACCTTCGAGGATCTTTGGACCTTTTTTGTCCTCCAACTCCTCTTCGAGGGGTTTGCCAGAAACTCAGCACTTCCTTCGGCGGTACTCTATTTGTACTCGGGAGTGTAGGATTGAAGATCATCTCTGATGATCTTTGTCCGTCCTTATCCTGCGAGAAGCTCCTGTGAAGGGGTGGAATCGCTCTGTTCGGTGGAATCGGGGGCTTGTGCCTCCATTAAATGTGCCTCGGAGACTTCGCCCTGATAGATACATTCGCTGACAAAAAATCACTGACAACATCTGCCTCCCAATCCCGATGATACGAACCGTGCCTTGCGGGATATCTTTCTTTGTGTTCTGACATTCATTGGGAGATTCCCTCTGCTTGCCAAGTTTTGCCCCCGCCGAGCCCTCTTCCCTCTAGGAGAGAGGATGCTAGAATTTCCTAGGCTTGAGCCGTCATCGAGTTTAAGGCTTCAGGTGCTCTCGGAAGCTCCTTTGGCGACGTCGCATAGGGTACGTTAAGCACGGCCGGGGAAGTCATCCGCGAAGACGATTCCTTGGCTACATTGCATCTTCTCGTCATCTTGAAGGAAGGCATCTCTCTGGTTGAGGGCTTCTTCACAGACGAACGGAAAGATTTGACTCCTTCGGAGCCAGACACTACCAAAAATAACTCCGTCAGTTCTGGCGCCGCCCCAAACTATGCCTAGGTAAAGATGTTCGACACCGATCACTTTTATTGACGGAAATAAGCTAATTACTACAAAATGAGCACACATAACACGTGAAGCATCTTATGAATTTAACACTAACCTGATCCGAGCTGTTGCCTCCGACTAACATGACCGAGTCTCTACGGGATCCATCATGTAGTCGCGCGCCGCGTCCTCTCCGAGGATCACAACTCGTCTGAATCATGCCCTCTCCGAGGGTCATAATAAAAGCAAATTAAGCGATTTGATTAGATCGTGACCCGAACAAATTTTTCTCCGAGAGATGGTTTATTCAGCAGTGGGTATGGATAATCCCGAACCAAGCTCTACCTTCGAAGGTCTGCCGTTGGTCAGATCTAACCATCGACAAAATTTGTAAGCACCCCATTACTTGCAGCGATCCTCGATGCTTCTGAATAGGGTGTGGCCTCTTGACTTGTACACTTTGGCGATTAGACAGTTGATTTTTTGAAGAATTTTCTTGTCTTTCACGCCTCGGAATTCTTCCTTTAAGCGCACCTAGGTCTTCTATCTTCTTCGAAGCACAGAATGGTTCTAGGAGAAAATCAGCCAAACTTCCCAAGTTAGTCCCCGAACAAGATCCCTTCTTCGAAAGAATGACGTATCAAGACAAACCTTTGTGTGGTAGGAAGCCTCAGCGATTAAAGCCTACGCAAGCCCTTGGGAACTCTTGCGTTCTTGCTTCGCATGCCTTCGACGTACCTATAGGGCGCACCTATTTCTTTTGTGGTACCCCGGTTGCCCCCCAAGCTACCTAAGCGCTCCGCAGTCAAAAAGGCCGTCGAGGGTTGTGTTTCTAGGACTCATCCGCTTCGCGGTTCTATCCTTTATACATTGAGTTTATAGTCTACTCCGCAGACTTTTAAGAAGAGAGTAACTAGTTGAGAATCGTGTTCTTGATATCGAATTTGTTGAATTACAAATTACACATCTCAAGAAATAAATTACAAGAGAGGGAAGGCCCTTCCCTGACTGGCGAATCTAGCCTTCGGATTTCTCTTGGTTGAGGGCGACAAGGTCACTGACTGTTGCACTGCGGTTTCTGAACGTGGGATGCCTCCTTCCCCGTGCAGTTTTATCGAGGGGTCCTCCGTAGAAGTTTGATCTTTGCATGCGAGAACTTCGAGGTTGCTGAAGTTTGCCTACTGGCGGCGATTTCGCCCGACCACCGAGTTGACCTTTGATCGAGGGTTGCGCATTTACGATGCGGACCCGGGGTCATGTAGAGGCGCACTTTGCCGAGTCTCTCTGAGGTGGGCCCAGCTTGGTCAAAGATAGTGTGACCGAGCCAAGTGTTTAACTAAGACGGCGGCTGTTCCGACTTCGCGAGTAACCGGCGGCCGTGCACCTCCGGTGCGGACCCTGATGATGATGCCCGTTCTGGCCCCGTGAGCAGCCGACGGCCACGCACCTTTAGTGCGGACCTTGAGTTCGACAATCGCTCTGACCTTCCGCGGATAGCCGGCAGCTGCCCGGACGAGATTCGCGGGTCTTGTCATCGGGCTTGATAATAAAGATATCTCCTTGATTGGCCTCGGTGATGCCTACGGCGGCTACTATGATGTCAACTTTCTTTTGCCCCGCTCAGGGCCGCGCTCGGAGCACATTAGGATGCTTCGTGCTGGCACGAGACGATGACCAACTTTGCTTCTGGACTAAAATCTTCTTAGGCCCAGGTCGACTTTGATCGGGGACCACAGGCTTCTTCCCGCCGAGTGGTGTCATCTGCGCCTCCGATCTCCAACTAAAAGGGGACGAGAACCTCGGGGAATACAGACGCTGAAAGCAAGGAAGAACGGGGCTGACGTCTGCTGTCCTCCGGCCAGCGAGCCTTCGCGGAATCGATCCACCACCAGAGGTCGCGCATCTTCGAGGCGGACCTCGGACTGTACAGGGGCATGTCTTACGGGATCCCGCCGATATGGGCCCAGTTTGTCAGAGACAGGATCTGGAACGAGCCGATTCCTTTCGAACATCGGTGGCTGGTTGTGACCCTCTGGCTTGGACCACCAGCAGCCGCGCATCTCCAATGCGGGCTGAACCGTTGGCTATGTCGGCGGCTGGCCGCGAACCTCTGGCTTGGACCACCAGAGACCGCACACCTCCAATGTGGGCCCCAGGCTCGCGCACCGTCATAGTCCTCCGGCTGCGGTGGTGGTGGCTTAGTGCATCTGATCCGCCAGCTGCCGACTCCTCTGGGTCGGCCTCGGTGGTGTCTCCGGCAGCCACTTCAGCCGCGGCTTCCCTTCGCTCCGCTCGGAGCCGTGCCTAGAGTATCTCTGCTTGTTCCTTGTCGGTGACGAACTGCGGCCGTCTCTGGTTCCGAACCAAAGTCTCCATCCTATCGTTCATCGGCGACACATAATCTTTCATGTTCTTCATCCTCCGTTAGAGCAGCTCCTGCTCGGAGGTCATGGGGCTCTTTCTTGTTTATCTGGTCGTCGACGCCATGGATCTCTGATCACGGGTCACGACAGATCTTATGAAAAAAAGTTTGAAACGAAAACTGGAAAGAAAAGGCAGCGGTGGCGGTCCCTGGCCCTCCTTCTAGCGCCAATCTGTTGGTGTAAAATTTGAACCAACGACGAGATCCACACCTTTAGGATGTGATGTGGCAATGAAAATAAAAAGTTGAACGGAAACTTAAAAAGGCATGAGAGTTTTTAGAGTGGTTCGGCCCTCCTACAGAGTAATAGCCTACGTCCACTGTTTATGGAATTTCTTGTAAAATATTTTATAGAGTTTTTCCCTTTTTTTCCCCTTGAATCTCTCTCTTTTTTCCCGTTCCCTTTCTTCCTCCTTTCCTTCTTCTCTTTATAGACGAAGAAGAAAGCTACAGTCTGAATGATACAAAATATCCCATCCCCTAATTCGCGGGTTTGGCTCACCTAATAAAGCTGCACGTCTGTTGGGAGCAGTTATCCTGAATTTTGCAGGATAAAGCTACTGCTACAGTGAATCCCGATGGAAAAGGCGGGAAAATAATTGAGTTCTGAGTTACTGCGAATATACCTTCTATTACCGGGGATCGCTGGCTTCGAGGGCCGAGTCTATCTCGAGCGATCTCTTGCCTGTGGTAACTTCCTCGGGGATGGATCACCTTCGGGGATCCTTGGACCTTTTTTGTCCGCCAACTCCTCTTCGATGGGTTTTCCAGAAACTCAGCACTTTCTTCGGCGGTACTCTATTTATTCTCGGGGGTGTAGGATCGAGGATCATCTCCGATGATCTTTGTCCGTCTTTATCCTGGGGGAAGCTCCTGAGATGGGGTGGAATCGCTCTGTTCAGTGGAATCGGGGGCTTGTGCCTCCATTAAATGTGCCTCGGAGACTTCGCCCCCGAAGACACATTCGTTGACGAAAAATCACTGACAACAATGGGTACTACCCGAGTCAATAAGAATGTTAATGGGCTTATCGTGAATGGAGCTGACTAAACGCAATGTGCGTGGGTTGACGGAGCCGGAAAGGGCATGAAGGCTAATATCGGAGGTCGGTTAAAGAGATAAGGGTG
>CM030881.1:1810604-1982443 GCA_018132145.1 Boehmeria nivea var. tenacissima | reverse complement strand
TAATCTTTATTATGTTTACTTATGGGCTGCAAATTTTTTTGGCCATTGGATTTAACAATCTACTCATCCAAGGGTTCACAACATGTACGACTAATATCATTACAACAATCTTTTCATTTCTCTATTTTGTCATTTTCTTTTATCCCTTTCTTTTGTCTCATCTCTAGCATGTATCTCTTCACTAACTGGTGAGATTATAATCAGCCCACTCAACTAAATTTTTGCACTTTTAATGCTTAATACACACTGATAATGTTTAGACCAACACCGATAATCCTCGAAACACGAACCATGAAAATGTTAAATTTCTAATACAGTGTGTTACGATTTCTGACACTGAAAATAGGTAAGAATAATTTCAATTACTGTTTAATCATCACAGTAATGGATTCCTATTGTCCCGGGGCTGTTTTTCTGCTAGGAAAAAATCCGTTCTTTAAACGACGGTGATTAAACCGTCACTTTCGCGATAAATTGCAAACTACTTTTCTATTTTGAATTTTATCGAACCCGAGACTTGACGAGACTTTATTTATTTTTTATTTAATTCTAATATCTAGAATATAATTAGAAGTTAGGTTTAACTGTTCGTGGTCGTTTTTGAGCTCAATCACGATTTTTCCATTCTTTACGTTAAAATCCCGACTTTACCTAAATCTTCACGTTTCGGCTTCGTTTTAGCTCAGAATGACTCCAAACTTGAAACTAAGGCCTATTATGTGACTTTAAGTTAGTTCCTAGCCTTACAAACATGCTACGACTATTGAGGGTCATTTTTCTAAAATTTAGGCCAAACATGTAATTTTCTAAATATTCAGGGGCTATTGTGCAATTTTTGAAAGTAAGCCGAACTTTGCTTTTCTGACCACTATCATATCAAACTTATTTCCTAATGGATAGAGTGTTAAAATTAAAATTTCATACTTCATTCGATGATTCGAGATGACATTCACAGAAATGTCGGAGTTTACAAAATACAATTCATTCTTCGAGAATTTTATCCCGGCATGGAGTCAATGGGGTAACCCCTGGGTCGGGGGTTACAAATTCCTAACTAATATAAAAATTTTCGTCCCTGAAACTAAGAATAAGGCCGAGTATCTATCTCGAATCTCTCTTTCTCGTTCCCACGTTGCTTCATCGACTGTGTGTTCCTTCCACTGTATCTTGACAAGTGGCATCGTCTTGTTTCTCAGCTGCTTCTCGTTGCGGTCTAGAATCTTTTCGGGATGCACTTCATACTTGAGATCCATTGTAATTTCCACTCCTGGGTACTTATGAATGTGCGCAGGGTCTGCTATGTACTTTCTTAACATGGACACATGAAATACGTCGTGTACTACAGCCATTGCGGGAGGTAACGCAAATCGGTAAGATACCTTGCCGACTTTATCGAGAATTTCAAATGGTCCAATGTATCGAGGGCCTAGTTTGCCCTTCTTACGAAATTTCGTGATTCCTCTAACTGGAGACGTTTCAGGAACACTTTGTCTCCCACTTCAAATTCCAACGGGCGCCTTCTCTTGTCGGCATAGCTCTTATTTCGGCTTTGGACTATTTTCATCCGTTGCCAGTTCTTCTTAATTGCTTCTGTGGCATGCTCTACTAGTTCTGGACCCACTTCTTTCTCCCGCTTCATCCCAATGTACTAGGAAACGACATTTTATTCCATACAGGGCTTCGTATGGTGCCATCTTGATGGTCGCTTGATAACTATTATTCTATGCGAACTCTGTCAATGGAAGAAATCTTTCCCAACTTCCATGAAAGTCTAACGCACACGCTCTAAGCATATATTCTAATATTGTCTGCTCAGATTGTCCATCCGATTGTGGGTGGTATGATGTGCTGAACTTGAGTCTTGTGCCAAGTGCGGTTTGGAGGCTTTTCCAAAACTTGGACGTGAAGCGGCTGTCCCTATCTAACACGATCGATCATGGCACTCTGTGGAGTCTTACTATATTTTGAACATAAAGTTTTGCTTTCTTATCCATCATATAAGTCGTGTTGACAGGAATATAATGAGCAGCCTTGGTGAGACGGTCCACGATGACCCAAATAGAATCGTGATTCTGTCGGGTTTTGAGTAGTCCGGTGATAAAATCCATCATGACTTGGTCCTATTTCCACTCGGGAATCTCCAGTGGCTGTAACATTCTGGCGGGTCTTCGGTGTTCGGCCTTGACTTGTTGACATGTAAGGCATCTTTCAACAAATCTAACTACGTCTTTCTTCATGCTGGCCACCAATATCACCGTTTGAGGTCTTGATACATCTTTGTGACTCCAGGGTGCACCGAGTAAGGCGTCTTATGTGCCTCTTTGAGCAATTGTTCTCTGAGAATGGGGACATTTGGGATGCAAGTATGGCCTTTAAACTCTAAGGCTCCCTCCTGATTACTGACAAACTTCACATGGGGCTTATTCTTCATTCTTTCTCGAATTTTTGTTAAGAATTCATCATTAGATTGGGCCTTCCGTATCTCGTCCAGTATTATTGGACGCATCTGGAGGCTTCCTAACCTTCCACCCATTATAACTAGTTCGAAATCCATGATCTCTTTTAATAATTCCTTTGGGAGCCCTTGTAGCATTGCTAGGGTCCCTATGGATTTCCAGCTCAGTGCATCTGCAACTTTGTTTGCCTTTCTGGGATGATAATGGATAGTGAAGTCATAGTCTGTGAGGACCTCTAACCATCCTCCTTGACGTACATTTAGTTGCTTCTGTGTGTACAGATATTTCGGCGTTTTGTGATCGGTGTAGATGTCACAATGCACACCGTATAGGTAGTGTCACCAAGCCTTGAGGGTGAATACAACTGCTGCTAACTCCATGTCATGAGTAGGGTATCGGGTCTCGTATTCCTTTAATTATCGTGAGGCATAGGTGATTACTTTGCCGTGTTGCGTCAGTAAGGCCCCTAACCCTAACTTCGACGCATCACAATAGATGGCGAATCCGGCGTTTCCTTGAGGTATGGTTATAATGGGAGCAGTTGTCAAGCATTTCTTCAGCTCTTGAAAGCTTCCTTCGCAAGGTTCCGTCCATGCATACTTATGCTCCTTGCGGGTTAGGGCCGTTAGAGGGCTCGCGATCTTGAAAAATACTTCGACAAATCTACGGTAATACCCTGCTCAGAAAACTTTTCACCTCGGTCACATTCTTCGGCCGTCTCCAGCTTATGACGGCCTCAATCTTAGCAGGGTCTACTATTACTCCTTCGTTAGAGACAGTGTGTCCTAGGAGGACAACCTTGTCAAGCCAAAATTTACACTTCTTGAATTTAGCGTAAAGCTTTTTCGTCTGGAGTCGTTGCAACACTGACCGTAAGTGCTGGGCAGGTTCTTCCTTGTTCTTGGAATATACCAAGATGTCGTCGATGAAGACGATGGCAAACTTGTCTAGAAAATCCTCAAACACCCGGTTCATTAAGTCCATGAAAGCTATGAGAGTATTGGTGAGGCCGAACTGCATCACTAAGTACTCATTGTGCCCGTATCTAGCACGGAAATCCATATTTGGAACGTATTCTTCTCTTATTCTCAGCTGATGGTAGCCGGATCTTAATTCAATCTTTGAAAATATCGCAGATCCGACTATCTGATTGAATAAGTCGTCGATTCGCAGTAACGGGTACTTGTTCTTAATGGTCGCCATGTTCATCTCCTGGTAGTCTAAGCAAAGTCTCAGCGAGCCATCTTTCTTATGAAAAAAATAAGACCGTCGCTCCCCACGGGGAATGGCTAGGTCAGATAAGGCCTTTCCTAATCAACTCTTTGAGTTGTGCCTTTAACTCTATTAGTTTGGCTGGAGCTAATCGATACGGGGCTCGGGAGATAGGTGCAGTCCCGGGATCAACTCTATGCAAAACTCGATCTCTCGATCGGGTGGCAACCCTAGAAGGTCGTCCGGGAAGACTGATAAGTACTCTCGTACTATAGGCATGTCCTCCGGCACTGACTATCGCTCTTTTTTCTTATCAATGATGTTGGCCAAGTACCCTTGGCATCCGCTATCGAGTAACTTCCTAGCTCGAAGCGCAGAAATCGTCGGGGCTATCCGACTGCGTAGAGTTCCTTGGAACTCAAATGACTTCGCATTTGGTGGACTAAAGCGTACTCGCTTGCAATGGTAATATGTCATTGCATAATGAGCATTAAGCCAATCTATCCCTAGGATTACATCGAAATCACACATTTTAATTTATACCAAATTCGTGTAAAGGATGGAGTTTCCAATCTTGATTGGCACATCCTTAAACCAAGACGTTCATTTGTAGACATCTCCTGCTGGAGTAACGGTAATAAAGAGACTACTGAGGGTCTTTTTATTACCTTCCAGCTTGTCGCCAAGACGCTTGGCGATATATAAATGTGTCGCTCCGGAGTCGACGAGCGAAAATAGGTTAAGATTGGAGACTAGAAGCTGACCTGAGACTGATGTAGAAGGGCCTGCTTCGATGTCTCCCTCGTTCAAGCTATACACCCTCGTATTTGGGCGACTACGAGGGGCTGACTCTGTCGCCTTGGCAGCGTTGTTCTTGTAGTTGCGGGCTATGTGTCCCTCTTTGCCGCAGTTGTAGCAACCTCGTGTGGTCCCAAATTGGCATTCTCCAGAATGCATTTTTTGGCACTTTGGGCATTGAGGGACTAGTGATGTCCTTTCTCGGGCAGTTTCTCTCACATTTTTCATCTCTGTTCTGTCTTATCCCCTCTTTGGCTTTCCACTTCTATTTCTATTCTCATTTCTTTGTCCCTGATTATCTTTACTGAAATCTCGCTTCTTGAAGTTGAAGCGGTTGTTCCTGCAAAAGTGTCCAATGCGAGACTGAAACTGTTTCTTCTTTTCATATCTGGTCTCCTTATTTTGTCCATCAGCAGGGCGATTTGTCTTTCCTGCACTGGTTATGTCTTCCTGTCTATCCCATCCGTCGTTTCTTAAAGCTCTTTGCACAACATCGACATAGGATTCTAGCCCTTCCTTTCCGCTATCCACTTGTTTCATCATTTCAATCCTCAACCCATGCATATAATTCATCTTTCTGGCATTGTTCCTAGGGACTATGTTTGGGGTGAAGCGTGCCAACTCGTCAAACTTAGCGGTATACTCTGCCACTAACATCCTTTCTTGGCGGAGGCTTATGAACTCTCGGACCTTTCCAGCCAAATGGGCTTCTCCGAAATACTTATCGTGGAACAACTTGGCGAAACGTTCCCAAGACATAGTATTGACATCTTCTGTCTGTCCAACTACTTCCCAACAACACATGGCCTCCTTGTCTAGCTGATTGATCGCACATGCGACTTTCTCAGCATTAGTAAGGCCCATGTAACCGAAGATGTGTTGGAGCGTGATCGGGAGTCCCGTTGAATCTGAGCAGCTTCTGGCGCCTAAATCGCTCGTAGGTTGGCTCTCCAACTTGTCCGACTGCTCTAGGCGCCTCAGGTGCAATAGGGTTTGCTACTCTAGGGTTTAGCACTTCTTGTGTAGCAGGTACTTGAGCTACGGGTGGCGGTCTAGCCATATCATTTAGGCGGTGGAGGAGTTGCTCAAGTGTTGCAGTTTGAGTTCGGATCCGTTCGTCCCTTTGTTGCGCAGCGTTGTTCTGTTCCTCTAGCAATCTTCGTACCTCATCTAATTCGGGTCGCACAGCCTGAGGAATAGCTCTTAGCGGCATGGTTTCGTTGTCTTCAATTTAAGTCCTGTAAGCGTGCATTTTGTGAGTTCCTTATTTGGCCAATTTCCTTTTTATTTGATTTATTACATGTAAACTAATCAAGTAAGGTCGAAGGCTTAGCAAAAATTTCGTTATAACGAATGAGGCATAGCTGGCAAAGATTTCTATTTTCATTTCACTGTTTAACATATATACATATATATTTGTTCGTCATACAAGATTTCAAAAGCGTAATGGGAAACAAAAGAAAACAGAGGTTCACTGGCCACTATGGCTCTTTCTGGTCGCATATATATATAATAATCAAAAGTATAAGTCACTTCAATAGAGCGAGAAAAAATTAGGACATGGCCAAAAAGGTGCTTTACAAAGCGTTCTAGTCCTATATATACGTCGTGCTAATAGTCTAATCATCGTGGCATGCGTCGTAATGAGGATCAATATCATCGATCTCCATCTCTGATTCGGTCTCGAAGTCGTCATTCTCTGAACTCTTACTATCATGAAGTACGTCTTGAGCTGGAGAAGTTGGGGCAAGCTCGAGATGGACACGTGCGAAGCGAGGTGCCTTATTCTCGGGGAGCGGTATCGGAGGGTAAATGCTATCCGCTTATGCAAGGTACACCCTCCTCATATCTTTCATCGTGCGAAAAAGGGGGACATTGGCGAGGGGGTCGAAAGTATGGGTGAATACCTTGCGAGAAGATCTACATCTACAACAGATCTTTGAAGCCATAAGTGGGGTATGTCTCGACTATCTCGAGGTCGAAGCAGTCGGAGTATGAACGGATAGTCTTTACAGGGTGCTGGCGAACCTCTTGGCTTTGCGAGTCCATGTGGTCATGTCGTCGACCATATGAAAAGTGGCAAGCATGCAGACACTCAAGACGAACCAGCTACGTTCGTGCCCTACTCAGTTCTCTCTCTCCTGCCAGCGGTAGAGGGCGGGTCCTCGGAGTAAGGTCTGAGCCAGGTCAGCCCGATACTCCTCTGGAATCCGAAGAGATCTCATCCATCCTAGAGTTCGTGCCTCCCACTCTTGAAAAGGCGTAGTGTCAGCCTCACCCGAGTAAGTAGGTATGTGCGGCTGAATCAAGTACATGTAGTCTGCCAAAACGTTGGCAGCGGGGACGGGTCCAACCGTGCTATGCTGGCCCAAGTCCACTGACGGCTCACGCGAAGGCTGATCTACCTCGGACATCCTGCGTCGCTACTTCGTCAGATAGGGTAAAAATATAAATGTTAAGAAGATATAACTACAAGCCCTAACTAATATAGAAACAAACTACTCATAAAACTTTTCTACTTGCTGGCAAGGAGACGTGTGTGCCGAGGATTCAGAATCGGCTAAACTCGGGCTCTGATACTAAAAATTCTATCACGACCCAGCTCTCTCAGCCGGAGGCCACGACAGGAGTTCTTTTCTCTTTACTACTATTAATCTTACTTAAAATGAAAAGCACAAATTACTTTATAACATAACGAGCTCGTTTTTTTTTTTTTTTTTTTTTTGTAATGCGGAAGTTAAAGTACTTTTCTAATTCAAAATACTATCTCCTGACTTCTCTTGAGTTCAGGAAAAGAGCCACCACTTTATCTCAAGTTCGGGGCCTCGGGATCTATTCCTGATCTTAATATTACATCACTGTTATCAAAATACAAAATTCGGAATTAAAACATATATGCTACGGGGTCTTTTTCTTCTTGATTGCCATACACATCGCCCGTCGCCAACAGCTCTACTTCTACTGCTCTTGTGATTTAGCTTTTTCCTTACCTATAACACCAAGGAAAAACTAATGAGTTGATAAACTCAGTAAGGGCAAAACAACTCTATCTTAACGATGCAATGCTATGCAACAAGGATTCATATATGCAACAACAATTCACAATGCAAGAGCTAGAGAGTTTGGTCGTCTTCAAACGGTCAAACCCTAACAAACCATTCTTTCTGTGATTCACTACCTCTTGGGTTAACTCTTCTTTCTTTCTTTCTTTCTTTCTTTCTTTTGTCTGGGATCCACTGATGGAAGCCGCTTCTGTATCAATACTGAGGAACGAACAGAAGATGGCCAAATCTCTCGACAATCAATAATATAGCTCTCTCTTGGAGCCGGCGGGTCTATGGACTTACGTTCTACTATATTTGTACATTATGACCCATCGTCCATTCTCTCGGAGGATTGGGGTCTAACAAGAGGTGTTAGTTTCTCTAACGAAGAAAGGTCACATGAAACCGGGCTCTTCTAGAGTCCTGAGGTTTTAACCTCTTGTATCGGGCTACCAGGACCCACGACAATGAATTCATCGGGGTTTCTAGGATCAACAAACAACAAGGCTTAGTTGTGTTTCTCGCTCTAAACTTGCTCGGTTCGAAACCCGACTCCAATTCTTTCATGGACCGTAGTCCGACTTTCTTAACGTTTTAGTTACGTTTTATTCTAGAGACAAAGCTCTACTTAATTTCTTTTATTTACTTTCTTTCTTTCTTTTCTTTCTCTTTTACTTTCTTTCTTTCTTTTCTTTCTCTTTTACTTTCTTTCTAAGGCTTGGTATGGCTTTTTACTTCTTTTAGTTTCATAATACACAGATATATTCACACGATACAGTTATCGGGAATAGCAAGTAAAATCCTAAATAACAAACATACATAAGCATAAACACACAACTTAGTATCATAGGTGCATTGCCACTAACCTCGCCTAAGCGATAAATTTTCTCCGAGCTTTTCTTGAGCAACGCTCCGAGCTCTGACCACTTCTTCATCCTTTAGTCCTTTCAATACAAAGGAATCGAGTCTCGTTAGTTCGCTTGTCTCGTTAATTCTTAACCTAAATGTTCTAATGCTCGAGACTTTCTATACTATCTTATTACCAAGACAGGGTTGCCTAGGAGACTTTACCAAGGTTTATTAAACCTTACTTAGGTTCGGGACTATTTTGAACCCTAATTAGTGCTCCCGGCCCGCCTCGAGAGCTTACCGAGCAATCCCAAGGGTCGGTTGATACTATTTAGTATTTACAGTTCGAGAATTTATCTAAATTTCTTACTTCGCCATTCTTAGATCTAACATAAAATTTCTAAGACCATTCATTTATCTAAGACCATTAAAATCCTTTTAGGGCTTTAAGAAGTTTACTTTTTAAAAATCATGGTCAACTTTGCTCGGGTTTGACTTTTCGGATTTTAAAGTTCCAAACCCGAGTCTTGGCCAAAACAAATTAAATATCAATCATATTTAATTTATAAAATTATTTTCTAAAGGTATAACTACTGAAAAGTCAATGTCCATTCAAGTAAAACTCTAATTACCACTCTTGTGGTTTTACCAAGCACTCGGTTACGGTTTCGTTAGACAACGCCTTTTTAACGTAATTCCTTGTCTTTTCTTTGAAAATGACAAGCACACTAGGAGGGCAGTAGCTTCTAGGTTTATTTTAGGACATATTTAGTCCTTATACTCAACCTTCATCGAAGCTTTGAGAGCTCGTTCTGTTCTTTCTTTTAAAACGACAAATTCTTCTTAACTCGTTCTACGGTTTCGTTCGAAACCGTTATTATAAGTCAAAATCTTTATTACCTTTTCTTAAATGACAGCTTCTAGGTATTTAAGGAAATATTTCATCCTTATTTCAAACCATTATCGAAGCGTTAAAGGTTCGTTCAAAATCTCAACTTTCAAAACGGCGCACTCACGGTTTTGTTCAAATCGATCATGTAGCGTCTTTTCTTTTTAAACCTCTTTCTTTTCTTCACAAAAACACATTAAGAACTGTAGACTAAAGTAATAAAAGTGATCTTAATGATATACATAAACTTGTTTAAGAACATTAAAGCTCAAGTTCTCAAAGGTTACCAAAGTCCAAAAACCGACTTATCGTAAACTTAATATTTTGATCGAACATTTACCGTACGAAATTCTTTTTGACATTTCCGTTTTCTAATCTCTAAAACACTTTGAGGGCAGAGGCTATTGGGGCCTAAAATCATTTTATAATTTCATTTCAAAGTGTTCAAATAGTTTAAGAACTCATTTTGGTTGGATTTTACTTTTAGCCACTTTTATAAAAAATTTCTCTACAGTTGTCACGACGGTTCGTTGGAAACCGTCGTGCTTATAAAATCTTTTGTAACCATTTTAATCCCTTCATCAAGGACATAAATGGACAGTGTCTAAAGCATGCAAGAAGCGAAAAGAAACATTCATGGCCAAGACATTAAAGCTAGCTAAAAATCGGCACAAACACACATACACATACAAGCCTCAGAAGCTAGGGTTTCTAACTTCCACCTAGGCTCGTGTTCGAATTTTCACCAAGAAAAACACCATACATGCTACTTATTAAAACATATCAACAGAAAATACATCCAATTGTCATACCAAAATAAGAACTATTTCTTAAACTACTTAAAACTCACAAGGTTTAGAGATATACCTAAAGTTCAAGGTTGAACTTTTTTTGGTAGTGTTCTTTCTTGTCCTAGGCCGTCTTCCTCTAGGATTTTTCTTCCGAAAATTCTTCTTGGTGGCCTTTGACACCTTAGGGGAGAGGTGAAAGGGAAGGTTTAGAGGTGTTTTTAAGAACTAAAACTATAGGGAAAGCTAGATAAGTTATCTTAGGTTTTGGCTTGGAAAATCAAGCTTTTTGTCTTCTCCTTCTTGTTTCTTCCATGGCCGGCTCTTCTCTCTCTCTCTTCTCTCTCTCTCTCTCTCTCTCTCTCTCTCTCTCAAATTTTCTTCTCATTTTTCTAGACTCTCTCTCTCTTTCTATCTCTTCTTGGCTGAAATGAAGTGCTAAAATGAAACCTCAAAGCCTTGGGTTCTATTTATAGCCAAGTTAAGGCTTGTAAGACAAGCTTTGAGACGTGGTGTAGTAAGCACTTAGTTTTGTGTGCGTTTCTCTCTCTTTCTCCTCTCCAAATCCGACCCTTAGCCCATTTTTCTAGTAATTTGTTATTTTAAATATCATTTCTTAATTTACTCATCATGGGCTGCTCAATCTTGACCATTCAATTTGCATGGATCTCTCATCCAATGGTTACATTAAGTAAGCTTTCACCTCTAAGGTCCCACGGTTTAACACTTGTCAAAATAACTTCAAAATTGCTCAACAATTAGCCAAGACTCCTTTCACATTTAAGGATGAGTCAATGGCTGAGTAATAGCTGGAAACTTCAAAATTGCTTAACACCTAGCCAAGACTCCTTTCACATCCAAGGATGAGTCAATGGCTGAGTAATAGCTAAAAAATTCGGATTTCCCTCCTATTTTTACCTTATTTTAATTGCTTTTTTTGGTCTAGATTTTTCAAGAGCTAATCATTAAGCTAACTATCTTTCAATCTTCCTTTTCTTGTCTTTCCTTCTCTCTCTTCTCCCAAAATCCGACTATTATAGCCCATTTTTCTCAAATTATATTTCATAAATTTAATCTTTATTATGTTTACTTATGGGCTGCAAATTTTTTTGGCCATTGGATTTAACAATCCACTCATCCAAGGGTTCACAACATGTAAGACTAACATCATGACAATAATCCTGTCATTTCTCTATTTTGTCTTTTCCTTTTGTCCCTTTCTTTTCTCTCATCTCTAGCATGTATGTCTTCACTAATTGGTTAGGTTATAATCAGCCCACTCCACTAAATTTTTGCACTGTTAATGCTTAATACACAATGATAATGTTTAGACTAACACCGATTATCCTCGAAACATGAACCGTGAAAATGTTAATTTTTTAATACAGTGTGTTTTGATTTCAGACACTAAAAATAGGTAAGAATAATTTTAATTATTATTTAATCATCACATTAACGTCTTCATATTGTCTCAGGTCTATTTTTCTGCTAGGAAAAATTCTGAAACCCATTCTTGAAACGACGGTGACTAAACCGTCACTTTCGCGATAAATTACAAACGACTTTTCTATTTTGAATTCTATCGAACCCGAGACTTGACGAGACTTTATTTTTTTATTTAATTCTAATAACCTCTAGAATATAATTAGAAATTAGGTTTAACTCTTTGTAGTCGTTTTTGAGCTCAATCATGATTTTTTCGTTCTTTACGGTAAAATCTCGACTTTACCGAAATCTTCACGTTTCGGCTTCATTTTAGCTCGGAACGACTCCAAACTTTAAACTGAGGCCTATTATGTGATTTTAAGTCAGTTTCTAGCCTTAAAAATATGCTACGACTATTGAGGGTCATTTTTCTAAAATTTGGGCCAAAAATATAATTTTCTAAACATTCAGGGCTATTGTGCAATTTTTGTAAATTAAGCCGAACTTTGCTTTTCTGACCACTATCATATCAAACTTATTTCCTAATGGATAAAATGAGTGGTAAAAATGAAATTTTATACTTCATTCGATGATTCGAGACGACATTCACAGAAATATCGAAGTTTACAAAATACAATTCATTCTTCGAGAATTTTATCCCGGGATGGAGTCAGTGGGGTAACCCCGGGGTCGTGGGTTACATATTTTATCTGGGTGACCTCAATTTTGGGGAAAGTTTTCAGTTTCATCAAATCTGACTACCTTGTAGCCTTGTAGTAATTATTATACAAACTACATTATTTACACATTGTTGGAACTTTGAACAAGTTAAGAATTTATTTTCAACTTGAAATTAATATGAAAATTCCTAATTTTTCAAATTGGATTTAAGGGTGTATTTTCATATTTAGAAAAAAAAAGAGCTTATAATATTCTTTTTTTGGAAGCGGCTGTGGTAGGGACGGTTTTTTCGTCCCTACCGTAGGGACCAAATATGCGGCTTAGGATGTGTGTGGTCTTTGTTGATGTAACACTTGAGAGAAACTTCCCCCTAAAAAAGAAACGGTGGGTGTTGACGGCGTCAGTGACTTTTCCTTTAATTTTTGGTAAAGCTGCATCAATTACTTGTGTTAGTACTTTATGGATGCATTTAATTTGCAAATGAGACATGTTCCTTATTTTAGGTATAAATGTAACTCTTCCATTGTAATTATAATTTAAGTAAATGTCTTCCTAAGTAGACTCGTCATATAATCTGAATATTAAAATGATTTATTATTTGAAATTAAAAAATTATTCATTTACTTTTGTTGTTCCTAATATAACCCTAATATGGTTGTCCAAGTTGTCTTAATTTATTTTGTACATGTTTTTTTTTTAAAAATTTGTTGTTTAGTGAAACTTTTGTTTTGATATTTTAGAGAAAATAATAGAAATGGAAAAATAAAGGAATATTAATGTTACATTTAAGTGACAAATTTAACAATAAAGGACATGTTATGACTATGGAAAGAATATTAGTTTGGTATACTTGAATTAAAACAGTAATAGATAGGGCTATTAAGTATTTGGGTTTTTTTGTTCATATTTTCTTCAAACATGATTTAGAAATAAGTCATTTACTTAATTATATGTAATAATAAATCTAAAAATTATATAAGAAAAGTAGAGTGGCGATTGAAGAAAGAAAGTTGAAAGCTAAATTTATATATTTATGTTTTGATTGTAATAATTATAGAATCATAATAATGAAGACACAATGAAATTGAGCATTTATATTAGGATCAAAGTTAGATTGATTCAAATAAATAATGAGTTTTTAAAATTTTCTTATAAGTTAATAAAATCAACCTCAAATGATCAACATTAAATGTCAGAAATACAAGATAATTAATTGCAACATTAAAAATAATAAAAGACCATTGAAATAGAGACACTCAACACATCTCCTCATTATATACTTGGGTTGTTGATATTTACTCGCAGAGACTGCAATAATATTTCACGATAATTAGTTTAATAAATGGCAGTGAAGTGTGGAATAATGAAAATATAGCTATTTCAAATAGTAAATGTAAAGTTTACCAGTTCGTAGCGTAAGCTTTGGATTGTTGTTGCTGCATCAGCCAATTTTCTCTTACATTCAATAATGTTATCAAGCATGACGTGCTGAAAACCAGCAATCATGCGCAAAAATTTTCTCGTTATAGCTATACTCACCTTGTTTAAAATAATTAGTTCATAGTAATTAATATTAGTAAATTAAACAAACGATACTAAAAATAAACTGTCGTATATATGATAGTGGAGAATTTTATTTTTGTATAGCTGTAACTATTGTGTTTGAAAGTATTAGAAATAGGAAGCATGTTGGAGTAAAAAATAAAAAAAATTACGACTCACTCACTTCACATGTCGAAGGATATCGATATCATGAATGTCAATATTATTTGGAATATGAATAATTATGTGACGTCCATTATTATCTGGTATCAATAGTGATGAAGAAGGTATCGCAAAACTTTTATTTGTGAAATAGTTGCAGCAACTTGATTTTGTTAACACCTGACTTGTATTTTCATACTCTGAACCTGTATTATGTATAAAAAATTAGGTTGAACAACTTGCAATCCACGTATTGTATATAGACATTTCTAGTTATATGAACTACTTACTGATATACCCTCTCTAAATACTATGAACGGGGAACATCGATTGTCAACATATGCTTGTAGTCTTCAATTGATATAAGTTTATTTTTGTGGAAGAAGTGATGTGCTAGTATACCGACCAATGCAGCAGTGACCTTATTCAACAACCATGTACAAGGCTCTAACATCTCTCTTGGCGGTTGCAATGGCACAATAGGTTCAGAACTCTCTATGCTTTGCATTGTAACTCTTTCATCCAAATACCATACACCTCCTTCCATCCCATAAAGAAGTTTCTTTTGTTTTGTTAGCTTTTTACTTATTTTGATATACCCTGGTACTTGTTCTTTATCTCCCCATGGATTCTACTCAATCTGCTTGTAGTCTTCAAAAAACAGATTGTGTTATTGAATTTTCGACATTTTAATTTCACTCAAAATAGTTTATTTCATTTGACAAAGTCCCAATGACAAACGCTAACATCTTCATGTCTTAGGTGATGTAATTTTAGTCGATAGTATTCCAACATTGTTGGCACGTCAAGAACTTGGGACAATTCACTGTTGCATTCTTTTATTTTTGGGAATGCTATTATTGTTGCCATTCTTTGCTCTAACCTAATGCATGGCATGTACTCTTTAGCCCAAACCTGCAACATTATCAGTTCATATTGTTAGATTTAGATCTATATAATGTTAAAATTTTACTAGCATACATTAAAGTAAATAGGTAGCAGAAGCAATTTTACCTCCCGTAAACTCCACAAGCCGCCAATCATGTTCTTATTGGCACGATAAAGATCTTCCATCTCGTTATATTGATACGCTAACGCAGCTCCTCCCCAATTATATTTGTCGATACATCAAAAGCCAGTTATGTATTGAACATAATTTAGATAGATCGTTTAGTCCTTATTAGAAAAGACCACACCCCCAAGTATTGCTAGTATGAATTCTCTAACTATTATATTAATATGACCATGAGACTGACATTCAAGTTTCCCGTAAACGTCATACAACCATGAAACTTTAACTTCCATCGTTTCAATATCGGTAATTGGCTCACCAAGTAGCTGAGTTAGCCATTTTTTCCTTAAGCATCTATCATTGATTGTGGTTATTGGTTTCTCAACAACTGGCAATCCAGTTATGGCTGCAAAATCAGTTGGAGTCATTTTCATTTCCCCTATCTCTCCGAAGTAGAATGTATGTGTTGTGTCCCACCACTTCTCTATCAAGCTTTGGATTAAACCGTTCGGTACCTTCCTTTCGGTGATGTTTTCTAATAAGTTTTTAAAAACACTGTGGTCAATAATTTTTCTAACTTCTGGAGCAAATTCAGTGTACCATGTTTTTACTAGAGCGACTTCCCTGCACGATTGCAATCCTATATGTTGTCGCTGCAGATGGTGCAATTTTTTGTTAAAAAAAAATTATTTGTGATTTTACAATATCGCATAGATTAAATTATTTTTGGTAAATAATCATTGTTTTTATTTCACTTACCATATATGTCTATAATTCTACTAACCTTATCATTCACAAATCACTATATGTTCTACGATGACGTCAAGTCTTTTGTGTCATGATAAAATAAAAGTCTTAGGACTTGCTAATCTATTTTGGTCTACATTATGTGATGTTCTATAAATTTACTCCCAGTATACATGCTAACTGATTAATTTTTTTTTAGCAAAAAAAAAATGATTAATTTTTTTTACAACTATATAGTATACTTAAATTTTCTACATATGTAGGCTGTTTAAGAAGGAGGCAAAAAACTCTTAGCTCAGTATGCTATAATTTGTACATCAATATCATATATGTTGTGGCCACTATAATAATAATACTTTAATGTTCAATCTAATCCCAAACACCTTTATATAGAAAATATTTCAGCTTTATAGGATTAACGTATGTACCTTAAATGAAACATGTTCTTCCGGATACTAGTGTATTTGTTCCCCCCAATGAGCCACAATTCGATCAGACCTCCTCCTTATTCCGACTCCTGCGAGTCCCAATCTAAGTCTCCCCATCCCAACCGACTTATATCGTCTATGCATCCTACTAATTAACGAGGTCGCCGTTAATGTATGTTTTCTGACCCCCATATTAAGCCTTCGACATTTACATCTGCTAACCCCGCCGTCGCTAGCAACAGTATTAGATTCCATAAACCCTATCAATTTCTCTCTTCTGCATTCGTTCTTTAGTACTGACCATCGATTTACTATTTACCAATTACACTCTGCAGTTGTTCTTTTATCTCAAGTCATGGGCTGACGAGCCTTCATCTATGTCCACATTCTCATAAACAAATATGATGCATTCTTCTAGTTTTGGCCCATAAGTATAGGCCCAACACTTACTATCCATTTTAGTTTACTGTTTTTATATCTATGGTCAGCTATTCTTACAATAATTTGTGTTAGTACTACAGTGTTTGAAACAGTTACTTATTATTACATATATATAAGTAACATTATGGGTTTATAAATAACCCGTAAATAACAAATAGTTTACATAACTACTTATTGTTCCCCCTATAATTTGAAAACATCTAAAATTGCTCGTGAAGTTAACTATTACGTCCAAAATTATCATGTGTCACTTAATTGGGTAGGTTATTGTGCATTTGTAGGTGAAATTATGTAGTTTTCCCTATTTGATTATTTTCGTGTCTTAAGGTTTTTTATTTTTTTGTTCGGTCGAAACACTTGATTGAAAAAATATTATCCGCGGTATTCGAGAGTTTAGTCATCAGTCTTTAGGTGAGTAATCATGCAATTAAAAGATAAAAAAATTAATCAAATAGTTTTAATTAATCATTCAAGTTTATTGTAGTGTAGATTCATTGGTGCATGTCTGCACAATCATTATTCTGTCTTAGAAAATTGACCTAAGATGCTTTAATCATAATTAAGGGTGTGTTTGATAACACTTTCATTTTCTGTTTTTTAAAACAGAAAAGTGCTATTTTATTTTTAAAAACGCAATTGATAAATCTATTTTAGTTTTCTATTTTTTTTAAATTAAATCTGAAGAACTTTTTGTATGTTTTCTCAATTTTACACTCTCATCATGCTTCATCGATACGTTTTGTATCTTTTCACTCCCTCTTAATCCGTTACAAACTATCATTTTGTGATTTTCGTTTTTAAAAATAAATAACAAATAGTGATTACTAAACATGTTTCATATTTTTAAAAATTTTGAAAACAAAATAGCAAAAGCACTTCCAAATTTTTGTTTTAAAAAAAAATAGAAATGTTATCAAACATAGCCTAAGTATTATATATTTTATTTTCTCATATTTGTAATAATAAAAAGTTGGTATTATACATTTGTTTTTTTTTTTTTTACCACAAATATGAAAAATATGACAAACAATGTCCGTCCTTATAATTAGCGGCATTTATTTGTGGCTTTTGAAAGAATTTAATTAATTTGGTATTAAAAAATATTTGATCATTAAAATTATAAATTAAAAGTTTAATATGATTTATTTATTATTACTGAGATAAAGGAATGAAGAGGCATTTTCAAAAAATTACATTAAAAATAGGTAATATTTTAATTAATTAATAACCAATGTTTAAATACCGTTTGAAGAAAATAACTAATGTTTTCATGAATTAAGCAAATAATTATTTTTTTAATTGTATGATGATGTACTTTTAGTTTGATGCTCTTAGTTCTCTTATGTATTAGTAGGAAATAACTTAAATTTTGTAAACGTTACCCATTTCCATAGAACATAGATTAACAAATGATCAAATTTTTACCCAATATTATTGAGCATATAACCAATTTATAATTAATATTTTTAAAAATAGCCAACATTACTAACTATTTAGGAAATATTTATTTTCTAAACTACATAATGCTATAATTTTATTGTTTATATTTCCCCTAGTTCTTTAATAGACTAATGACTAATTTCTTTATTTTTGAAAGGGTTGGTTATTTCCTTCAAACTTGAACCAAAAAAATGACCAAACAGTAAATAGACCCCTAAGGATAATTGAGTAAATATCAATTTTTTGATGTTTTGTTAAGGAAACTTAATGTTTAATATTTTTCTTAATGACTAATTTCTTTATTTTTGAAAAGCGTTGGTTATTTCCTTCAAACTTTAACCAGAACAATGACCAAACAGTAAATAGACCCCTAAGGATAATTGAGTAAATATCATTTTTAATGTTTTGTTAAGGAAGAGGTCTAAGTCCACAGCCGGAGAATCTTCAGCCGTGGTCGAAGGGGAAGTAACTGCTTCTTCGAAGTCTACTTCCACTTGGCCACCTAAGAGAAAGAAGGCTGCCTCTTCTTCGAAGAGGCACGCTTCATCTACGCCCGCGGCTGCGCCTAATCTGTCTACGACAGATGAGGTCGAAGAAGTGGAGGAGCCTTCTCCAATACCTTTGAAGAAGATAAAGAAATCGAGGACGGAGTTAGAGCCAACTCCCGAGGTGGCTCCAACGGATCTTCATCCCTCCAGGAGTGAGGATGTCCCAACTTCTCGGACCGGGATCACTCCCGAGTTTGAGAACTCTCAAGTGCCCCTAGACGCTCCCTCAACGACGGCTTACGAGGGAAGCTCTTTTGATGAAGTTGCCCGGGAGGCACTTAAGGCAGCGGAGGAAATATTCTGCGAAGAAGATAACTCGGCTACGCCAATTCCTCTTAGCCTTGATGGAAGATCCTCTCTTGAGCATCAAGGACTTCCTTGAAAAAGGACGCATCCTCGAAGCTATTTTTGCCAGCTTCGGCACCGACCCAAGCTACGCTTGGGTCGCCTCAATCGGTACCCATCATCTTCGATGATGGTAAGTACGTTTCGTACAAAACAGGTGATATAAAATATAAAAATAACAACAATTCAAATACTAACCTACTAATCCTTGCAGATGATTTTATCAGCCATCTTGGACCCTCGCCAGTAGTGGGGCATTCGACTCTAGACATTCCTGTCTCCGAGCATTCCACCGGGGACAAGGCTAAAGGTAAGCAGCCTACAGAAGGTGCCCTTCTAGGAACTTCACCCCCGAGGAGGGTAGCACCCAGCGCGAGGAGTCGGCTCCTTCGAGCCCCAAAGCACCGACCGGAGAGCACTCGAGAGAGTCAACCGAGGTCCCCAAGGACCCTTTGTTCTTATGGTTCCTCCCGCCGGGACTCCTTATGGTGAGGGATCCTTCATTCCCTTGAGGTGGTTCCCATGGATCTCCGATCTCAGTCCTATGCTGGACGAGATTTGGTCCGAGGAAGGCTTCAAGAGGTTGTATGAGGAGCCACTCCAAGCTGGTAACTAGGAAGGCATGAGGATGAACTCGAGTGTAAGATCGTTGACGTTTTCTTTGAAAACTCAATCTCTATGTTCAACTTTAACCCTCTTATTTATTGCAGGCATTTCTTGCAAACTTCGTCTACTGTCGAAGAACGGAGGCTATCTACTCCCAAAGGTCAAGAAGTCCTGCTTCACCTTCGCCAGCAAAACAACAAATTGCTCGTGGAGCTCTCCGAGGCTAACGCTACTGCGGAGCATGCTACCAAAATGATGGATCTAGCGGCAGGAAGCCTCGAGCAGGTGGAGGGCTATAATCGAAAACGTGACGGGGAGGTGGCCAAACTCTAGGAGGAATTGAATAAAGACAGAGCATCCCGCGACGAGGCATAGAAAATCCTCGAGGAAGAGTGCTGAGTGCATGAGGAGAGTCTTCTCTTCGAGAAGGCAATTTTTGCTGCAGCGCTCGAGGAAGAAAAAAGGATGAGGGGATGAGGGAAGCGGTCGAGACGAGGATACAAGCGCTTGAGGGTGAACTTAAAGATGCACGCACCGAGCTCGGCAAGACTGAGGCTGATCTCAACGAGGCTAGGGGTAAGATCCGTAATGCTATGGCAGACTTCAAGAAGAGTCCTATCTTCAAGAGCTTCGTCGAATCAAAGAGGCAACAGTGGATCTCAGACTTCCACAAAAGTACTGGCTTCTAATTTGAGATGCAGCAGGCTACCCTCACAAGAGCAAACAGGGCACTCGGGAAGCTTAACGCTTTCCACCCTGAGTGGGACGTCTTCGAAGAAGTCAAGCGTTTGCTCCCGCGCCAGTGATTCTCGGCTTTTGTATCTTTTTCCTTTTTCCTCAGGGTCTTTTAGATGCCTATCTTTTGTACTTTCTTGATCATATTGATAAGTTTTTTGGTTTTACTAAATTGTTGGTGTTTATTTATTCGCGATTCTTTGCGACTATTTTATGCTTATTTCCCTTGGCTAGCACAATTATGTCCTCTTCGAGGATCAAAACTTAAATCATGCACTTTCCAAGGGTTAAAATAAAAATAAATTAAGCGAATATTAGACGGCAACTTGAACACTCTTCTTCGAAAGATGCTCTAAGTTACTTTAGGTTCTTCCTTCTCTGAAGGATTATCCCGAACCAAGCTTCCTACTTCGAAGGATGAGCTTGGCCATATCTAATAACCGACGAAATTTGAAAGCACCCTATTACTCGTACTGGTCCCCTATGCTTCTGAATAGAATGTGGCCTCTTTACTTTTATGCTTCATTAATCAAACTTAGTCCAATTTTTAAAAATTCTCCTAAGTTTTTCATACCTCGGGGTTCCCCCTTTAAGCATACGTAGGTCTCCTATCCTCTTCGAAGCATAGGATGGTTCTAGGAGAAAATCAGCCAAATGCTTCCCAAGTTAATCCCCGAACAAGTTAAGACCTGACAAGAAAAATCTTTATATGGCAGAAAGCTTCAACGATTAAAGCCTACGTAAACCCTCCGTACTTACGCATTCTAGCCTTGCACGTCTTCGAAGTACCTATAGGGCGTACCTGTTTCTTTCTATACCCCGGATGCCCCTTGTCTTCTTAAGTGCTTTCGCGGTCAAGGAGACAGTTGAGGGTAGTGTTTCTAGGAATCATCTGCTTCGCGGTTCTTTCTTTTATACACTGAGTTTATAGTCTACTCCGCAGACTTTTCGAGTTTATAGTCTACTCCGCGGACTCTTTTTTTTTTAAATAAGAAATTACGAACAAATTGGTACCAAATTTGCTGAACTTTCACTAATAAATGCTGAATTACAAATCGATTTATGCAAGACGAAAAACAGAGATAAATTACAAACAAGGGGAGCCTACTGATAATATTTCTTGAAATGCTCTGCATTCCAAGGATTTCTGATCGGGACTCCGACGAGGTCTGCAATTCAGTATTCACCCGATTTCAGCACCTCGGCGATCTGGTATGGTCTCTCCCATGAGTATCCAAGTGATTCGACTCCAGGCTCTTTGGTGTTTTGAAATTTGTTGACAGCCTCGACCTGGCCATTACTTTGCAAATGGTAGTGTACTGAAAAGTCTTTGTTGTTGCCGAACTGATCACAAAGGTTGCTCACTGCTTGATTATCGAACTGACGAGCATTGTCCGAAACCGAGGGGTGAGGTATCTCAAACCTATAGATTATGTGTTCGCAGATGAACTTTGTCAGGTTCTTCTCAGTGATAGTGGACAAAAGAATTGCCTTGGCCCATTTGGTGAAGCAATCTACTATCACGACGGCAAATTTAAGCCCTCCGGGTGCCGTTGGCAGTGGACCAATGATGTCGATTCCCCACTTCGCGAAGCGCCACGGATAAAAGATTGTCGTGAGCCGTTCTGGATGTGCTCTAATAAGTGTAGAGTACCTCTGACACTTGTCACACTTCCTCACCTAATCGGCGATATCTTGCTTCATCGTGGGCCAAAAAAATCCCTGCAATAAAACTTTATGTGCGAGGGACTGCCCCCCTGCGTGATTTCCACAGAATTCGTCGTGGATCTCACTTAGGACTTTTTGGCTTCCTTGTCGTTGAGGCATTGAAGCAGCAGTGTTGAAACTCCTCTCTTGTATAACTTGTCATTCAGTAGTAGGTTGTGTTCAGCATAGTACCTGACCCTCCGGGCCTGTTTTTGATTATCCGGCGGATTATCTTCCTTCAGATAGACGACAATTTCATCCATCCATGAAGGCTCCGCATCGATCGCTTCTACCAAGTCTCGCTTCGCGACACTAGGCGAAGGAGCTCAGCGTCTTTGCTGGTCGTTAATTTTGCCAAGGCGTCCACGTTCGAATTATCTTTGCGGTCAACTTCGTACCTGAAAAAGTTTTGAAGCTCCGCCTTGACATTCTCCAGGTATGCTGCCATTCTATCATCGCGGGCTTGAAATTCACCTGAAATTTGACTTACGACTAATTTTGAGTCACTGAAAATTAGAAGCGAGTCTACCTGGAGTTCTTTGGCAAGTCTGAGACCGGCCAGCAGCGTTTCATATTCTGCCTCATTGTTTGAGGCTTTGAAGGTGAATCGCAAAGCGCTGCTGATGCGATGATCCATCCACCTAGAGCTTCTACTTCAGGAGTTCCATTTGTCAATCTCGGTCCTCTTTCGAAGGAAAGGTAAATTCGGCAATGAAGTTCGCTAAAGCTTGCCCCTAGATCGCAGTTCATGGTTGATAAAGAATGTTGAACTGTGTCAACTCGACTGCCCATTTCACAAGTCTGCCCGAGGCCTTTGGGCTGCGCAACACTTGTTTCATAGGGTGATTGGTGAAAACAATCACCAGGTGAGCCAGGAAATAATGACGAAGCTTCTTGGTCGAGACGATAAGAGTAAGGGCGAGTCGTTCTAGCTCCGGATATTTGAGTTCAGCGTCGAGGAGACGTTCGCTGATGTAATACACCGGCAGTTGTATTCCAACAGCTTTCTTGACGAGCATTGAACTGACTGCATCCTCCAAAACCGCAAGGTACGTGAAGAGCTTCTCCCCCGGTAATGGCTTCGCCAGAATCGGGGCATGCCTAAGGTAGACCTTGAGTTCTTGGAAAGCTCGTTCACATTCCTCGATCCAAACGAACTCCTTACTGCCTCGGAGAATGTAGAACAATGGGAGACACTTGTCGGTTGACCGAGAGACAAATCTGTTCAATGCGGCGATGCACCATGTGAGCTTTTGGACTTCTTTCCCTCTCTGAGTTGACACCATGTCGAGGATGGCTTGGATTTTCTCCGGATTAGCCTCGATTCCTCACTGACTCACCATGAAGCCTAAGAATTTCCCTACTCTAACCGCAAAGGTGCATTTGTTCAGATTGAGCATCATGTTGGTCTGCCGAAGGATGGGGAAAGTTTGATGTAGGTGCGTGACATGGTCTTGTGCTGCTGCACTTTTGACCAGCATGTCATCGATGTAGACTTCAATCGAGACTCCTAGTAGCTCCGCGAAGATCTTGTTGACCAACTTTTGGTAAGTTGCCCTTGTATTCTTCAAACCGAAGGGCATGACTTTATAGCAATAAAGTCTACGACCGGTGATGAAGGTGGTGTATTCCTCGTCCCAATGGAACATGGGGATTTGATTATATCCCGAATATACGTCCATGAAACTGAGGAGTTCATGACCCGCAGTTGCTCTTCGGACAAGGTTAGTGAAATCCACGCAACATCTCTATCTTTTGTCTAGCTTCGAGACCAGTACGGGATTTGAAACCCAAACGGGGTGGTTCATTCGCGAAAGAAACCCAAACGGGGTACTTCGCTTCGCGAATAAACCCCGCTCTGATTTGCTTATCGACTTCATCTTTAAGCGCCTGGGCCCTCTCGGGATCGAGTGGTCTCCTCTTTCGTTATCGAGTGGGGACCCGAGGATCAATATTAAGACAGTGGCACATTAGCTCGGCGTCTATCCCCTTCATGTCGCTATGACTCATGCGAATACATCTCTGTTACGGCAAAAGCAGGCTACGATAGCCTCGCGCACTTCCAGACTTAGAGAAGTCCCCATTTTGATTTGCCTACCTCATCCGTTTCTTCGGCCGGGCCCGTTGATTGCTATTGGGCTGGCAGTCGGGGGTCCAGTTCATACTGGATCTTGGGAACCCCAATAGTAAGGGCTTCCTCAGCTAAGCCTGCTTCCCTGGCTGTCCGCTTTCCCTTCAAGTCTGCGGGAGCCGATTTGACACTCGTTGTGTAACACATCCGAGCTTCGTACTGATTCCCCCGGACGACTCCGACGCCACGGGGTGTGGGAAAGTTCAGGCAGAGATGATAGATCGAGGTCACTGCCTTCATAGCCACAAGGATAGGACGCCCGATGATGGCGTTTTAAGAAGATCTACCTTTGACCACTATTAAGTTGGACACAGTGGTCGATCTCTTTGGCTCTTCGCCGAAAGAGACGGCCAACTCTATACTTTTCTCCGGGAAGACAGAGTCTCTTGTAAAGCCATGGAGCGGACTCGCAGCTGCTCGTAGGTTTTGGGGACTTATCCTCATCTTCTCGAGGACATCCAAATACAGGATATCCACCGAACTGCCGTCGCCAACTTGGCAACGGTGGACTAGATAGTTCCCGATCATTGTTGTAATGACCAAGAGGTCATGATGCGGGGTCGCGTCGTTTCCTTTGAGACATGAAAAACTCCCCAGAAGGCTTTTGTCATACCTCTTGGGCATAGTTCTTCATCGATCGCAAGGAGTGCCCTCCAATATATAGGCCTCCTGCGATTGTGTGAATCTCGCTCTCGATTTCTTAGTTAGGCGAGTTTTTCGTTTCACGGTCGATATCCCGTGAGCTTCCCTCAGCGGATGAGATCTTCTATCTCATCCTTCAGGTTGAAGCATGTTGTGGTCGTGGGACCGTTCGCGTTGTGGTACAAGCAGAACTTGTCCTTGTGCTTCTCCGAGATCTTTCCCTTTATCAGCAGCGGGGGTCAAAAATCAACCTCGCTCTACGAGTTGACAAATATCTCCTCTATTGAGGCGGTAAGTTCAAGCTCGGGTCTCCTCTAATCCCGATCCTAAGCCGCGAGGCTTATTGTCCTAGCACGGCAACAGGCTCCTGGCCGCGGGAATCTCTACAGGCCTCTTCTTTTTCCTTCATCGGTCCTCTTCGGGGTTCCCTCTGGAAGTCTTCGTGGCACAGAATTTCCTCGAAGTCAGGGCCTCGGAATTTATATAATTCTTGGTTTGATCCAGGAAATCAGAATACGTCTGCGGCGGTTTCTTATTGATCGAAAACGAGAAGGGCATGTCCTCGCGAACCGCAAAGCTCACTGCTAACAGCAGCGCATCATCAGACAAATACCCTACCTCCACCGTAGCCTTGGTGAATCTCTTCAGCCAGGCCTGGAGGGTTTCGTCATCTCTCTACTTAACTCGGGAGAGATAAGCCGGATTCTTTAGGTGCCTCCATCCCCCTAAGAACTGCGAAGCGAACATCACCCTAAGATCTTGCCAACTCGCAATGGAATCGGCTGGAAGTCAGTACCACCATCTATGCGCTTCGCCCGAGAGGGTCATATCGAAGAGACGGCACTTAATGGCATCAGAATAGCCATAAGCGCGTGCCCACGAGGAGTCGACCCCCAAGTGGTTAGAAGGATCCCCGCTCCCATCGAATAGGCTTACCATCGGTAGACTGAGACGGTTTGGGATGGGGGCGGAGAGAAGTTCCTCGGTCAAGGGAGTGAAATCCCCATCCAGAATTCCATCACGGGTGGTCCCATCAAGGAGCCCCTTGAGACATTCGATCTCCGCAGTCGTGAATTCTTGGGACGTTAAGGTCCGACTGCTATTAGCAGTGGTGGTCGGCCTATCTCGAAGTCGATCTTCTACCGGAGGTCGTACACCTTCGGTGCGGACTTTAGTACGTACGGGAGTACGCCTTACTTGCTTTCGAGGGCGTGGGCCCAATCTGTCGAAGACAGATCCAGATTGGACCGAATCCTCTTCTGCATCGGTAGTCGGTCTTGAGCCTCCAGCTCGGACTACCAGTGGCCGCACACCTCCGGTGTGAGCCGCGGGCTGGCGCATCTTTGCGGCTGCGGGTTTCAGCATCTGATCCGCCATCAGACTCCTCCTGGGTGGTCACACTGTTGTTTCCATTGGCCAACTCGGTCGCGGCCTTCTCACGATCCGCCTGGAGCCGTGCTCGGAGAATGTCAGCCTGCTCTATGTTAGTGAGGAGCAGGGGCTGACCTTGGTTCTGGGCCAAAGTCTCTATCATGCAACTCACGCATGCAATGAAATCTTCCACACTCTTCAGCCTCTGCACGAGCTGCTCTTGCTCAGCAGTCAACGGACTTTTCCTGTTGCGCCTGGTGTTTGGTGCTATTGATCTCTGATCAATTACCACAGCAATAATCTCAGAAAAAGAGGAAATAAAATCTAGAAAGAAAGGCAGTGGGCTCTCCTTCTAGTGCCAATCTGTTGGTGTAAATTTAAACCAACGACGAGATCCGTACTTCTAGGGTGTGATACGGCAATGAAAGCTAACAGTTGGTCGGAAAAATAAAAAGAGACGAGAGTTTTTTCAGTGGTTCGGCCCTCCTTCGGAGTAATAACCTACATCCACTGTTTACTATAATTAATTATTTCGAATTCTTAGTTCAAGTTGACCAACCCCCTCTCTGATCTCACCCTCCCCTTTTATATCTGACGGATTAGGGTCTTGATAAGGAATGTTCACCTACCATCCCCTAAATCTCGGGATTAATTACCAAATACATGGGCACTTATTTCTTGGGAAATTGAATATCTACAGTTATATCAATCCCAGGTTTTACGGGATTTGGTACATAATGCCCCACGATCGGGGCTAGAAGTAAGGAACTAAGATTAAGACCTAAACTGACTCGCATGGAATTCATCTTTGATTATGGCTCTCCAGCTTCGCGGGTTGAGCGCTCTGTCTTGAATGAACTTTCCGCCTCCTCTCCGAGGCTAGCTTCACGGCATTGGATCCTTTTCGATGATCCGTGGCCTTGTTGTCTGTTAATTCTGCTCCGAGGGTCTTATCCTAAACTTAACAACCCCTTCGGTAGTGCTTGTCCAATTTATCGTCGCGGGTACGTGATCGAGGGTTATATTCAATGACCCTCGTCCTTCCTTCGGGGAAGAGCTGTAGCGATGACATGGCATTTGTTTTAGTTGGGATCGTAGGTTTATGCTCGCATTAATTGCTCTTCGGAGACTCTGCCCCCGGAGCTATATCCGCAGACGAAAAATCACTTATGACAATCCATGTGAACCACTATGTATTATGTAGTACCATATTTCTTGTGTCATTAGAAAACATCGTAAAATATATTTGAATGAAAAAATATATTTATACAGCGTCGTTTTAAGTATCCCATTATCGTAAATAAACCATATCGTATCAATTTGTTTCAATCTTGTCCAAACTGAACGATATCTTCATTAGTGTAAGTTGTTTGTTGATATTTCCATGCTTCATTATGGCAATCTCACCGAACAATTTTTTGTACGTAGTAGAAGACAGCTTGTACTCTGACAGCTCTAGTAGTAGTTGCATATTCCGAATGCAACTATTATACTTTTGAATTTGAATATATATTTTTCTTCTGCTACAGATTTGACAAATCGGGCGTAATCCATGCTGCAACTACACTTATTGATAGAATTATAACATAGTAAGCATATAAAATGTCAGAAATAGTACTACATTTGAAAAAGTTTGTGTACTGCGTTACTCTTCAGACCGCTACATAAGGCACATCCTATAAGGAAAAAACCACGCTAGTTAATACATATCGAAAGAATTCCAATATCTAATACATATGAGTTGAAAATTCTATACTCACCAAAGATTAATGTGAAGGGGATGATTTTTTATTTTTAAGAGGATTAAATGTGTCAGAGTGAATGAAAAATATAAAATAGGTAGTTCTTTACTATTTCTATTTAGGCACGTAATATGTGCCAAGAAAATGGTACATCTATCAGTTTATCCCATATCAATTGTAACGACATGTTAATTTTGACTCATTTGAGGTGGCTATAAATATATATAATATATGGTATCATATTTTGTATATTTTATGTACTTTAAATATCACCAATAATGATTATTGCTGGTTTGTGAGTTGTTACAACCACATTGTACATTATTAAATGAAGAATAAATATGATTGACCCACTACTTCAGTTTGAGTTATTAACAAAGCCATATATCTACCAACCTTTATTTATTGCACTCGTTTCTTAGTATAAAAACATGTCATGTTCATCGAATATAGCCATCAAGTATAGTAATTTTAAAAAAGGCAAAAACTAGTATCAATATCACGTTTATTTCATACTCTTCTTCTTCAATAGCTAGTACAATATGCCTGGTTTCATCTATGTATCTGACTCTTCAGACTCTAATAGTGTAGGCGACACTGTAACTCCATCACCTAGTTCGATAATTGCTTCGCCAAGCCCTCAGTTGACGATCTTTAGGGTTTGTAGTCGACGCACGAATGCAACATCGTTTAATGTAACTCAATTTGCTGCAATCGCACACAAAGTGGCTGAGAAATTGGATGATGTTAACAAAAAGTTTGAAGATGCACAAACGAAGGCTATTGACTTGGGCCCTACAAAAGATGATGTTGAAGGTGCGGCTACAATTGTAATGCATCTACAGAGGGACATTGGCGATATATGTGCAATGCTTCGTCGTGTTGACTGACCTTTTCTTCAATGCCCACAATAACCCATCTTTTATTCTTACGTACTATGTCTTTGTAATGATTGTCTCGCTTTTAATATCATGTAGTAGTATTGCAGCTTAGTTTACATAGCATATATTTTAGCCACGTTATAATTATGATATGATCATGCATGTTTTATGTTCCTAACTCATCATGTTGGGTTTTAAAGATGTCTATCTTTGTATACCACTTATTGTAATGAGTTTTATGAATTATGTAATGGTAAAATATTATTTCGACTAGACCCATTTTAATAGAGTACACATTTCACTATAAACACGGAATATAAAATATAAAGAACATACCACATGAAGTAAAATAATTAATATCGCTTAAATTAATTCAATATTTTTTTAATTATGTCCTTATGTAGAGAAATAAGTTGATGTTCCATTGCTAGTGACTCACATATTTTTTATATTATTTTTTGAAATTTTTAAAAATATTTTAAATAAAAATAAACAAATTATCAGTTTTTTACCATACATATATAAGAGTATAAAGCTTATATGTATATGATTGTAGTTCAATTAATCTAGCTAGCGTAAAGCTTATGAAACCTTATGTTATATGCCAGTCATTGATGTCAAAATATATAATTTCTTTATTCGGCTTATAGGTAGATAGATTATTTTAAAAAACACTTATAAATTTTAGTTCATATAACAGCTACGTTTTAGTAAAATTATTGTTCTCATCTGTACATTTGAACGTGGTCAATTTCGGCGCATACCTGGGACATTATCATCCTTGTAACAATCATTTTGTTTAGTTTAATCAATACGGCGAGGCGATATTATGCAAAGCATTATCCCTTCTTTCAAATTTCACTAGACTTGTAAAGTTAAACAATTGATCATTATCTACTTAGTACATATCAGCATTAAAATGATCAATATTATATATATATATATAAAATATTATAACATGCAGAGTGTGAGCATGTGACAATTGGGTTATTGTATTTATATGAGTTGAGGTGAATAATTAATACATTACATGAGGTTAGTGAATAGACATAATTTGTACACACTTTTTTTGGTGGTGGGATTTACTGCCCAATCACATCAGACATCTTAATCACTACTCTGACTTCAGTCCTCAGCTGTAGAGAATAAATGTCTGACAAACACTTTTTCTCCCAATTATACAACTACGAATAGAAATTTGGGTGATAACCATTTGATATGTATAATACACAGAACTTATTTTCTACCATCATTGTTCGTGGAATTTAATCAATACATAGAACTGCAGTAGATCGAATGCCTTCATACACTTGTAGTAATTACAATCAGTTCTCAATATGTGATTGTTGTTCATCTGTGACAAAAAACCTTTAATGTATTAGTATGAATGAATTCACTGTCAGGCATTTCTCTTTATTTAAGCTGTTTATGTTTTAATGTACCAGGTCATCGTTGTAACAAATGTATAAAATGCATAATCTTCATTATCAGTAACAATATTTTCCCCAAGGTAAATATTAGTGTTCTAAACCTTCTACTCTTATACATGTAAATGATTAGTATGATGTAGTTACTATATTCTTAGAATTATAGTCTTCATTACTAGTTATTATTATTTCATTTCCATGCTTCTTTATTGCATTATTCATTACAGAATAGGATGTGCATATTTGGTCGGTATTATAATTTATATAGTCTAAATATCTACTCATATACTTCAGAAGATAGTTTTAAATGTCACTATTTCTAATATATTAAGCTAACACATAAAAGGAAGGTGATTTCATACAACAACAAAAGACTCTGGTTACAACGGTATTGAAGTGTTAAAAATATGAACACGGACACTGAAACCGCTAGTGATCTAGAAATGTTAGAAGATTTTGCAATTGGTTACAGAAACGACAATGATACAGAAAGCCCATATCCATCTCAAGCAGGAGATAATGTTGATGGAATAATGGAAGAAGATGTGGAAGCGGAGAGAACACAGACAATTGACTGCAACGCCAGTTGGGGACTATATGTGGATTTCTCGTTTGGGTTTAGCCAAACCACCATCACAGTTGATGACAGAAGACATGGTTGGTAAAGAGTTCGCGTCTTTAGAGTTGGCTGAACTCTTTTATATGATGTACACAAAAATAATGGGCTTCAGTATTCGTAAAGGACATAAGAGGAAGGGGAAGAACGGAGGAGTCAGAAATAGGGAGTAGCTATGTGCCCGAGAAGGCCATAGGAATAAGAAATATTTAGACAAGATAGATAGGACAAAGGAGCCTAAACCCCTTACACGTCAAGGTTATCGAGTCAAATTTCGATTAAATGCACATCGACAAAGAGGAATCTAGATAGTTAAAGAGTTCGAGGTTGAACATTCACATCCCTTAGTTGATCCAATACATTCTCAATTTTTAAAGTGCAAACACGAAGTCATTTATGGTGCTATGCAAACAGCGAAAACAATGAAGAAGGCGGTGTTAAAACCCACCAAATTATGTCTTACATGGCGCAACAAGTTGGCGGATATGATAATATGCGATTCACGATTAAGGACCTATATAACCGACTTTGAAAGGCAGAATAAAATGACTTGTTTGACTCCGATGTAGCAAAAGCTATTGGGTACTTACAACACAAGTCCGATCAAGATGTCAGATTATTTGAGAAGTACACATTTGACGAGAATATGAGGCTTAAAAATTTATTTTGGGCAGATGGTCAATGTAGGGTCGATTACGCATTATTTGGAGATGTTTTGTCGTTTGACACCACTTATTGGTCAAACCAATACGGCAAACCTCTATTGGTGTTAGTTGGGATTAACCACCACTTTTGCACAATTATTTTTGGATTTGCATTACTCTGCAACGAATCAACGGACACTTACATTGGGGCTTTGAACACATTATTATAATGTATGGGAGGAAAAACACCAGAAATGGTTATCACATACGGAGATCTTGCAATGAGTGCGATTGAGGAGTTAATGCCACAAACTGTACACAGGCTTTGCACTTGGCATATAGAAAAGAATGCCATATCAAACATCAAACAGCTAGGATTTGCAACTGCATTTAAGAATTTGATGTTTAGGCAGCTTTCATAAGAAGTATTTGATGTTGCGTGGGTGACATTACTAGATGAGTTCTTGTTGCACGGTAACGCATGGATGGATTTATGTATGAGAAGTGAAGATCATGGGCAAAGACCTTCCTAAGAGGAAATTTCTTCGTCGGTATGTCTACAACCCAGCGGTACGACAAAATGCACTACATCCTTAAGACAAAATTAAATACCAAAGTAACACTATGGTACTTTGTACGAGGACTGGAATTGGCATTGTCATGGTTACGCCACAAGGAATCTGAAGATGAGTTTAAAATAAAGTCGAAAAGTCCCAAACAAATGCAACTTGTGATTAGACTCAAAACTCAAGTTGTATATATTTATACACGAAAAATGTTCTTCAAAATACGACAAGAGATGTCAAAAGAAGGAAGATACATTGTGACTTCAATAGATGAGCAACCTGAAACAATAACTTGCTCGTTGTTAAAATACGGAACCGGGAATCGAAGTGTATTGGTCCGAATGGATAAGACGACAACTGAATTCGAATGCCCGTATAGAAAGCTTCCTACAATAGATATACCATGCCAACACATATTTATAATGACGAAGGCAATGTACATAACTGAGTATCTAAGAAGCCTGATTGGAGATTGGTTGACAAAAGCCGCAAGAAATATTACAACTTTCGGACAATACAAGGCAGCGCCATGGAATTATCAAGTAAACGAAGATGCATTTAAATTTGGCCATGTTACCGCAAAGTTTTCGGAGATTGCGTATTTGGCTTCACAAAATCAGGAATTGTTTGGAGTTGTTGTCACAAATTTAGATGAACTAATCGAAACATTGAAGATAATATATCGAAATAAGGTAATCCATAGTATCAAATCACCATCGCAGTCAGTTCGTAATCGTCCAAAATCAAATGATCCGACAAATTCGAGAGCAAAAGGTGAGTGGGCAAGGTGGCAAAAAAGTGGAGCAACTATAAAGCAATGTAGTAAATGTAAAAAAAGTGAACACAACAAGGCAACATGTTCATTGAATTTATGACATGCAAAGCACAAGGCTCAAGTAGATGAAGGCAATAAAGGCGGTAATATAAATGCTGACCTTCCTACATCAAGAAGCCGACCGAGACAGAGTGCAAATGCGTCACAACTTCACACAGAAGGGCCATCTAGTTTCTAGCCACCAACAACTGATCAGACATGTAAGAATCATGATGGGAATTGGGCGGACGCATTCCAAGAAGACCACCTACGTTGAAATGACGTCAGTGAGGAACTATTAACATCAGTTTGTCAAGTATCACAATGCCCAATTGGAAGTTCATCTGCACCTGCAATTTCTAAAGATAACAAAAATATCTCATTAACAGATGACATAGTATGGCCTTTTGGGTCCGACATGAGAATGGACACGTGGGACATAGTAGAAGACGATGGTCTGTAAGTCGGGTCACCGTACTAGCACCAGACAACAATACAAAAATATGGGCGGGGGGGGGCTGAGAATTTTTCGACTATAGTCGATGGTGGTTGCATGGCAAATCTACGTAATTCTTTTTATTGTTTATATAAGTCTTGTATATAAGCAATTTGAATTTTCATCATCATTTAGTAGATGACTTAAACATGATTTTTTAAAGTGTAAGCTTTCAAATAACAACAATAGGCAACAAAAAAGGATTTGGTAAGCGTTCATACAAAATCCAAATGATATGAAGTTCAATATTATAAGTATATTTTCACAGTATATGTATTATTTCTATTGTACATAATAAATATAATTCATGTCTTATTACCTGTGTCATTAATATTGCATATGAATGTAAATATTATACACTCTAGAGTTGTCATGGCCAACCTAACAGAGATAAATTAAAATATATTATTCGAATTAAACAAAGTAGTCATTTTTAGGTAATACGTAATAGGAAGATTGTTCCATATGGTTTCAGGGTTAAAAATCATTACATTCATAAGTTTTTTTTTTTTTTGACTTGCAGTATATCATATTCAAGGATGGGAAGGAGTGGCTTCGATACCCAAAAATACCAGATGCGTCAATGTTACAATATTGGTATTTCAACTACTCGGAGGCAGCATATGATCCACAAAAAAATATTAAGCTTCATATCGTATTCATAGGGATATGGAAATACCTGTACCAATGGTGGCGCCGATGGAAATTGGTAATAAAATCACAACAGCAGGGCAAATATTGGACAACATGGAACTCATGCTCTTTTGTTGCATGAAGATTCCTCATGCACGGAAGTTGACATAGTTCACGATGAGGTTAGTGTTTGAAGACTAATATGTAAATATCCGAAATAAAACTTTATAAAATACGAAGATTAATCATTGTTTAATTGACTCATGTTATAGGTGAAGTGGAGTTACAATACATCAGGAAATACAGTCACATTTCCCACATCTGCTTGTTGGAAATTGGAGGGTGTACCAAAATACGGAGACGTTGGATCTTACATAATTTCTTCAACCAATGGGAAACATGAAACTGCTGGTTTCTTATCATAGGATGTTGAGACGAATGTAGTTGCAGCAACTCATGTACACCATGTCGCAGAACTAGATGGCCATCCTGGTGGAGTGAGAACTTATTATCATGCACCGTGGGGATCGCTACTTCTATACGGTGCTGGTTGGGACATAAATGCAAAGATTTACAATATCCGCAACAGAGAGCAGTTGATAAGCTGGAGATTATCACACAACATAGCTGTTTTGAAAAAACTCTATTGCTATGCAATGGAAGTCATACATAATGGTTGCAGCAACTAGCACAAATAGTGTCAGTTTTTGGGACTTTGGACAGCCTCGAGTGAAACTTCATAATAGATACAGATGCAGTATAGGGATAATAAGAGCTATAGTATTAATAATAATGATGATGCATGTGGCAGAGCAATTGGTACCACCAGGTATGTAAAAAAAGCTAACTTCCTAACAAAGAACTTGTTTATATTTTTGTGCCGTTGTTAGTGCTGTCAATAATGTGTATAAACGTGAAAGCTATATTGCCGGTCTCACAGGTTTGATGCGGTATTTTCTACTGATGAAGTTGTTCACATTATAGCCATGAGACAAAAAAATACTGTGTCATTGCGTTTTTACGCACCTTATCTAAGAGTGACTTCATTGACTTGTTATGGTGAGAAGACAATTGTAGGCTGTACAAATCATGAAAGTTATGGATCACGTCATTCGTGGGAGCAAGTCATGCACTTGTGTCAACAAGCGGGAAGAAGGATGATGACATACAATCTTCCTTATAATGCAGTAGGGCAGCAGAGATACCTAATAACACAGGTATGGGCAGATGATAAAACCATTCTTGTACTGACTGATGAAGTTAATTTGTTTCATATTAACAGTTGGATAGATGGAGCTAATCGGGTTGCTGATACTCCATTTAAGAGTGCATTTCGCATGAAAATTGGCACTAATCTTAGAGCAGAAGCAAAATTTTGTGTAAGCAATGGCTAGGTGCTATTGACAGAGAGGCAAAAAAAGGCAAAATGGATAAGATTCTAAGTAATCCAAAAAGAATGAAGTGATGTGTTTTGTACCAGAAAAAACAGTAATGTTGCTAGTAATGTATGAACTATATTAACCAGTACAAGTTACTATTTGAATTGTAAGGATAGAGAAATATGTATGTTCAAATTTGAAAGTTGTAGTATTAAATTACCTTAACATATTAGACACAACTGATAAAATGTCTGCCAAAATCATATCGATCTTGTCATAATCACATATTTTGCCTGCATAGAGGAAGCTTACAGATTGGGTGTTAAAGTTTTGACATTTGCATACAAAAATGCTACTTATCACTTGCATTAGGAAGTCAGAATATAATTTTCAATGGCATAAAAAAAAAGTAAAAAAGAAAAAAAAATGTGCATGGGCGAGAAAGAATCGAGAAAACGTAATAAGACCCTTATAAATGGCCATGACATGACATATGTAAACTTGGAAAGATAAAACTTTAAAACCCATAATGATAAAAAAAAAAAGGACCTAATAATTGTTCTCAAGGGATGTTTTTCTCCCAACTCATATGTGTATGGTAAAAGAGTAAGGATAACAAAGAAAAAATATTAAATAAATGTTTGTTGTAAGGAAATTTGAAATACTAATATAGATATGCAATAAAATACAAAGCTTCAAAGATGGGGGTATGTATATAAATATGGACATGATTGAAGGAGGATTGGATAAGACCTTAACTCAACAATCCTATAACAATCAAGTACAAAATAATATGTATGTTCATGCCCATCTGGTTCATAGATCTTTATACATAACTATGTATGTTCAAAATACTATATTTTATGATGTTTGAGGCTTGAGGCACTCTGTGGCACTTCATCAAAAAATGTAGAAGTTAGATTCAACCCTTCAAAATGTCAACGTAGGTAGCTTCATCAGATATTGAATATCTACTTAAATGTTAATTTTGATATGACTTCAAGATTTGTTATGTAGATTAACAAATGCCAAGTCAGTCGTTCTTCCTAGGTCGTCCATCAAACTCTTCTTAAGGTTCTCTTTGCGAATCATGTAAGCACTGGCCTTTTGAAGAGAAATGTTTTGTTGTAATTATACTTGGACAATAACTTTGAGAGCAATGCGAGCCCACTCATCATGAGTGTTGTACTGACCAACATAAAAATATAAGCAAAACAACGTCATATTTGTTGTTATAATATACGTAATTATAAACTGGGTAAGAAAATAATTACTTACAAGAGCGAATTTTAGTGCATTAGGTTTCCTATCCTTAATGAAGTTGAGACAAAATATACCACAGTCGACATTGTTTGGTTGTTGAGGTAATGACGTAATTGTCCGAATATCAAACTATGTAAATGACCAATTCGCCGATTTGGATTTCAAAATCTCAAACTTATGGGCAATATCCAAATTCTGCAACTGTTTTCAAAATTTGTCATATTTAGTACTTCAATTTTTTTGATACAATATTTAATTTCAAAATATTGATAGTAAAGATATGTAATACGGTACAGTAACACTCACAACATCACGAACTAAATTGAACCCGGACGAGGTACCATCCTCTTTCAGTAAAGAATCCCAAATTTCAATAACTTGGTCCTCATCTCGAACAATAAAAAGAATCCAATGGTAATTATTGTTGATGAGGAGGAATATCTATTAGACATAATGGAGAACGAATAATAAGTGTACAATATTAATTAATATGATACATAATCGGGTATAATTGATGCAATTAAACAAGTGGGAAGGGTCAATATTTATCATCCCCTATAATAACTACAACACAATGTACATATTACCATATACAATATTATATTCATATTGGCTATAGCATATATTCAAATTGTATGACCATAATCATATACAAAAATAGAGTATATAAGTTACCTTTTTGCAGTGTTTCAATGACCCCATGAATGTTTTTTGTATGTTGTGCGTCATCAAAAAATTCTCTACAGTATGCCCGACAGTCATTGATTCAGTCTTAAAATATAAAAATAACAGCTAATGAACACCTTAGTTCAAATACAATGAAGTAAAAAGATGGAAAACTTAATGTGTTAAACTTGGTAATTAATAAAACAAATTCACATAATAACAGTTAAACTAACCGTCATACGAGTTGGTGTAACTCCGGCCCCCGGGATTATCCTTTACGGTACTTTTTTGGCAAACGAGTTAGTCGTTTTTGTAATTAACGACCCTTCGTTAAATTAATTATATCTCGTCTTTCGATTAGAACTCACTCCCATCATTGTATTATCCAATTTATAATAAGAATACTTGTGCTTAAATTCTTAGTGGCCATTTATTTTGAAGTTGACTTCTTAAAATTGCAAAATTGATTGTAACCCCGGCCCCCGGGGTTGTCCTTTACGGTACTTTTTCGGCAAACGAGTTAGTCGTTTTTGTAATTAACGACCCTTCGTTAAATTAATTATATCTCGTCTTCTAATTAGAACTCACTCCGATTAATGCATTATCCGATTTATGATTGAAATACTTGTGCTTAAATTCTTAGTGGCCATTTATTTTGAAATCGACTCCTTAAAAGTGCAAAATTACACCGTGAGTCCCTAAACTTTTGAGAAATTATAAAATTGGCCCAATTTAGAAAAAAATGACCATTTTGGGGTTGTAATATTTTTTTAAGAGTACAATATGATTTATAATCATATTATTAACCCTAGTTTCAAATTTGAAATCATTCCGAGTTAAAACGAAGCCGAAACAGCTTAAACTCGAAAGTCGAGACAAATCGGGTAAACACGGTTAGGGAACGAGCTCGGAACGACCACTTATAAATTGATATTTGAACTTCTAAGAAGTATTTTAGAAGTTTCTAGTTACATAAGAATGTCTCGTTAAGTCTCTGGTTAGACGGAATTTGAATTAGGTCAAAACTCCGACAGATGGTAAGGAATAGGAGCGTTTAGGCCTCTTCGAGAGAAACGGGCCTCGGCAAAGGTTCCCGACCCCTCCGGCCAGCTTATAACCGACCCTAATTAATATTAGTGGGCTTGATGTGTTAAAAAAAATAATTCTAGGCCCACTTCTAAGCCCAAAACCGTGGGCCCAAGTGAGAGAAATTGGTTGAGTGTTTAAATAGTTTAAGTGGGATAAGTGATGAACCAATGAAATAAATCCAAGGATTTTTTTCATTGGTGGCACCTTTAACCCAACCAATCAGATTATGGGCCATCATGGGCGCCATTTTGAATAAAGAAAAGGGGGTTGAAAGGTTTTTCAACTTAGATGCTCACATGAATCCTAGCTATGGGATTTCAATCTCTTAACCGCCAAGATTTATTAGAATTATCAATTAATTTGCATTATTGGAATTAAAATCTTAGAGAATAGGCATGAATGATGTTCAACCATTGAGGAGAAGAGAGAGAGTGGAAGAATAGTCGTTAATTTGCTTGGAGAATGCAACTTAATGATGAGTGTCTAGAGAAATAAAAAGTTTTCTCTAAATAAATCTCAACTGTAGGATTGGTTGATGAAAGAGATCAAGGGCTAGGATGAAACATGAAACTAAAAAATTATTTTAAATGAGGAATTAAAATATTTGGAAGCAGAGAGAGAGTGAAATTTGGCCGAGAGAGAGAGAGAGAGAGAGAGAGAGAGAGAGAGAGAGAGAGAGAGAGAGAGAGAAGTGAAAATTCTCTCTAAAACTATCCTAAGTATAAAAGGACTTTAGACCCTTAAGCTCTCATTTTTTCTTTTCATTTGCAAAAATTTGAGAGAAAAACCGTGAAATAGAGAGAAAAAAGAGAAAAGAGGGAACTTTTAATGAGAAAGAAAGAAAAGAAAAGAAGCTGGAGTTAGAGAGAAGAAGCCGAGCAAGAGAGCAAGAAGCGAAGCGAACAAGGCTTCGAAACCATAGTTCGCCAAGGTAAGAAAACCGTGACGTTGGCTTGGCTTTTCTCCACGTTTTTTTTGTACTCCAAAAACTTAACCTAAACAATGTATTATTCTGCCTTAAGAGTAGGAAAACCATACGTGGTGGTTTTGGAGCTAAACCATCAAGAACAAGCCAGCCAAGGAGGTAGCGCAACAAGGAAAACCCCGTGCCGAGAGCTAGGTATATTTTCTAACCTTGAGTGGCGTGAGGTTTCCTTTACAGCCTTAGGTTTTCCTTTAGAATAATCATGTTTGTATTTAGGACTTTGAGTTGTTATCGTTGTGCATGGCCTCTTCAAAGTTTAAGTTTGCCGAACATGAGTTTAAGGAAGCTAGATCGGCTAGCTTCTGGATATTTCAACTCGTATTCGGTTGTGTTGTCTTTGTTTGTTTGGCTTGCATATCTAGGGTTCGGATTTCTTGTGACCTTGAGTTTTTGTTTGTCTTTGATGTGTTTGCATGGCTGCTTATTTGTGTTTAAAATGTGAAAATGTTTTGAAAATCGCTATGCACACGACGGTTTCCAACGGACAGAAGTGAAACCGTTCAAAAGATAAAGTTTGGTAAATTTCTTGTAAAAATCCGAATCCAAACTAGTGTTAATATCATGGTTTGTTTGATTTATTGTTTGAATGTTTTAGCTACTATTTTTAAGTAATTATTGTGTTAAAAACCAAATGGAAACCGAAAAAGACACTTAGAGATAAGTGTCTCGGTCAAAACCCGTGAAAACGGTTCGAAAGCATTTAGCTTGAGAATCGTTTTTACGCGGGATTAAAAACTTCAATGAAAGGTTTCAAAAATGAGTGAAAAATCTCCTTAGAACCTAGAAGCAACCTGTTTTAGTGTTAATAATGAGATTCAGGAAAAAAAAATGAAGAACAATGTTTTATTGAAAATGACGCTTTCGCGAAAGATCGCGAAACTAGTTTCTAAAATACCATGTTTTACAAATTAAAAATTGTGTACTCTACTTTCTATTATCAAAATAGATTTGGAAACCAAACATATAAGCTTTTCAAATATAAATATTGCTGCCCTTAAGTAATTTTAATAATGATAAAAAGAACGAATTAAGTTTAAGGGCTCAAAACGATGTTTTCATGACTTAGTCGAAACCAAAGGTTCGAGGAAGTCTCAAACTAATGTGAAATGGGTATTGAGACTGAAATAGACTTAGTCCAACCCATACATAGTGAGATGAGAACCGTAGTTGTTCAAATTGAACTAAACGAGCTTTTTCAAACGAAACGAGACTCGGTTTCCTTGAAACTGAGCATTTTTCTTAAGAAACGGTTATAGTACGTGAAAACTACTAAACCGAGTCCAAGAACGTTTTGTAAATTATATCCTAATTGAAAAAAGATTTAACGAACAATTTTTAAATAAAAGAGAGCTTATTAATAAAGCTTAGTGTTCAAAAGCATTTTGTGAAAATGTTAAACGGAAAAGTGTCCCGTCTTAGAGACGTTTAAAATGTCAAGGCCATTTTGGGCCTTGCTTTAGTCTTTGAAGCCCAAAGCTTGTTGGGCCAAACCGTTTTAAATTGTGAAAGCCATTTTGGGCCTTCACTTTGTTGAAAAGCCCATACCATTAGTGGGCCTCACAGCAAGGAAGCTGTGAAGGCCATTTTGGGTCTTATTTTAGCCCAAAGCCCAAATTACCTGTTTGGGCCTCAGAAGCGGCTAAGGCCCATATATATCAAGGCCAAGTATGTGAGAAAGCCTTGAACCTTGTAGTGGGCCACTTCAGAAGCCCAATTAAAGTAAGTCAGTAGAAAACCCATCGAGTTAAGATTAGACTTTCCTAAGCTCAGACGGACTTTGAATAGTCCGAAGATTTCAAAAGACGAGAGACCGTCTAGGGAAGTTTAAGATGAAAACTCAAGCATTTAGAGATTAACTAATTGATAGTTCATCTCGTAAAGGTCAAACTAACGAGACCATGTCTTCTATTCAAAGACAAGGAGACACGAAGGTGGTCGGAGCTTAGAACATGTTCCCGAAAAGATCTCGGTACCGCCGCAACGCCTATAACTGTAAATGGCGATGCACCTACGGCACAGAGTGTATATATGTGTGAAATGTTGGCTAGGGTTGCATTAGTATTTTGTGAATAAATGTTGTGTGAATGCTATATCTTTGTGCTGTGTAGTGAATAAACTATATTAGCCGAAAGAGAACCCTAGCATGAATAAAATATGAATAAAATGTTCTTAGTTAGAAATAATCTAATCTTTAGATTAGAATTTCATAAGCCTCAATAAGAGAAAATAAGCTGTAATGAAACTCATCGGTGCGCGTTCGCTTGTATCCGATCTCCATCGAGTTTATAACTCAAGTGTGAGAAGAAGGTCGGCTTTACGCCGAATCTATAATTGAAAGAGAAACACCATAAAGATGAGGGAATGCGGCCTCGAGCCGCCAGTAAAAACTAAGGCTGTGAATGCCAAAGTAGAGGCTGAACCTTTGATTTACTAAAGAAAGAGTAAATCATCATGAATAATTACTTATTAAAGGATTATGAAAAGAATTAGATATCGATCCCTAAGATCGGTAAATCATAATGCTAACGGCACAGCCGGGTCCTTCCCGTGCGGTATGCCTTACGGAATGTGGTGTTGGAAAAAATATGAAATAATACGAAAAAGTTCTATGTAAGGCAGAAACATGGTATTCTAAAAATTTATAATCAAACACTTTGAGTAAACCATCAAGAACATAGAACAATGATCTTTTCATAATTTTATTAGAAAAACAAACAAGCATACAAATATGCACAAAATTTATTTTATAAATAAATTCTAGAGATCAAGAATTTTACCTAAAAGATAATAGTGTCATTGACTTCTTCTCTTCACGCCGTGCATTTTGAGACCGCCAAAGTTAGGCTAAGAGAACGCTCGAAATGAACTTATCGGCCTTTGGGAATCCTCGCTTCGCCGATACCACAATCTTCCAAACCGTGCCTACGGATCGGGAAGAGACGAGAGTGTGGGCTCACTCTAATTTTTCTCACACACACTACTTTAGTGTATAATTAGGCTGTAATAATAGCTATAGGGGATGACAATTAAGGGAGCTTCTCTCTCTAGAAATTCTGTCAATGGAGTTTATGAGCTTGTATGCTTGGTTTAGTAAGATTTAGTTTTCTCTCTAAAATAGTGTCATTTTTATAGAGAAAATAAGAAAGTGTTTAATAGATATACTCCAAATCCTACTTGGATTCAAACTATACCTGTTTTTATTTATTCTGACTATATTAAAATATCAAATATTTTAATTATATATATATAGACATATAATCGCATATATATTATGGCCGAACTTTTCAACCTTTAAGAATTTGATAACAATTATATATTCAATATATATCTTATATATAATATATATATATAATTATATGCGATATATAAATATATGAATTATATATATATATATCGTATATATTTGGAATTTCAAAAGTTGGCTACGGAACTTTTTCAAAATGCGATTTTGACTTAATATATATATATATATATATATATATATATATATATATATTAAAAGTAGAAACGTAAATCCTTATATATATATATATATATATATATATATTTAAATTCTTAAGTAGAATCTAATTTATTTTAGTATCAAAAATAGAAAATTATCTAACCCTTAGATAATTAATAAGGATGAGCTATTTCAAATCCTACTTTAAATAGGATAACTATATCTATTTAAATAACTTTGTGTAAATTCTAATCTAATTAGAATTTAAACAAAATACCTCCTTTTTTATTTATCCAACTCTTGGATAATTTAACAATTAAATAAAACTCTTTTATTTAAAATACTTGCCTCCAAAATAAATCAATTTTGGCGAGAAACTATTTTCATAATTCCCTCTAAAATTAGTTTAAATTAATTTTAACCATTGTTTATTTATTAATTAAATAAATAACTAAAATTAACTATTTGTTATCGAATCAAATTATTAAACTGATGAATGTTAGAAAAATATAATTAATCACTATTAATTATTAGAGTATTTCTATCGATCTACTGGAGTCGGTCTGAGGACCATAGACCCAATAATCCAGGCTCCAATAAATATAAATAAGTAACTAAAATTCTTTAGTTAAAAATATGATTTATTAATTCCGATGTAACTCCACTAAAATACCGGAATTGTACTCCTGAAATTATTAGAATAATTTACTCGGTGAGTTATCCATTGATATAATCATTTCATGAGATTAGACCATCCAGATTGGTTCATGATATGAGTTGGTGAATTTACCGTTTGCCACTGAGATCATATCTTGTTCCTTAAGTACCATTGATTCACTAGCGAATAATTCATTTACGATCTTGATCATAAATATGCGCGCAATTGTTCAGTTCTAGAATCAACACATTAAGGGAACCAATTTTAACTTTCTTTTTATCAGAAGCTGGATTCCATATCTATGAAATCCCATTCCCTAGTGATCATGTTTTGGACCTCCAAAATGCAAGTATTAAGCTCAGATCAATCATGGACCGTAACGAACAAATCAAAAGGCCTGTAAACATAACCTAGGGGTCTGTGGCCACTGAGAATTAAGATCGATTCTCATACGATCATCTTATGACTTCGAGACGAGTATTATAACGGTACTTAAACGACACTTCAGAATCAAGTCGGTCCATATCTTATATAATCTAATTATATAGAATACTTCCACTTAATGTCACCACACCGACAACCCGGACACGGTTGTTGCATCCAATATGTTAGTGGACTACATATGTGATTTCGGATGAAGTCACCCACTTTTGATCAATCACGGACTCATTTAAACACATTAACCAAAATTCTAATCCTTCGTATATAGCAAACTTATATACTAGAATTTCAGTTACATAATATGTTATGGATATTGATGAATATTCATAAATAAAATAAAATCTCAAACAATTCATGAAAAATTTCTTTTATTTTATTAATTAGCAAATTCAAAATCATAAAAATAGTCTCCTTTTTGGGCACTATTCTAACATATGGTCTGTCATAATAATCTTGTAGGAAAATCTACCCAGCCTATCGTATGTTTGCTGTGAACCCCTCAAACGATTAAATCATGGGTCTCGAACGCAAATGCAATAGGTTAAAGTGTGGGACTCATGAGAAGTCCATTCGGTGCATTAAAATCATAAACTAAAATTATAAAGAGGCCTCTTGTGAAACCCCAGTTTGCTGTGTGATCTGACAAGGGGGTTCAAATGTACTAAATCCCAGCCTGCTGTATGATCTTACAAGGGGATTCAAACATACTAAATCCCCGTCTGCTTCGTGATCTGACGGGAGAAAGTATATTAGAATTAACGTTCTGATTCATCGGTAAACGAGACAGGAGGGACAGAAATCTGAAATAAGCCTCAATCCTCCAACAGGAGTCGATAGAAGGTAAACGAATACAATCTAAATATTGAAATAAAAGTCGATGATACCACTCGGCTCCAAGAGAAGAGAGCCCTGGCTCCGAGAGAGAGAGCCCTGCTTTCTGAGGGTGAGCTTATTCCTCACACAAGCTGGCCAGTTTAGTATGAGACGAAGTCTGTGTGACTTCCGGGAGATTGATCATCCCCCCGCTTGTACACTAGAGAAATCACGGTGACCATCAATGGATCCCAGACTTGATAAAATGTCGAGGTCGATAGATAAATTAAATAATGAAATGATTACTGTGTGAAAAAACTAAGTCCGAAGAGAATCTAACGAGATATTTCTCCAAAAGGACTAAAAAAACGTGATGGGTCCATAATTGATCACGGGGCCTTGACGATACGAGGATCACAATTGTGTGCAAGAGACTCGCCAGTGAAGCTGAGTTGTCTCCTCAGAGCAAGGTAAATCAAAGGGTGATGCGAGTATGCTTAGTGCAACGAGATAGAGCTACCTTGCGTAGGAAGCTTGGTTGTGTGAACCGAGTACGAAGTACTCGGCTGTGGAAAAGTGGGAATTGAGAGAGATGGGAACACACGAGGGTAATAGGACAACTTTGTTGCATTTACTGTGTAAAGGGTGTTAGTCGGTATGGGACGGCTAACCCCTCTCTATGTGATTGTTGTAATATGTGAACTTGTGATGCATACCATTTAGGGTAGACTAGTGCGCCCTTACTGGGTTTATCAACTCATAGGTTCTCGGTGTTATAGGGAAGAAACCAATGAAGATCGACGAGTAGGAGCTGACGGAGATGGTGTGTGTGGTATCTGTTAAAGAGAATACCTGTGGCAATATATTGTCCGCACTTTTGTTATATTACAAACAATTTATGTTTTTGATGCCGGGACGAGATCCCAAGAGCTTTATGACTTGGTTTGTAATATTATGTTAAATGACTCTGTGTGAGTCATAGCATATTTTGAGACCAGGACATGATCCCGAGGACTCCTATATTACAAGTATGTAATATTATGGCAGTATTTATGCTCCAACAACTTCAAGTATTATCTATAGTAAAGACTTTCGCAGTTAAAAAAATAAAAAATTACACAGAATTTCTTCTTTCAAAGTTAAAAGAGTTTACGAGAGTTTGAAAATAAGTTTGGACTCTCTTGTCGTGGCCGTGGCCGCCGACTGATCGTGACAGTTAGCAAAAACCAGACTGAAGGTTCAAGCGTGTTACTCCTATGTTTATTCATCATGAACTCGGATACAACATTAATTACCTATTCACAATCGTGACACTTGTTTTCATAAGGTACGTAATTTTTAGTTTGTAACTTGATTTACCAAGCAAGGGTGGTTACTTATATCACCCTTTAACCATAAATCCGACCCAAGGCTAAGCATTTGTGCTCGTGTGAAATGATTGCGGTCTGACTGAACAATAGTTTCACTGTAAAACAAAGCACAATAAATTTGAAGGTTAAATATTAAACTAGAAGTATCTAACTTAAAACAAGGATTGCAAGCGAAGCACAAGAAGCATCATTTGTCCTCCTTCTCATAAAAAATATATTATAGGACGGTAACATAATCATAATTTGTAAGCGGCTTTGTCAAAATGTAGGCACCAACAATATAATATAAAGTATTTGCTTTTTTCGAACTATAATTTTTTATTGAAGTCAATGTCGTGCTAGAATCCTCATTTCTTATGTATTCTAAGTTTTCTATGGTCCCGCCGATCATTGAATATTCCTTCTGCATGTCAATACGATAACAAGTCAAAATCACTAAACACTCAACAAACTTGTTTCCGTAAAATGATAAAAACAAAAGGCTTTTTTTTGCAGCGGTGGCCCCCGTCCTTTACCTGCTTTCATAATCAAGTACCTTACCTTTTTTTTTTTGGCAATTGACTCCCTATGCTTCAATTTCTTTGCAATGTTATGCAATTTCGTTAAGTCCGTTCAATTTTGGACGAAAATTCGCACGTGAGGCTTATACAGGCTTTCTCTTAGGGTATGTTATTTCTTTTGATTAAAAAAGTAAATTTCCAACAAAAATAAAAGAAAAACAAAGAGAAAAAAGCTGGAAAACTCCCAACTCTCAAGTCTCAATCTCTCTTTCTCTGTATTTCTCTCTCTCTCTATCGATTGGAACTTGGCGGGGCTGTAGTGTGGGTCATGTGATGGGCGATTTCAAGTGGAGGGTTTGAGGTTCGATGTAGGCGGCGTCGCGGAGGGTTTGGGGTTCAGTGTTGGTGCGGCGCCATCGAGTATTTGGGGTTCGGTGTTGGGCGGCGCCAGTATTTAGGGTTCAGTGTTAGGCGGCGCCGTGAAGGTTTGAGGTTTGTGTTGGGCAGCGCCGCAAGAGGTTTGAGGTTCGTGTTGGGTGGCGGCGCGGTCGAGCTCAGAGGGGCTCCCGTTCCTTTCGGTTTGTTATCGTGGGTTGGGGATTCATCGCACGTGGTCGAGATTTCTTCTACGGCAAACTGGAAATCGATCTCGAGACCAAGCCACACCTCCACCACTGGCAAAATCACACACCTTGTGCAGCCTCCACCTTTCCCGAACCCAAAAGCCGCCAAGCCGCGCCTTCGCCATTAATGAATACCCCACCTCGCGCGACCGTGCCTCTGCCTCTATGACTTGCAAAATCTCATGTGACTTTCTTTGTGTTAATGAGTCTGGATTGTGTTTTTTTTTTTTTTTAGATTTGAGTGTTGTGGATTATTCAATATTTATAGATTTGGATTGGATTTGAGTACTATGGATTTTTATTGTTTCTGAGTTTGGTTTGGATTTGGATTTTTCTATAATTCATTTGGATTTTTTATCGTATAATTCAGATTTGGATTGAAACTTGAAAGAACATAGTTTTTTTTTTTTTTTTTTTGCTTGAAAGGTGAAGTTTCCAGCGACTATGCAAACTGAGGTTTAGGATTAAGGTTGGGTATATGAATTTAGATTTGGAAAAATATTACAGTAAATTGCACAATTTTAAAGCAAGTTGAACAATTCAAAGATCAAAAATAGCACTTTCTTGATCATTCTTAAAATGTTTGAATTTATTTTTCTTTTTTTCTTAACCCACAAATTCTTTTCCCATTTTTGGTTTTTTTTTCCTAATAAACAAGAAGAATAAATAAACATTCAAACAATTCATGAGCAAATAATAATAATAATAATAATAACATTCAAACAAACTACACAAATTCGGTCATGAATTCAATAATGATCAACCAATCAAAAGAAAATGGGAAGTTAGGTGTTTTGAATTGAGAAACTATGAAACACTTAGATTTTTTGTTTTTTTATTTTTCTAAATGACCATAAATACCCTTGAAAAATGCCTCACGTCAGCCTCACATGCGAATTTCCGTCCAAAACTGATGGAATATTACGAAATTGCATAACATTGCAAAGAAATCGAAGCATAGGGAGCCAATTGCCAAAAAAAAAGGTAGGATACGTGATTGCAAAAGTAGGTATAGAACGGGGACATCGCTGCAAAAAAGCCAAAACAAAAATGTAACCTTTTGCTCAGGACTTGTTAGTTTGTCAGGACCACCCAAGTTGAACTTCATAAATGACCTTGCATTTGCAGACATGTTGTTAATAGAAGAACTTGGAGGAATAATTCGAGGTCCATTAGGAGGTTTCATCGATGGAGTCTGGACATAATCACTACTGGGAATTGTAACAGTCCCTGCTACTTGCTTTGCAATTGTATTACTAATTCTGTACTCCTGCGCATTTTACTAACGCTTAAACAAAATATTCACACAATATATATGTACAAATCAACTTGTATACAACAGTATAACAAATAAAAAACTATCAATAACAACTTGGTCAGAGCGGCAAAATTTTTCATTACCCAGCCCTTCGCCTGAAATATTTATCATTTCTTCTTGCTTCGAACTTTGAAAACCAGTATTAAAAGAAGAGTTACTACTTTTCGAGTCATATGAATCACATCCCCATCGATTGAATCTTCAACCCTAATCCTTTTTGTTTCTTTTGCATTTCGTACACCATTTTTTAATTTGTCTATTTCAAATGCCTGAAAAGAGTAAATTCTGCCATGTAACATATTATAACAAAATATGATACCTTGTATAACATGACAAAACATTCTTATCAAAGTTTAAAAAATTTTTACCAGTAAGCTTACCACTTTCTCCAAAGGAGGATCAAGATCAATGATAGAGCTTACTTTTCTTACGTCTTCACAATTTTTCCTTTTCGCTCCTTGTCCTTCACTCCAATTTTCAACGCATTCCTCCTACTTCCACGTTTAAATTTTACTGATTAACATCAAATATTTTTCAATTGAAATATTTTCAAAGTAATAATTCTTACTTTAAGTTCTTCTACTTCATTAATTGTTGATTTTCCTTCATAATCTATTTGCTTCCCAATCTTCAGAGCACCTTCACCCAAATTGAAGTCATCAAATCTGGCCCTTTCCGATGACTCAATCACGATATGTGATTCAAGAAGGCCTTTTGACTTTCCATTTTCGCATTCCTGTATATAAATAATTCTTCCTAATATTTCAAGATGGACTCTTCAAATGATTTTCTATCCCTTTCCTTGCTCAATTGCTGTGCGTAAATTTTGTACTTGCCCCGTTAATTTTCGCATCTCATCCCGAATACGTCTCATCTCCACATATTTAACTAATTCTAACTCTTCCATTGATTACATAAAAACAAAATAAGTTCAGCCGTATCGTTTTTCGAACTCTCCACTGGACTTCTACCTATCCTTTTACACATAAAAGGCAGTACAATCATTTTAGATTGAATTGTTGCTGCTTATCGAAATCAACACGCATAATATCATAAACAATATGCATTTTAAAACAAAGATTGCAACATCAATGGAGGAAAAAAAATATTTCAAAACACAACCATCTTTATCCGTACTTACCAAACTAGAAAACACCTTTAAGAGCTACTTCATAGGGATGAAGAGAATGTAAGATGCCGAAATCCCTAAATCCCTAAATTGGTTCAGACTCCTCTTTGTGTTTGAATGTCGGCCTCGCTCAAATTGCCATTAAAAGGAAAAAGATTCTCCAACGAGGGATTTTTTCTTCATTGGTGAAATTAATTACTTTTGAGAAATGCCCAAATTAAAAAATCCAAACTTTCTTTGATAACGAAGACGACGACGACACCGAAGTTTGAATCCGTTCAAACTAAAACCCATTTCGTGGACGAAGGCCAGATGAAGCGACATACCATGTTTCAAAAGATGTCTCTGGTAGTGTGTTGGCCGTGGCGGGCGGCAGCCGGTCGATGTTTCATACACTCTTCTTTGACCGGACCCTTTTGATATTTAACCTTAAAGTGTCATTTCATTTTCATGAATAACCCTCAATTCAAAGGCTTTTTATGAGTAACCTTCTACTTTAATGAAACTTTTACAATCTCTCAAATACTCCTCTTATTTTTTACAAATAAAAATAATAATAAAAAAAATTCACTTTGTTGAAAAAAAAAAAAACCCTCCCCCTCCTCATTCACGTTGTCATGACCAGACCATGACCATTACCCAAAAAAAAAAAAAAAAAAACCCTAACTCATCTATCTCATCTCAAATTTTTGTCTAAATCACCTAAAGATTTGTATTCTATCTCTTTTATTCTCCTTCATTCATGTGTAACCAGCATATTCAAGTTCAAAGGATTCTTGCAATGGATGAGAGAAAGACACACAAACCCAAAAGTTGAACAATCCAAAAGTTGAAGAAATCAAGGTAAAATTAGTAAGTTAATCTCAAATCTTTTATTTTTTACATGAGTTTAATATTTCTAACTTAGGTTTTCATATTTAGGAGTTTCATTTTGAATAAAATGCGAAATGGGTGTGACATTATTGATTTTTAGTTTAAAATTTTCGAAGAAGATGAATTGCTTGGAGAATAAGATGAACAGTTTTAGCCGACTGGTTCGACTGCCTTGGAGAAATCCAGTCGAGTCGGTCGGACCAGTTGAGCCAGTCTATTATGGTTGACCCAGTCGACCGACAGAATCATTTTACATACTTTCTGTATTTTTTTATTAGGTTCATTCGACTATTATAGAGTAGTAGTTGTCAAGTCGATATTTTTTACTATAGTCTACCTAGTTGGCTCAGTTGACTCGTTTTTTTTTTTAAATCATATTTTTTAGTATTTTAATGTAATATTTTGTGTTCTTATAGGAATATGGCCGAGGCTGTTGTATATTTTCAATATGATGGGGAATGGAAAAAAAAAAAAGATGATGGTTCATATGAATGGTGCTCGATGAATGAAGACTTAAAGAGTACAATATTAGACGATGTGAACAATGTTGATTTCTCTGATCTTGTTGAGAACATACGTGAAATGCTTCTTGTGAACAAGTCAACGTCCTTGAAATTGAGTTACATGTCTTCGACTTCAAACATCCCGAGACCTAAATATATTTTGGATGGTATTGATGTCAAGTGCTATCTTTTGGACCATTGTCTCGTATCGCAACGTGCTGCATATTGAACTTGTTGAACCTAATGAATGTGATGAAGATGAAAGAAATGAAGGGTGCAAAAAGGAAATAGAAGAAGTCCTTCGAGATGACTATTTTGATGTCGATATAGAGGCCCCGAGGATTTATGATGCTGCTTCTTCACAAGGCCAATTTGGTGATATTTTAGTTGAGCTTACTTCATAACATACTTTACATCGAGAGGCAATGGCATTTGCACCAACTCCGGATCCAAAACCTATACAGTCAGATATAGATGTTGTTGTGGATCATTGTGAAATACTAGCAACTGATGATTGTTGTACGTCTTACAGCTATGAAGACGGCATGAATATTACAGTTGGACAAGAATTTAATAGCAAAGAGGAGGTGAAGAACTCGGTCATTGATGCTTCGTTGAAAGCTTGTTTTGATTTCAAAATTATGAAGTCAACAAAGACGTTATTCGTGGTGAAATGTGTAATTGATGATTGCAAATGGAGATTACGAGCGGCGGCCATCGGTAAATCTAGCAATTTCTCTGTCCGAACATACAACAATCGGCATTCATGTTCTTCTAATTCCGTGGATAGGAAGAATCGACAAGCAACTGCAAGCTTAGTTGCTGATATGTTGAGAAAAGAATTCCCAGGTCGGCTTGATACACCAACTCCAGAGACGATAATGAGTATGATGAAAAATCGTGGGGTGACAATATCATACAACAAAGCTTGGAGGGGGAAACAGATAGCGGCAAGTGATATTAGGGGTGCACCAGAGATGAGCTTTGAGCTACTTCCCAGTTACTTGCACACGATCAAAATGTTAAATCCTGGTACAGTCACACATTTAGTGGTAGATGAAGAGCAAAAATTCAAGTACCTTTTTGTGGCACTAGGAGCATGCATTGAGGGGTTTAAGGCAATGAGGACGGTAATTGCGATAGATGGGACTTTTTTAAAGACAAAATACAAAGGCACGCTCATTGTTGCCACAACACAAGATGGTAACTACCACCAATATCCTCTTGCGTTGGCCGTTGTTAACTCTGAGAACAATAATTCATGGAATTGGTTTATGACAAAACTTGAGGAGATCATACCTGACGAAGAGGAGTTGGTCATCATTTCAGATAGACATCAAACTATCATTAAAGCAGTTGGCGAGGTCTACAAGAAGTCACAATATGGATTTTGTACATGGCATCTTTCTCAAAATATCAAGTCGCGGGTTAACATTAGATCACGCAGTACTGTAGAAAGTGATAGTGGAAAGAGAAAAAATAAGGCCCATTTTCCTGTTGTAAAGAAGTTCATGGATGTTGCTGCGTCATACACGTTACCTGAGTTTAACTGACTTTACGATGACTTGAAGGCAAGGTATACAAAAGCGACCGAATCTCTTGAAAACAATGTTGTAGTAGAAAAATGGGCTAGATGTTATTTTTCAAGTTCTCGCTACAACATCTTAACTACTAATGGTGCTGAGTGCATCAATAGTGTATTGAGGAAAGCAAGAATGTATCCTTTGGTACCTTTAATAGATGCAGTTGTGAAAAAGATTTCTGAATGGTTTAACAAACATCGAAAGGAATCATGTCTCGGGTCTTCCTCCCAACTCTTAACTCCAATGGTTGAGAAAGAATTGCATTATAGATACAAACAATCAACATTCTATACGGTTCGAGAGCTAAACATGAGTACACTTGAGTACCATGTCACAGGGACAGATGGTAGTTTTCTAGTTGATTTGGAAAAGAAGACTTGCACGTGCAAAGTATTTGACATCGACAAGATCCCTTGTGCGCATGCTCTAGCAGCATTCCCTGATGGTCCAAACAATATGCATAGTTTATGCTCGAAATACTACTTAAAGGAATTATGGTCGTTGGCTTACGTTCAAACCATATACCCCGTTCCAGGAGTATATGATTGGATCATACCTGATGATGTACGAGATATAAAGGTCTCTACTCCAGATTTCACAAGAAAGCGAGGAAGGGTTCAACCAACAAGATTTCTTTCAGTTGCCGAACATCGAAAGCGTAAAACTAGCTAAAAAGACGTTGTCTTAAGTGTATTTGTTTAATTGGTATTTATTTCACTTTATTATATTTTTATTAACTGTTAAGTCCTATGGATATTACTTGGTTGTTTACTTTTTCAATGAACTCCTAAAATTAGAATTATTACTCGATAAAAAAATATTAAATTTCTTATTGAAGTCCATTTATTGAACAATATACGGTCCATTCCCTATTAGTTATACTTAGTTCTTACAAAATAGTTTTAATACTTGATACAATTTAAGGTATAATAACTTACATGAGAAAAAAAAAACCTTACTTACTAAAATTTATCTGTAGTACTCAATATTTTAAATATGTACTAACTTAAAAAAAAAAGAAAAAAAAAAGAATTGCTTGAGGCAACTGACTCGACTGGGTGTCCAGTTGACCGGTCAACTGGACTAGTCTACCAGTCGGACTAGTTGGACGTGGATAACTGGAGACGAGTCGTCTCAATCGGCTAGTCTAGTCTTGGACGATTGGCTAGTGGTTATACCAGTTGGCGCGGTCGACAGAGCTTAAGTCATAGGTAATACTAAAGTGATTAATGATTTTTAACTTTTTTAAAACACTATGGTCATCATATATTAGTTGACTTTATTAAGTAAAATTAATTATAAGTGTGATTGTCATGATCTGATAATAACAAATCAGTAAATAAATAACTTGCTCAATTGGTGAAGAAAATGAGCTCTATAAGTTTTATATTTGTTTATTGCAAATCACAATTTAATAAATAGATTAAATATATTAAGTTATTATCTATTAGTGCACGTGAACTAATTCGAGAAAATTAATAATAAAATTGATTATTGAAAATTAGAATTATAACTCAAAAAAATTATTAAGTTTCTTATTGAAGTTTATTTATTGAACAATATATGGTCTATTTCTTATTAGTTATACTTAATTCTTACAAAATAGTTTTAATACTTGATACAATTTAAGGTATAACACTTGACATGAGGAAAAAAAAAGTCTTACTTACTAAAATTTATATGTAGTAATCAATATTTTAAATATGCACTAACTTAAAAAAAAAATAAATTGCTTGGGACAACTGGCTCGACTAGGTGTCGAGTTGACCGGTCAACTGGACTAGTCTACCAGATGGACTAGTTGGACGTGGACAACTGGAGACGAGTCGTCTCAGTCGGCTAGTCTAGTCTTGGACGACTGGCTAGTGGTTATACCAGTTGGCGCGGTCGACTGAGGTTAAGTCATAGGTAATATTTAGTTGATTAATGATTTTTAACTTTTTTAAAACACTATGGTCATCATATATTAGTTCACTTTATTAAGTAAAATTAATTATAAGAGTGATTGTCATGATCTGATAATAACAAATTAGTAAACAAATAACTTGCTTAATTGGTGAAGAAAATGAGCTCTATAAGTTTTATATTTGTTTATTGCAAATCACAATTTAATAAACAGATTAAATATATTAAGTTATTATCTATTAGTGTGTGTGAACTAATTCGAGAAAATTAATAATAAAATTGATTATTTAAATTAGAATTATAACTCAAAATTTTTTTTAAGTTTCTTATTGAAGTTCATTTATTGAACAATATATGGTCTATTCCCTATTAGTTATACTTAATTCTTACAAAATAGTTTTAATACTTGATACAATTTAAGGTATAACACTTGACATGAGAAAAAAAAAGTCTTACTTACTAAAATTTATACGTAGTACTCAATATTTTAAATATATAATAACTTAAAAAAAAAGAATTGCTTGGGACAACTGACTCGACCGGGTGTCCAGTTGACCGGTCGACTGGACTAGTCTACCAGTCGGACAAGTTAGACGTGGACAACTGGAGGCGAGTCGTCTCAGTCGACTAGTCTAGTCTTGGACGACTGGCTAGTGGTTATACCAGTTGGCGCGGTCGACTGAGGTTAAGTCATAGGTAATACTTAATTGATTAATAATTTTTAACTTTTTTAAAACACTATGGTCATCATATATTAGTTCACTTTATTAAATAAAATTAATTATAAGAGTGATTGTCATGATCTGATAATAACAAATTAGTAAACAAATAACTTGCTCAATTGGTGAAGAAAATGAGCTCTATCAGTTTTATATTTGTTTATTGAAAATCACAATTTAATAAACAGATTAAATATAGGGAAATCGTACGATATAGCTAAAAATAAAATTTGTTTTTAAAGTCCAGCCCATGTTTTAAAAAATTAAAACAATAGCCATGTTACGAATTGTATAACAGAAAAGTGTCACACAAAATATAACACATACGTAAATATTTGTAAGATATTTTGTAACACTTCAAGTTTTACTCATTATTTTTTAAAGTGTTAAATAATATCTTACAAATATTTATAGATCTGTTATATTTTGTGTGATACTTTTCTGTTATACAATTCGTAATATGGCCATTTTTTTAATTTTTTGAAACACAGGCTATCATTTAAAACACACATTTAATTTTGGCCTATTTTTTCAACTCACCCTTAAATATATTAAGTTATTATCTATTAGTGCACGTGAAGTAATTCGAGAAAATTAATAATAAAATTGATTATTTAAAATTAGAATTATAACTCAAAAAAATTATTAAGTTTCTTATTGAAGTTCATTTATTGAACAATATATGGTCTATTCCCTATTATTTATACTTAATTCTTACAAAATAGTTTTAATACTTGATACAATTTAAGGTATAACACTTGACATGAGGAAAAAAAAAAGTCTTACTTACTAAAATTTATATGTAGTACTCAATATTTTAAATATGTAATAACTTAAAAAAAAAAAGAATTGCTTGGGACAACTGACTCGACCGGGTGTCCAGTTGACCGGTCGACTGGACTAGTCTACCAGTCGGACTAGTTGGACGTGGACAACTGGAGGCGAGTCGTCTCAGTCGACTAGTCTAGTATTGGACGACTGGCTAGTGGTTATACCAGTTGGCGCGGTCGACTGAGGTTAAGTCATAGGTAATACTTAATTGATTAATAATTTTTAACTTTTTTAAAACACTATGGTCATCATATATTAGTTCACTTTATTAAGTAAAATTAATTATAAGAGTAATTGTCATGATCTGATAATAACAAATTAGTAAACAAATAACTTGCTCAATTGGTGAAGAAAATGAGCTCTATAAGTTTTATATTTGTTTATTGCAAATCACAATCTAGTAAACAGATTAAATATAGGAAAATCGTAAGATATAGCTAAAAATAAAATTTATTTTTAAAGTCCAGCCCATGTTTGAAAAAAATTAAAACAATAGCCATGTTACGAATTGTATAACAGAAAAGTGTCACACAAAATATAACACATCTGTAAATATTTGTAAGATATTTTGTAACACTTCAAGTTTTACTCATTATTTTTTGAAGTGTTAAATAATATCTTACAAATATTTATAGATCTATTATATTTTGTGTGATAATTTTCCGTTATACAATTCGTAATATGGCCATTTTTTTAATTTTTTGAAACACATGCTATCATTTAAAACAAACATTTAATTTTGGCCTATTTTTTTAACTCACCCTTAAATATATTAAGTTATTATCTATTAGTGCACGTGAACTAATTCGAGAAAATTAATAATAAAATTGATTATTTAAAATTAGAATTATAACTCAAAAAAATTATTAAGTTTCTTATTGAAGTTCATTTATTGAACAATATATGGTCTATTCCCTATTAGTTATACTTAATTCTTACAAAATAATTTTAATACTTGATACAATTTAAGGTATAACACTTGACATGAGAAAAAAAAAAGTCTTACTTACTAAAATTTATATGTAGTACTCAATATTTTAAATATGTACTAACTAAAAAAAAAAAAAAAAGAATTGCTTCGGACAACTGACTCGACTGGGTGTCCAGTTGACCGGTCGACTGGACTAGTCTACCAGTCAGACTAGTTGGACGTGGACAACTAGAGACGAGTCGTCTCAGTCGGCTAGTCTAGTCTTGGACGACTGGCTAGTGGTTATACCAATTGGCGCGGTCGACTGAGGTTAAGTCATAGGTAATATTTAGTTGATTAATGATTTTTAACTTTTTTAAAACACTATGGTCATCATATATTAGTTCACTTTATTAAGTAAAATTAATTATAAGAGTGATTGTCATGATCTGATAATAACAAATTAGTAAACAAATAACTTGCTCAATTGGTGAAGAAAATAAGCTCTATAAGTTTTATATTTGTTTATTGCAAATCACAATTTAATAAATAGATTAAATATATTAAGTTATTATCTATTAGTGCACGTGAACTAATTCGAGAAAATTAATAATAAAATTGATTATTTAAAATTAGAATTATAACTCAAAAAAATTATTAAGTTTCTTATTGAAGTTCATTTATTGAACAATATATGGTATATTCCCTATTAGTTATACTTAATTCTTACAAAATAGTTTTAATACTTGATACAATTTAAGGTATAACACTTGACATGAGAAAAAAAAAGTCTTACTTACTAAAATTTATATGTAGTACTCAATATTTTAAATATGTACTAACTTAAAAAAAAAAAAGAATTGCTTGGGACAACTGACTCGACTGGGTGTCGAGTTGACCGGTCAACTGGACTAGTCTACCAGTCGGACTAGTTGGATGTGGACAACTGTAGACGAGTCGTCCCAGTCGGCGCGGTTATTTCTGACAATGTACCGTTTCTTCTGTGAGTAGAAAATTATCAATGAAATGATAAGAGTACCATTACACACCCAATGTCATATATAAACTTCCAAATCTACAAGAATGAACAGGATATCGGTTAATAGTTACTGGTTGAGAAAAAAATTAGAAAAAAAAGGTATCACTAGCTTAGACAAAGTCAGTATTTAGAACCAGGAATGAACAGGTATCACGAACGTTACTTAGAACCAAGTGGACAAATCACATAATTTATGGAAGCCAATGATCATGAAAAATCTCAACCGCCATCTTCTCTCGATAAAATGTAATGACCGAGTCATCTAGCGCTTGAAATCCATAACATTGCATGTCAAACTCGATGAATTTGATGGCATAGATGGCACAATCTTCGCTGTTGGAAATAACAATCTATTTAGTTGTCAAATAAAATAGAAAATGAAAAGATAACTAATGTTTTAGTACACATACATAGAATTTTGAGGAAGATTGCGCCGACGTCGATATTGCCATGTAGCATTAAGAGATTCCTTTATGTGCTCAAAAACTTTAGATTTACAAAGTACCAAAGGAATCATCGTTTGAATCGGCAACATAACTTCGTCCATGGCATTCTCAGACAAGCATCCCAAACTACAATCGAACACAACTACCTCTGTGTTTATACAATCAATCTTAAGCAAGCCAGTGTGAGTTGTTAACATTCAATGGGAAGTATAGTGCATTTGCACCACGCCATGATCTTCCGAATTTATGAGATTTTCCATTCACATATTTCATGAATGCCTCATCTACCATGTGTTTATCTTCATTAAAGTTAATTAGCAAAAGTTGACCGAAGATCTCATCTAAGACAACTGAGTCTTGCTTGATAATATCAGAATATTTCTGTTGTCTCTTCCTAACTCCATACATAGCCTCTTCTAAGTGCTGCAAAAAAATATAGTTGCATAAGAATATCTTTTACAATTACAAAATATATTTGTAAATAAGTTTAAAATTACAAATACACCTCACTGTCAAGCCACTCGCGCTGAGTAAAAATCTTGTGGAAGAATATCTATGGTTGCGTCTGTAGACCACAAACATGCAAGGTTCTAGAAGGAGAATTATAATATTCATTGAAAGAACTCCGCATCTCATCAGGTAAACGCATAGGGTCATAGCATTTTATTGTGCATTTTTCAAACTACACTTTCTTTTTATGAGGATCAGTATATGGTTCTTTCCTATATTTTGACCTTTTGACTTGCCTCTTCGGTCTTTCAGGCTGAGCAACATGTGGCAATTGTTCCACCTCAATGTCGATGATATTTTCATTAGCAACACCCATATCCTCGTCCATCGAACAAATTGGAGTATTATAATATCCATCATCCTCTTGCAAAAACTCATTATTTGCACTAGGAGAAGTATGATATTGATGCGAGTCATGAATGCCGCCAATCTCCATGTGAGAAGAAAAAGTGATTTTCACAACAATCATTAATTCCTCCATTTTTTCATCTATTTTTTCTCCAATTGATCAAAGCGAGAATTAAACTCTAACTTTAGCACTTTGATCGCTTGATCCATTTTTTCCTCTATCTTTATCTCTATCTCATTAATGCGAGAAATAACTTGTGACTGTAGAACTCCAACTGCTTGATCCAAATGAATCTTTAGTTCACGAACTATACTGCTATTGTTCGTTTGACATGCTTCTGACCGTCGAGTAGAATCTTGAGTTTGAGTCCTATTGCGTGGAGATGTAGACAAATCATCACGTGTAACATCTTGTTTCTCTTGTTGATCTCCTTGTTGCTCATCTCTGTTATCTCGCTCATTGTTACTTTCATTCCGAAGAAATGAACATCTACCTCCAATATCAGCATGCCAAACATCCTCCCAAAAGATCTCGACTCCAGATTCAATAATTTCCATCCATTGATCAATTGTAGCATCAGATTCATCAAAAAAAGAAGTAAAATCATGCATATAGTCAGCTTGCTCTTCCTCAGTGGTTGGTATAAGAATGCTTTTTATATCGTGATAATTAGTAAATTTGAATAATAAATTATAAAAACATTATTACTAATGTAGCTAAATGATATATATATTTGACACCAACCTTTGTGTCTCCAAGTGCTTATAAAACTTGTTCTAATGAAGGGGACTGCTTCTTCTTAAAGCTTGTCATCCATCGACAAATTCTTGGGAAATAACCTATGACATCTTCTCTATGCTTCGCAAACTCTGGTGAAAGGACTGGGATGCACTCAAAAGGTAATAACTATCATAAACCAATATAGTGGAATATTAGACAATGGTACATCTTACAAATGCAAAACGATATTAAAAATAATTTTAGTTACCGTCAGTGGAAGAATGAAACCAGGAAAAGTCAATGTAGCATGTTCGGCATTATTGTCATAAACAATTGATGATTTACTTCTTATGTCAATCCTTTCTAAATGCCTCATCAAATATACGTATGAACTTCTCCCCTAAGGAAAATCACAACAAGCATCCAAATCATCAACGATGCTCAAAAGTTGATCACCAATGTGGCTTTTATCTTTGTCAGGATGCATCAACACTAAAGATATAAAGAACAAAACTGTCATCTTCAACTTGTCTAAGCGCATCAAGTTTGCTCTTTCTCTTTCATCAACATTCTGCCTCTTCTTAGTATTTTGTCTCTCTTCAGGCGGATCTTGCATCTTTAACAATTTATCCTTGATATCTTTAATCGAGACTTTCTTCATATCATTAAAATGCCTCTCTCTAAACGAGTTACCACCCAAAGTTTTCCAACCTTATGGATAAGGAGAACATCGTAAACCAGATATCAATGCGTATTCCATCAAAGAAAAGCGAATAGGTGTACCGTTCATGACAAACCAAAATTCATTATTCTTCTTTGTTTGCACTTCGCGGCATAACATCATCCACATTGACGTTAAGTTCAACTCTAGGTATTTAGAAACTTCGAGTAGATGACCAAATTGAGATTCTTTAAACCACGCTCTACTGCTAGAATCTTTTTCAAAAACTTCTTCAAAAACTTCAACAAACTCTTTCAATCGACTTTTAGTCGATAATTTGCACTTGAAATTCATCCGTTCTGGCCTCAATTTCAAAATAGGAGGAGGGGCATCAAGAGTCTGCCAAAAAAATATAATGGAATATGTTAATACTTTCATTAAAAATAAAAATTAATAATACAATAATAATATAAAAGTTACCAAATTTGTGCCATCAGGAGAGCTATTTTCTTCTCGCTCATCATCTTCTGTAGGCATCATGGGTGGAGGATTTTGACTGGTTGGCGGAGTCGAGCTTATTTCCTCCGAGTTATCTTCCAATTGCATATTCATTGTCGATTCCATGCACTTGTGAGATAAGAGCAAATTAGAAGCACGGCACAATACTTGAGTTTCTCAACACAAGAAAATAGCAAGATATTTTTTTTTGTCTGGGAAAGAAAATAACAAGATAGGGAGAGAGAGTCATTCACATATTTCAAACAAAATTTTTATAATTTTCAATTATGGCCGTTAAATAATGAAACTTGAATTTAGGAAGTACTAAAAACAAATTGAAACTAGTTTTCATATCATTACATTAGAATTGCCAAAGTACAAATCAATTAAGGAACCAAAGTATGAAATCATTAAAATATAAATAGAAGGTCATGTCCTTGTAGTGCAGTAACAGTGAAGAGAGTCAAGAGACTGAAATCCCTCAAGTGAAACTAAACTCTCAGAAACAGAGATGGCTTGTTATGGAAGCATATGAGCTATAACAACAATTCAAGAAGAAGCTATAACTACATGAAAATGTGGTATGAACCAACGATTATGTGGTTGCCACGTGTAACCAGATAACGAGCAGGGGAGGATTTAGTTAAGCATCTTCCCCGCATGACAAGTTCATAAATGAGTAGAAAAATCAAGAGAATCAAACTTGTATAGGAAATAAACTTGTATAGAGAATCATCAATCACGTACACGTCGGTGAGCTGCTAAGCCACGTCTTTCTTGATCTTTGGAGGAGGCAACTTCAAAGACACCCACGTCGGTGAGCTGCTGAGCCATAGTGCTTCACTCGTTTCTTTGGGCTTAGAGTCCGGCGCTCGTTCTTTGGTCTACAAATACAAGTAGTACGATCTCAATGTTATTAGATAATGACGAGAACAATGACAATTGGAACAAGGAAGGGATCGTGGATGAGATAAAAAATTCACCTTGTTGAGTCTATTGTCCCACCATTTCTCTGGGTTTTCTACCAAGTCTTTCCATAGTTCATCAACTAAGATAACGAAGGTGTAAACATGAAAAGATTCTTAGAAATCAATAAGAAACTCGATAGCATAGTTAGACCAAGGCATAATCATACTACTAAAATTTAATATATAACCAATCATGTTAATTTCAATTTTAATCTCAGTTTAAAGAGAGCCTGCAAGTCTTCGGCTTCTATTTCTTGGTGCCTGTTAAGTTTTTCTCCACATAAGACCCGAAAGGTGTTTGGAGTTATCAGATATTTGTTTGCATCGTATTATTTCATGTGCACTAATATAGAAGTCATGAAGCTATAGTGCATTGGCATGCATTGTAGAAAGAAAAATTTTGATGTGCAACTGCAAGCTACTCATTGAGAGTAATTTTATAAGAAAAGTGCGCGTTGGACTCACCTTTACCACCATCCTTTACTGTTTTGATTTCTGAATTTGAACATTAAATTAAACTCCAGTCCTTCAAGTTTTGGCAAAAGCCACTGAGGTGCTCTATCAAGCCAAAGTCCATTGCTACCCGTCCTTTCGTTTGAAATTAGGGAACTTTGGATTCACCTTTTGAAAAAATAAAAAGAAGATTAAAATGGTATATATAAAGAGAGACCGAGAGAGAGATTATATTTGAGGCGAGAAATCCTCACCAGCCCTTGGAGCTTGCTACTACGATAATCGCACCATTCTTTTGGATTATCGACAAGGTCAGTCCAGATATCTGATCCAGAGTCTCAACTGTCTAAACAAACTTAGAAATATCCTAAATGCACAAGCTTTCAAGCTGGACTACCCCTAATGCCCTTAACCCTAGCATTTGGCATCCAAATTCTTCTTTCACAAATCTCAAATTAAAGCTTAAAATTTATGAATTGAACAACACCGAAGCAAGCAATTCGACAGAACCTGGATTCGAACATCAAGAGCTCGTAGAAGAAAGAATCGGTCTTGAGAGGAAAGGACAAACCTTGAAGAGCTTGGTGAAGGTGTGAGAGGCCTGGGCAGTGTCACCAGAGATGGGAGAGGAGTGAAGAAGGTCGTCGGAAGAGTCGGCGACATCGGCGAGTACACTTGGGCAGCTCTTGTGGGATGAGTTCAGAGATGCGAGGTGGGGGGTTCGGCGAGGTGTGGGTGGGTTCGGCGATTCCACTCGGGCAAGTCCATCCGGTGAACGACGGGCAGGGAGAAAGACTCAGGCAACTCCGGCGGGACTAGTTCAGTAAATGGCGGGATGAGTTTGGCGGGTACAGTCGGGCAGCTCCGGTGGAACGAGTTCGGCGAGATGCGGGGTGGGTTCGGCAAGATGCAGGGTGGGTTCGGCAGATGTCTGGGTTCAGCGAGGTATCCCGGGTGGGTTCGACGAATCCACTCGGGCAAGTCGGCAAGTCCGTCCCATGAACAACGCGGGGAAGGGGAGAGAGAGAAGGGAAACGAGTCCTAAAGAAAGAAGAGGAATTTTTGAAAAGAGGGGTGTTTTCGTTTCAAGTCTGATTCCTCTGGTATAGTATGTTCTGATATACGTGTTGGGTATATAATTTGATATTTAAGGATAGAATTGTCTTTTCATAAAATATTGTAAAAAAAAAATTGAAAAAGAATTTTTTTTTAAAAAACAAAGGTTATAATTGAGAACAGTGTCTCGTTGGAGGTTATTGACCAAAAAGATACTCTTTGACCAACCTATATTTATTAAGAAAAGCTCCACTTCTAAGAAAACTGATTCACTTTTTTTTGGGACTTTTCCTTTTTTCCTTTTCCATCGTCTGGTTATCGTTTTTGTGAAAGGGAAAAGTATTAGTTGGGATGCGTCCTGCATATCTACGGTGTGACCAGTCAATGAGAGTCTTTTTCAACAACTAGTAACATCACTATGACGTCACTCTTCTATTGTCCCTACGGTAGGGACGAAATAATCGTCCCTATCACAGCCGCTTCCATTTTTTTTTTTTACCACTAGGGTTTTTATTTCCCCTTCCTCTTCTTCCACTCACGCCGTCACACACCCCCTCCCCCCCCCCCCCCCCCCCCCCCCCCCCCCCCCCACTTTCTCCCTCTCAAATTACCACTCTCACTCAACCTCTCCTCTACCCAAAACCTCTCATTTTTCCTCAGCCCTCACCAGCGCACTGCCCCCACAGCGCCAGCCTTCACTGTACCATTGTGTTGCACAGCCCCATGCGACCCCCGGCCACATACGCCTCACCTCCGCATGCTTCCAGCAGCCGGGCCCAGCTCCTCCACGCGACTCCCGTCGCATCCCCTAGCTCCGACGCAACTTTTCCACGCGCGAACCGCCACCTTCGCGCTCCCTTCATCGCCACGAAGCCTCGCCTCCGTCAGCCCAGCCCTCGTACGCCACCGTGCGAGTCTAGTTCCGAGCCGAGCTTTCCCACGCACCTCCCATTTGCTCGAGCTCCGCCCCGAGTCTCCGGCGGTGCACCTCCTTGCGCCAACCAGCCGCTACCTTTACCGAGCCTCGCGAAGCCGTTTGAAATCCTGTTGCGATCTATGCGTCAGTGAGCGTCGTACTTGATTTCAAACCTGACGATAGTTTATGTTCACGTTATTAATGTTTGGTGATGTTTTGTGTGTTTTAGATTCGCGAACCATAATCCTCATTACGCTTAGTGATCGGGTTAATTTATTTTTATCTAAATGTGGTTTTTCATTATCTTAGCGAGGTTATGGAAAATGCGTGGATTTAATGTAATGCTTGGGTTCGTGTGAAAATGGGCGTTTTGGCGTTGATAGAGTTTTCTTTTACTAGAACTTTTGTGATTCGTTGGATAATCTATCATTTGAAAGTTATAAATTCAAAGTTTGCGTTTTTTTGTCGGTTTTAGTGATGTAGTTACTAAGATTAAGGAGCTTAATAAACTAACGGGTTAGTTTTAAGCTGAAACTTAGAAACCCAGTAATAGTACGAACTAATATGTGTGTATGGAAATCCGCAGCTCTTGGTGATTTGGCGGTTGTTTAAATTTATAAAATAAACTTCCGTTGGTCTAGTCCCGCGTGATAAAGGCGTTGCTTCACTAAAAAGATTGTTGTTGGAAATCTTATTTTTGGTAGGATTGTGATTGGGAAGATATTCAGTGTTGCTTGTGGTTTAATCGTGCAGAAATCTAAAATTTCCTTTTAATTGTTGCTTAAAAATATTTTGATTGTACCCATTTGAACTAATGTGTCCTTTGGGTTTTGGTATTTTATTTTGTTTCGTGGCCCCGTTGGACTTGGTATTTTTGTGTGTTTTGGCATTGTGAGATTTTGTGAAGTTGTGTGTTTTAAGGAATCTAAAATCCTTCAATTATTATCGTTTTAAAAATATAACTTGATAATTTAATGAATTGACGAGAGTTATCTTGTTGAGTGGTGATTCTGAAATATTTAGAGGACGCTTTAACTAATGTGTAAGTTAGCGTTAGGTTTGGAACCTTTCAAATTAATAAACTCAGAAAGGAATGTTCAAAAAGAAAATTGTATATTTATGAGGAACGGGTTTTTGCGCAAACCTGGTAATCTAATTGTTTTGGATTTGTATTTTTGTAAACTTGTCGGTTTGACCTTAAAACAAATATCGGGTCACGAATCTAGGTGTTTCGTGTCATGCTTCTGTTTGATTTTGAAACTTAATTCGATCTCTTTTTCTATTCTCCCAAACTCTGCTGGAATGCCTACGACACAAGTTTGGACGCACGACCCTTTGCCGTCTTTTACCAAAGGTATAAACGGGCGACTGACTATGACGTCCAACCTAAATATTATAGAGACTCGTGAACGATTAATTTGAGTTTAATATAAACGCTTATTGCCTTCGAGTGGAATCCGAGCCGTTAAGGCTCAGTGATGACTTGTGTTTATGTTTCCAATGAATCAAAATATTATTGTGAAAATTATTCTGCGTGGTTGTTATGATGGACTGTGACCGAAATTAACTCGGTGATAGGTTGAAATTAGGTGAAGGCTTCGGCCGGGATATCCGAAAAACAAGGGAAACTCTGCCGGATTTCTGGCTTGAAATTTAGACACTTTTTAGGGCTAAGTCAAAGACCGCTTAGGTTCATGAATTCTTTTCTCACCTAAACTATTCATGCAGTGTAACCATTAATCGGGATTGATGGTAAACCTTAAAAGCGACGACACTCGGGACAAGAATACTCTTTAGAGGGTTTCCCGTTGGACCGTTTGTCATCCCGCTGTCTAAAATCCATTCTTACCGGTATGTCAAGCTTTAAAGTTTCCTTCCTCTCTGATAATTAGTAAACACTGGCGTTAACCCTCAAATTCTCGTATTGGACAGAGGTGCCACATGTCAAGCTTTGGGAAGGAACGCCACTAAGGAAGGTTCCCGAAGACCGAGGCAGGAAGCTTACGACCTCAGGTAAGTGGATCTCCACAGTGGCACGAGTAGACTTTACTTGTGTGGTTACCTTTGGATACATGTGTGATTACTCTCTTGATGTGTAATGGATTAAATGTAGTCAAATCTTATTATTATTGGTGTTGATTGCCTTTAGGGGCATGAGTATAGGCTCATGTCCTTACTAGTCTTGTTTGAGTGTGTGTATGTGTTTTCTTTGTATGTGTTTATCTCTCGGTGGGTGTGGGACCACAGAAATAAAACTTCAGGATAATAGTGTATTAATTGATTCAAGTCGGGTTCTAATTAGAGCATAAGGGACTTAAAAGAGGCCAGGGTGGAAGACCTTCTTCACGATACAATAAAGATGTTCGGATAGGCTCGCGAGGAGGGATCGAGGGTCGAGTCGAGCAACTCTTCATCGTTGTAACAAAGACTTCTGGATAGGCCCGCAAAGGGGCCCAAGAAGGTGATGCAATCAAGCCCTTCTCTTGTATCATATTGGTATCTAGACAGGCCCGCAAGGGACTCAGGGAGATTATGCAAGCTATTCTTTTCAATAATAGTCTAGGAGCACATCCTATCATTCCCAAAGATGTATTAAGGTAATTTTATATGATAACTTGAAATATATGCTTAAGTGTAAGAGTATTTGTTTGTATGTGTGTGAGTTTGTGTGCGCATTGTTGCTTGTTCATGGGTATGGGACCATGGACACTAAAATTTCACTTATTGATTGAAGTGGTTAGCATTAGATGGATCGAGTGAGTTAAAATTAGCCTGAAAAGAGGCTAAGCCCGGACGGGGGCATGCTAGAGTTCCGGAAGGGCTTGAAAGGAAGCCTAGCCCGAACGGGGGCACACCAGAGTTCCGGAACGGTCTAAAAGGAGGCCTGTCCCAACATGGCTGTTGTTGCGATGGGTTCCGAAATGGCCAGATGGTGCCATTGGCCGCAAAAGGTTTCGGAACGGCTCAGGGAGCCTAAAGGAGGCCGACAGACAACGCTCCTCACAGTTTATGATTTGACGATCTAGATCAGCCCTGCAGGGTAGAATGCATCAACGAATTTCGAAATGACCCGACGGGGTCACTAGCTATAAAAGGTTTCGGAAAGGGCAGAGAAGACCAAAAGAGGATGAGTCCTCATATTTGTGATGATTTTCGGGACGGCCCAAAGGGCCAAGATCCATGGTATATCCTGAAACTAGCCCGATGATGTGATTGCGCAAACGATTTTGAAACAGTCCGACGGGACCATTGGTCGCGAAAGGTTTCCGAATGACCCGCGAAGGGTCTAAATACATATAAGTTATAGAACGATCCGTAATGGGTCTAAATGTGTATTAAATTTTAGAAGGATCCATAAGGGGTCTAGATGTGAATCGTGTGCACACGTAGGTTTAGACCCTATTTATGAAATCTACTCCGCGTGCAACGGTGTTTAGGAGTGACGTTTACTCTTCAGATTACGATGACTCGATCGTCGAGTCAGTCTTTTTATTAGATTATTGTGTTGGGATATCTCTTGGTTGTATATTACTTGCAGACTTAGCAATCTATTTATCCAATATACTTACTAGGCTATTAGCTCACTAGTGTGCTCGTGTCGCAGGTAAGTCGAAGGATAACGAAATGGCCAGGCGACAGTGACGGGGACTACGGGTGTATACAGAGCCGACCTGTAAAGCATCACTATGACTACTAGCTAATCGTTGGAACAGAGTAATCTTGAGTTTTTGCACTTTTTAAATTCACGGTGAATTTTCATGCTTGTGTAATAATAGTTCAATAGACGTGTTAAAGTAAAAAGTTCAAATTTGTCCGTATTTTCAGAAGAAAAATATTGCTCTTTTTTTATAACTTATACTACATTTTCGAACAAAGTCACTTCATCATATCTCTCTCAATCAAAGTCCAATCGATACACACGAGGTGTCGTTCGAAAGCTTGTGACGAAGGGAGCACATTGAGGGGCTGATTGTGGCGGAAAGCCACTGGGCTCGGCCAAAAATAACTCCTTTATCTCTTCTACCCATCCGCTCCAAAAGTTTGGATTATTGTGTCTTGCTCTGAACATTTCCAGGCCGAGTCTTGGGGTACAAACACTATCATTGAGCTTGGGCAAGTCCAATCTATGGGACTAGAATGGTTTACCGCTAGAGCCCGTTGGAATTGCTAGCCTCCCTGCTACCCTCCAGTGCATGAAGCCTACGCATCACCGCTCCGCCGCACGAGCACTACCATCAGAGTTAGCACAAGCCGGCGATTCCATCGCCATCAACCATGCCCCAATCCTCTGCCACTGTTTACCAAAATTTCACCGTCACATGCATCAATTGCACATTTGAGGTCAAATTGAACTGTGGGTTTTGTAGAGGAGCTTTTGGGCAGGAAAGAATCTCCTCGATCTGACTTCTAGTGAGTCGTTAATTTCGGTTTAAAGTTTTGAAACTTTATTGATCAAATTGGACATGTTCTTTAATTCATTTGCTAAAATTAACCTCACCAATGAATTCAGAAAAGTCAAATTAGATTGGGTGGGTTAATGCAGGTTCAGACGACGCTCGGTTGGCTGCCTCGTTTTGCATGCTGAAAACCAAATATATTTGATATGGATCTCATACTTCCAGACCTTCGATTAGCAGACCATCACCAGTGTTTGACTCGTTTTAACTCACATGTTTACTACCTTATTTTACTTGCCGGCACTGATGTGCGGGTCTATCGAATCGCCCGAGAACTCCAGACTCCGATTGACGAACAAGGATAGTCAATTAATTTTTTTTGATGAGATAAATCCAAAGACAACCTTTGTTTTGTCAAATTCGGCTCCAATGAAAAGTCAAATGGTTGACTAACCTACATGCATATCGAGGTATGAGTTCTATTATAAGATGTCGTTCTTTCTATTTATTAGGTTATTAGGAAATTATTAGAGAATGTCAAAATAGAAATATGGGTACCAAATGGACCTAGAAGCAAGTTTAAGAGCCTAATATAGTTTTTCTTTGCTGTGTTGGGCTGAAAGGAAATATTAAAATAGATTATGAATAATAGGCCATAAATAAAGACGATATTAAGACATAAAGTAGTTGTTATTGATATAATTAGTGTGTGAATATCGCCGTGATATTATGGGTATCGATTTCTATTCTGACGTGTGTTACGCTTTACGACACTAGTATTACGATGCATACCTAATGCGATTATGTTGATGTTTATTTTGTCGCTAAGGTTGATAAAATAAATAACCAGATCTGTATCCTAATCCGTTAAAAAAAAAGATATATATTAAAAATCATATACATTTAAATTAGATATGATTTAAAAAAAAAACCATTGTCCGTTAAGATATCCGGTTCTTTGTTTTTTTTTAAATATAGTTTTTCAATTTTTTGTGAATTTAATTTTGTTTTGTTTTTAGTTAATTTTCTTAATTAAAATTTTAATTTCATAATCAAGGTACAATTAAATTTAATTTGCTTTTTTTTTTCTTTTGTAGTAAATGCATGATATTAAGGTATTTAATCATATTTATACACTAAGTTATTTATAATCATAAATAGTAAGTGACAATTTATACATAAGGTTATCAGAGACAACTATTGGCCCCGCGGACATCAGAGACACCATTAAGGCTAGACAAATAATCCACGAATAGCTCAAGACCGCTCAGAGCAGATAAAAGAGTTACACGGTTAGATGAAAATGACCTTTAAAAGTTCATGGCCGGGGTTTTGTCTTTTTTTAGGTTACACGTAGTAAGAAATTGAGTCCGGACCCAAATACAACTACATAGACTCCGTAAGCCCATGAAAAAGTCCAATGATGCTTAGGTAAGTACCCAATCCACATCTTTATAAAGATAAATAATTATGTGCTAATTCTTTTATTTTCAAGAAAATCACGAATATTTTATGAAAATCACATATTTCAACAATGTCATTTTATAAAAATGACAAAAAAATACATAATTACTTAATCTAAGGACCCAAGCCTAACAAAAAGGGTGCTATAATGGGTTATGGAGTGGAAGACATAAAACAGTAAATAGAGCCGATAAACAAAATCATAATTAAAAGTTTGTGAATTTACTTGGAAAACTAAATTCATATTTTTAATTGTAGTATCTATTTATATGGGATAATAGTCGATAATCTCATTTAAATAATCATTTGGACATCATTTACCAAGCCCAATTTATCTTTATTTTTGGGTATATTTTTAGCTTTTATTTAAAAAGTTCACATTTGACTCAAAACTTAATTAATCCCAAGTGGGGCCTCTAGAAGCCCAATCGACCCCATCTATAGTTCATCCATGTCAAATGTATGTTTAAAATGTGATTATGTGGTCAAAATGCCAAGTCACTAAAGTTGGAGAAGTTGGCAACTTCGTATAGGATTGTTTAATGTCTCATTGTCGGTTCATATTTTTATTGGTTGAGAGGGTTTTTTGGCTTAAAAATCCAGCCATATAAGTCTCAAAATACCATTTTCTAATCCCTATCGTGGTTTGAAGTTAACTTGCTTTAAATGGGATGGTTACTTGATCTTATCAAAAAGTTTGAGATTACTTGGTCACTAAGCACAACCATGGGGAAAATGATAATTTGGCTTTGTTTTCCAATAACCTATGCCTTATTTTATTGATTAAAATGATCTTCGTTAGTTTCCCTGTTAACCTTGAGTTGAAAGAACCATTTTCCTTAATCGTCGATAGGTGAGTGAACAAAACTCTCCCAAACTCACCCAAGATAGCCATGACTTTCCTTATAAATAGGACCCATCCCCCACGTAGTGGGATACATCAATCCCCCCACAAGCTTCTAATGCCACGACTCTCCCTCTCTTTAGAAAAAAAACCCAAAATTTTCTCTCTAACCTTATTCTCTCCAAAAATCCTCTTTGGCTCCAAAATTCTAGAAACATTCCTCAATCCTTTTTAGACCCTAATCATTATATTTGTCCCCTACATGGTCCCAATTACTCAAAGTCACCCTTGTACTTCCATCTATGTCATGTGCCACACTTATTTCGCCTTGATAATGTCCAAATGCCCATTTTTTAATATAAAGAGGTTATTTCTACACTCATACTCTATTTATTATCTACTCCGAGTCCTTAGCTTAATGTTTTTCCCCACTTATACTATTATTATGCTTGCTCATTTTATGGTTCTATTATGGTACTATTTTGGCTCTATTTATATTATGTTAATGATATGTTATTTTTGCTACGGTTTATGTCCTTACTATACCATATAATGCCCAAATTTTCATAAAATTTGTATCCTAAATTCACCATTTTCAATCTTACCGATGCATACCCAAAATACCTCGTTGCACTGCCGAAACTTTCTAAAAAGTCACTAATATCCTGCCGTTACTCTACCAAAATTTCTCAAATAATTCTTATTGTCTTGCCGTTACGCTACCGATATTGTAGTAACCATAATTATGTCAAAAAGTACATTTTAGTATCGTGCTCATCATCATACCACACTTAGTCCCTAGATGTCATTTTTTAACAAGTTTAGTCCACTTGTACACAAATTTTTTTTAGCATGAATTTAATCCATTTAAAACTATCATAACATGAACTTACTCATAACCCATATATTACAAATAGCTTTTACCATATATGCTATATATATATATATATATATATATATATATATATATATATATATATATTAGGTACTTATAAGTACCATACTAACATGCTAACCCCTCTAACATATATATATATATATATATATATAACTATATATATATACCCTATATGCCTTATGTGGCACCACCATATACTATACTATATAATTATATTCTTGTAAGTCAGGCCCTTGTCCTGCAACTTTATTTTTATTTATTTATTATGGATTTTATTTTTATATATTTATTATGTGAATCAGGCCCTTGTCTTATGTTTTATTTTCATTTATTTCAGCACTTTATTTTCATTTATTTCTTCTACAAATCAGACCCTAGTCCTGTGTTTTCTTTTCATTTATTTCTTTCCCAAATCATACCCTTTTCTTGTGCTTTATCCTCATTTATTTCTTTCGCGCTTTATTTTCATTTTTTTTTTGCAAATTAGGCCATTGTCTTGTGCTATATTTTTATTTATTTCTTCTGCACTTTATTTTTATTTATTTCTTCTACAAATCAGGCCATTTTGTTGTGCTTTATTTTTATTTATTTCTTTCATCTACAGATCAAGCCCTTGTCATGGGCATTATTTTTATTTATTTCTTTAGCATTTTATTTTTATTTTTTAAATCAGGCCATTGTCCTGTGCTTCATTTACATTTATTTCTTTTGCACCTTATATTTTCGCAATTTACATTTCAGTACTTTTCTTTTTGTCATGTATTCGAGTATATCTACACTTGTCCATATACTCAAATACACTATCTTACTCGACGATAGATTACGAATAAATATTGATGCTCTTAGCTAGCTCTCGTATCGTATTACAATCCCAAGATTATCATTTGTGGATTTGACCTCGACTTGTCCCAGTGATGTCATCTCGATCGGTATGTGTGGATTTGACTTATGTGTTGTCCCAATACCGTACTATTTATATCAACCACTATTTAATACCGTGGTGGTTACTATTATTTGGCCCTATATTTTAGCATAACACAGCATAGTGCATCGTGATGTGGTTTTGACCCATTACTTATGATGCAAACAACTGTTTGGTTGAACGTTCCTATGCGTCTCCATAAAGCCCACGTGAATTGTGCATTGTATGACATTGTTACTTTGCCGTGACATTACGCAACGTATACAATCAAATAATTTGGTAAAGTGTCCCTATATGTTTCATTTGGTGAAGGGTTAATATCCTTTTATATGAATACGGATTTTATATGAATATGGCATGGTGACTTTACACTATGTCATATTCAACTTACGTTGTTTATTTATCTAACCGTCCATATTTACATACTTATATATCATTTATGTCATGGTATATTAGTAACTTGCATATCATAGTCATACACGTTCTTACGATACATGTTTACATGCTTTACTCGATTATATGCTTACTTGCCTTAATTAAATGTCTTACTCTATTACGTTTGATTTCATGCTTACTTGATTTAACAACATGCCCTACTTTATTTTATTTTATTTGATCGTATACCTATTTGCCTATGTTACGTGATGATACATGATTATATGCTAGCTTGCTTTATTAGTCCGTATGCAATAATACTTTATATTCATACGTTATAATTAATATGTAATATAATATATATAACATATATTATGCTTAGTATTTCTATTATCACATGGATTTACACAGGCTTTGATTATCATTTATATATGGGAAAATACCATAAATGACCCCCAGGTTTTTGGGTAATTCCACAACCCCTCATTCAGTTTACTATAATTCCTTTGTCACCCTTAAGTTTTTAAGTTCGGTTCAAATTTAACCCCTCCGTTGACTTGGCGTTGAAAAAAGGTGTAAAATGTCGAAAACACCCTTTAATAAAACTACGTCGTTTTGGTGTAGTGAGCAATAAATATATTAGAATCTCCCTTATTCTTGCATCCAAACAGGTCCAAATTTATTAATACCCTTTTATTTTATTTTATTTTTTTTTTTTTCGTTTTTTGGGTTTGGTGTATGTGGATTTCACTGATGAAATAAAAACTCAGTTCAAAGGGGCGGAAGGGCGGCGAGGCTTGCGGGGGGGTTCGCGGAGGGACGGTGGGGCTGTTCTTGGAGGGGCGGCGAGGCTCACGGGGGGATTTGTGGAGGGGCGGCGTTGTTCGTGGTGGGGCGGCAGGGATGTTCGCAAGGAGGGGTGGCGGGGCTGTTCGCGGAGGGGCGACGAGGCTCGCGGCGGGGTTCGCGAGAAAGGGGGTTACGTGGAGAGGGGCTGCGGGGCTGTTCGCAGAGGGGCAGCAACGTTCGCAGGGAGGGGCGGAGGTGCTGTTGGCGGAGGCTATCCGCAAAGGGGTTTCGCGGGGAGGGGCGGCGGGGCTGCTGGCGGAGGTTATTCGCCAAGGGGTTTTGCGAGGAGGGGCGGCGGGGCTGTTGGCAGAGGCTATTCGCAGAGGGGTTTCGCGAGGAGGGGCGGCGGGGCTGTTGGCGAAGGCTATTCGCAGAGGAGGGGCGGCGGGGCTGTTGGTGAAGGCTATTCGCAGAGGAGGTTCGTGAAGAGGGGCGGCGGGGCTGTTGGCGGAGATCTCATAATGTGAAATCTTTGAGGGATTTTGTGGATTTGAGTTTCCTTGATTCCAAAATTGTTTGATTTTTGTTTATACTCGGTTTGATCGGTGGTATGAATTGGAGTTCTGTCTTGTAATTGGTCTTTATGAATGTGCATTTGGTCTCTTGAACGATTAACTTGGTCAGATTGTATTTTTTTTTCCTTTCTTTTCGTGGAATCTTTATCTTGGTAACAATTTGTTCGTCTTATACAACAATTGTTCTATACGAATGCTTGGCCTTGTTAGAAGAGGATTCGCGGCAAGTTAAGCCTGAATTGCTTGATATATTATGTTTGAGAGAGAGAGTTTTCAATTGCTGCGGATTTTCCATGCGAACTTGGATGCTCATTTCTTTTACTTTTTTTGTTTGCTTACGAGCCTTTGAAAAAATGTTTATTTTTCTTTTATTCTTGTTTGGCTTTTCATAATTTAGGGATTAGGTTGTTCTTAAACTGGATAGCTGGCTTGGTAATTCTAGTACAAGATAAATGACATGGCAATAAGGGTAGTTGTGGAATAATTAAAAATATTCATGATTTTTTCAACGCCAAGTCAACGGAGGGGTTAAATTTGAACCGAACTTAAAAACTTAAGGGTAACTAAGGAATTATAGTAAACTGAAGGAGTAGTTGTGGAATTACCCAAAAATCCGGGGGTCATTCATGGTATTTTCCCTTTATATATTCATATAGTATAACCATGCTAGGGCCCACCTTACATACTTATGTGATATTGTTTGACTATGTGCATAGTCTTAAATCGAGCCCTAAAATGAGTATTTTGGCTCCGAAGTGACTCTAGCAAAGTTGTTGTGATCCCAAATTAGAATTTGAACGTATAATACATTAATATAATTCGTAGGGACGCATTTTGAGCTCCAACAACACGTAAAAACTCACCTCGCGCTAAAACTATGTCCTTATAACTAGGTTTTCCTAAATCGAGCTTTTAAACGGATTTTTGGATCGGAAGTGACTCTAGCAAACTTGTTTTGATCCTAAATTTGTATTTGAACATATACTACATTTTAATAAGTCTTAGAGACTCATTTGGAGCTCCAACAAGCGTTATAAGGTCACTTTGCGCGAAAACTAAGTCCTTGTAACTAGTTTTCCCTAAATCGAGCCTTTAGATGGGTTTTTGGCTCCGAAGTGAATCTAGCGAAGTTGTTTTAAATCATCCCGAATGCATATGTCTTGTCACATGAATTGCGAAATTTACAATTGATGGTACCGTTTTGAATGACTCTCTACTGGTTATTCTTTCTTCTCATCTTACTCATCTACTCAAACATCATTGTCTTTTAGACCATACTACTATCCTCTGGGATTATGTAACTGTCCTCTTAGGCCATACTATACAAACGTCCTCCGAGACCATCTATCATACTTGGATTATTGTGTTCCCCACATATAAGCTTGTCTTAAGATCAATTCTTGTGTCACTTTTTACGGTTATCTTAAGAGTATTTCAAGGTAAAGATCCTCGGTAAGCTTTATGTGATATATGCATAAAGGATAATTTTTTATTATCTTGATTATGTGTGTTTATGTTCATCTCTATATCCTACTTCATGGCTTCGCCCTCGGCTTTATGGCTCCACATCATCATATTATGCTCTTACCCTTGACTTGATAACTTGTGCTACAATCATCATCGGGTTACTACAATCTATCTATCATTTCATCTCTCGCAGGTACTGATTCACATAGCTTACAGGGTTAGGGATGGCAATTTGTATTTCGTGCCGTGTTCGTGCCCTGTCCTTATCGTGTTGATATTTTTTGGACCCAAACATGACACGAACCATTTACTTATCGTGTCTAAAAATTAAAACCAAACACGACCCATTAAATTGTCGTTTTACCTAGACACGACCCATTAAGACCCATTTAACAATCGTGTCTTAATGGGTCGTGTCATCCCATTAACGACCCATTTGAAAAACAGATCTTAACGGGTTTTACAACCCATATACAACCCTGTAACGGCCTATTTATGACCCATTTGAATTTTAAACCCATATATAACTCATTTATGACCCATTTGAATTTTAAACCCATTTACGACCTATTTATAATCCAAATTTAAAATTAAAAGTTAATCCTATTATGAAACAAACACATTAAATTAAATTCATGAAACAACAACAAAGCTAATAAGAGTATTAGTCCAACAAAGAAAAAAAAAAGGTCAATCTCCTCTTACTCTAACTCTTTGTCAATTAGAAGAAGTTCAACACTTGATTGTGATTCAAGATCAATCTTCATTGCTTCTATAAAAGGTCAATAGAGAAAGCATAAAAAATCAAATTTACAATCATAGAGAAAACACAAATATAGACAACAAATCAGATTAAGCCACAATCATTCTAGCAAAAATAAAAAATAAAAAAGAGTGAATAAATATCATCGAGGATCTTCACTTTATGCCACCAAAGCGGTACCTGCATATTCTCACAAAAATACTTCACATTCACAACAAAGTCAACACATCCGATTTCTTTGATAAAGCATTGTTTAATTATTCTCATAGAGAGAACAATACATCAAAACTCTAACAACAATACAAAATCTACATCCAAACTCTAACATCAACACAAAATCTAACAACGCATCTGATTCCTTTGATGAAGCACTATTTAACAATCGTTGATCCATGAGCCTAGAACTAACCCAAGAGGATGGCGAGAGAACAGGCAGTGGAATCTTGGCGAGAGGGCGGAAAAAGCTCGACAAAAGGGCGAAGTCTCGCGGTGGAATCTCGGTCAGAGGGCGACAAAAGCCCGGCAAAAAGATGGAGTCTTGTCGTAGAATCTCGGTGAGAGGGCGACGGAAGACTCGACGAGAGAGCGAAGTCTTACGGTGGAGTCTCAGCGAGAGAGGGGTGGAAGCCTTGTCGAGAGGGCGGTGTAGACGAGGAGTAGGATGCTGAGAGGGCGGTGTGGATGGCCAAAGGTTTGAGAAGGCTGGGAGGGCAGTGTAGATGCTGAAAGGTTCGAAGCAAGCTGTGGACAGTGTTGTTGAGTGAGCGGGTAAGGACTATGGAGAATGTTGCCGAGCGGCTAGGGTTAACTGGTTAATTATGAAAAGAGAGAGAATGGGCCTAATAATATTTTGCATTATAAGAAACGGGCCTAATAATATTTGGCATTATTAGAAAAATTATAAAATTAAAAAAGATATATATTTTAAATAAAGTTATATTTAATTTTTATTAATATATAAATATTATATATATAGATATATGTGTGTGTGTATGTCTTAATCGTGTTTTAAACATGTCGTGTTCGTGTAAACCCGTGAAAGACCCATTTAGTAATCGTGTCTTAACGTTCATAATCATGTGTTTGTATTCGTATCGTGTTCACTTATTTAATTATCGTGTTAATTGTGTTGACCCATTTAAAACCCAAACCCATTATGGGTAGACCTAGGCCCGTTTATTTCGTGTCGTGTCTCGTGTCCAGACCCAAATTGCCACCCCTACCTAGGGTACGGGTGATTTCCTTCGTGGTTGCCACTACAGCTCACCATTTGGCATCTCACTGTTGGAACATTATTGCTGGTTTGTCAAAAAGAGCCAAAAATCCAAATATAGTGCCTTCTCCAAGACTAGTGCCTTATTTTACCAAGGCCCAATTTGACAAGCCAAACTTATCAAGCCCACACTTAAAGGTGACTCGATTCAAGGAAGTCTTTGAGTATGGATTTTGGTGACCTTCTTCTCTGTTGTACACTCTTTGAAAATCTCCCCAAGACATCTATACTTAGTGTTACCCATTTCAAGATTAAACAAAAATTGGCTCTTAGATTTACAGACCCTTCCGAGATAATGGAGTGAGTAGGACCAGTCGTTTATCGCCTCGACCCTCCACCACCGCTAGTACATGCCCACAATGTGTTTCGCATGTCCAAGCTAAGGAAGTACGAGCCGACCCATCTCAGGTTATCAGGTGGACCAAAATACCCTTTCGAGTAGACATGACTTACGAAGAACAACCATAAATGATGCTAGACCATGAACTTGTTAAGTCTTTGGCAATACCATGGAGTATAGAATGTGCAACTTGGGAGCTGGTATTGTAGATGAAAAATATAAATACCCTTTTTATTCTAAGCTTGCCTTTAATCAAAATTTCGAGGACAAAATTTCTTAAGGGGGAGCGGATTGTGAAAACCTAAAAAATCCAAATGTTTTAAATGGATTTTCTTGTGCAATTTTTAATATTTTGAGGGTTGTTGTGTAATTTTAAAATTTATAGGATTTTTTATCGAGTATCCTCAGCCTTATTCAAGAGCGAGTATGCTCAGTCTTGCTCAGACGCAAGCCCGGTCGGCCTTGCTCGGGCACAAGTCTGATAGAGCGCAAGTTTGTTTGACCTTGCTCGGTAATGAGTTAGCTAGACTCTGCTCAGAAGCGAGAATCCTCGACCCTGCTTAAGTGAATATCTATTCGGCTGTGAATCTGCTCGACCCTGCTCAAGTGCGAGCTTGCTTGATCGCGAGTCTGCTTATCTTTTCTCGGATGTGAGCCTACTCGGCCACGAGTCTGCTTGGGCATGAACCTGCTCAGCCACGAGTCTGCTCGGCCTTGTTCGTATGCAAATCTTCTTGGCATTATTCTTTCGCAAGTTTGCTCAGGCTCAAGTCTACTCTTCGGGCGTATGGGTCAAACCTATTAAGGCATGCTTTGTTGTGAGCCTGATTGGCTTTTTCTAGCTTGATCATGATCTATAGGTGCATAGGGCGAGTCTGCTTGGCCTTGCTCGGATTTAAGCCTGTTTTGTAGGCACGCAAGCACACGAGACATCCTTCTCGGTGAGCACACACGTCGAATCTGTTCAACATTTTCATGGGCTAGAGCCTTCTCCACACGCCATTATTGGGAATGTTAGTAGCCACCAGCATTAGCCCCCTAAGTCTCTTTATTTATAATGATCGATGGATAAATTTTTGTTCTCGTACAAATATTTAATTTACGATCACATATTATTATTCGATCGGAGTCAATTGCACATTAATCCCGATTTGACCTTCGTGTGGGCCGTAGCGTCTTGATGACCTTATACGACCCTAGTTAGAATACACTTTATAGGCCGGGGCAAAATGGACCGTAATCTTGATTCGATCTTAGTCAAATAGGTCGTAGCCTCTTAGTGATGATTCGACCTTAGTCAGAATGTGCTTCATTGCCCGAAGCCAATTCAACCTTAGTCTCGATTCGACCTGAGTCACGTTTGCTTTAGTCTCTTTATGGCTGTTTGACCATAGTCAAAACGTGCTTCATGACCGAAGCTGGGTGGACCTTAGTCCTGGGTCAATCTTAATGGTGTAGACCATAAGCTCTTGCTGGTATTTTGACCTTAGTCGTGTAGGCTATAGCCTCTTAGTGGCGGTTCGATCTTATTTAGAAAATATTTTATCGACCGGAGCAAGATAGGCCTTAGTCCCGATTTGACCTTAATCATGTAGGTTGTGGCCTCTCGAGGGCCATATTCAAACTTAGTCAGAACACGCTTAATCGATTATAGTCGGTTGGATTTAGTCTTTATTTAACCTTAGTCGCTTAGGCAGTAACCTCTTGGTGGCGACTTAACCTTAGTTGGAAAGTGCTTCATCTGCTGAAGCCCATTGGACCATATTCCTGATTCGACCTTAGTCATGTAGGCCATAGTCTCTTTGTGGCAGCTCAATAATAGTAAAAAATGTGCTTAATTTTTCAGAGCAGGGAGACCGTAATCTTGATTTGATCTTAGTCGCATATGCCATAGCCTCTTGGTGCCAGTTCGACCATAGTCACATAGGTCGTAGTATCTTGACGACGGTTCAACCTTAGTCAGAATACGTTTCATTATCAGAGTCAGAGCAGGGAGGACCTTAATCCTGATTTGAACTTCGCCGCATATGCCATAGCCTTTTGGTGGCAGTTCGACCATAGTCTCATAGGCTATAGTGCCTTGACGACGGTTCACCATAGTCGGAATACGCTTCATCAATCGGAGCTGGTTGGATCTTATTCTCGTTTTGACCTTAGTCATGTAGGCCGTAACCTCTTTATGACTATATTCTACCTTGGTTGAAACACGCTTCGTTTGCCCGAGCTAGTTGGATCTTAGTCTTGATTCAACCTTAGTGGTGTGTGCTTGAGCCTTTTAATGATTTCAACCTTACTAAAAGTGCACTTCATCAGCCAGAGACAGATGAACCTTAGTCTCGATTCAACTTTAATCGTGTTGGCCATAGCTTCTTGGTAGCAGTTTGACCGTAGTCAAAACATACTTCATCGTCCAAAGACAGCTGGACCTTAGTCCCGATCCAACATTATTCGCGTAGGATCTAGCTTCTCTGTGGTGGTTCGACCTTGGTCGGAATGTACTTCAGAGCTGGTTGGGCGTTAGTCCTGATTCCATCTTAGTCTTGTAGAGCGTAGCCTCTTGGTGGCATTTTGACCTTTAATCAGAATGCGCTTCATTGACTTTCTCAGTCACAGTATTATTGCCTTTCTTGGTGGACTTTCTCATTTTTTCTCGAATGAGAATCTATTTCAGCCTTCTCCGTAACGCTCATTCTTGACCATCTTTGTGCAGTCTTTCTCGAATATTTTTGGGCACCTAAGTTGCGATATTGTCACCTTTCTTGGTCGGTCCTTCTTGGCCGACCCTATAGTAGTGATTTAGAGACTCTATTTCATCCTTTAAGGTAAGATTTTATCCTCTCAAAAGTTGATTTCAAGTCTAGTTTTGAATTGGTTTTTACGTGGTACGTTTTTTTTCTCCGAAGCGTTCGAAAGCAACGACGCAACGGTTGACGTCGATAGAAGAATCGAAGGGCTCAAGAAAAAATCGACCCTAGGTAAAAATCTTGAAGCCTTAATACGTGTACAAGAGGTCTAGTTTGTTGATGGTTGAAATCTAGCATGATTAAAATTTTTAAGATCATGATTTATATGATAAGATGAAAATTTCGGATGCTGAAAATTTTAGTGTTTTCTGCCATATTTTAAACGTATTATTTCATGATATAATAAGGCTCAAAAAATTAAGAAAAAAATCATGAACGTATATTATTATGTCTATTTCATTCCTATTAAATTTTGGACCTAGATAATATGTATATTTGTCTATAAAAATCCGGATGCATAAGTTGCGCAGAATTACATTTTTAGTATGGCAGTTTTAAAAATTTCACATAAGCGGTGATATTTTATGTGTAAACAAATGTTTCTATCAAAAAGAAATTTTCTGTCAATCAATATATATGTGTAGATGTTACATATTAAATTTTAGAATTTATTGATGTGTAAATTAATTTTTAAAATTTCGGAACCATGATATGCTCGGAATGGTCTTTCTGGGTAGATTGAGCAGTTGAAGGTTTTTTAATATTTTGATTACTTTAACATCATATCTGGGTTTTTCACATGAAGAAGACAATGTGTAAAATTTAATTTAGAACAACTTTTCAGAAATATAATTTTTGCCATATTTATCTCTAAATTAATCAAAACCGTATTTTAACAATATATATATTTCTGCCTTGTGAAAGAACATTATCATGCGTTATTTTTTAAAAAAATTTATAACTTGAAAGTTGTAGATATTTGAAAATAATAGGGAGTTACTTCTGAATATTTTCCCGGATTTTGAGCGTAATTAATAATATTACGGAATTAAAATTTAATCCTTAAATTCGTTTCTATTTTTGGTAAGTTTTAAATCCGAATTTTAAAATGATGATGAAGAGAAAAACAATTATTTCCATGTATATTAATGACCTATAAATTTTGGGATAATTTTATAAAAGGGCAGTTTTGTCGAAATTCCTTCTATAAGGACTAAATTGCAATTTTATTAAAAGTATAGGGTCTAAACTGAAATTTTATTAAAAGTATAGGGTCTAAACTGAAATTTTGTTAATCGCAAAGCGTTACTTAGACTTAAACCTTAGAGAGTTGATTTAGGTTAAGGGATTCTACGAATAACTAGTTTTGACCTTATGTCATGATCCTAGGTGTTAGAGCGCCAAAGTGACCAAGCACTGAAGTAGGAAAAGTCTAAGTGTTTGAACAACCAAGGTGAGTACAATCTCACTACAGTACGGATTAGTTCAAAAGAAAAAAAAATGATATGCTTTGTCATGATAATGTTATGTTTTCATGTGTATGATAATGTCATGTATGATGATGAATATGATTATGAATTGACGTTCATGACCTTGTTTATAATCGCTAAGCAAGTTTCATTGAACCATGTTATGAACAAAATGACGATATGATGAGCTACGCTATTTTATACTATGTCACGTTGTATGTCACAAGATTTAATAAGTGAAACATAAGTTTAAACACTGTGTCGTACCACCCTCACTAGTGAGGTTATGATTCCGTCTCTTGAGTCGACCTAAGGGCAATATAGGGCGGTCTTTATAAAAAATATATGATATGACGGATCCATGGTCGTCGAGGACATGTACACCCTCGTCGCCCATGGGTTCGGCGCGCAACTCGGTACGTACACTTATATGATGAGGATCCTCTAGAAAAGATTAGTAATAGATTAAATAATCGAAACTAATTTGGTCATGCATTGCATATCATGTTTTGTGAGTATTAATTGTATGTCACTGGGCTTTTAGCTCACTTCGTTTTTCGTCCGTACTGTAGGTAAGAAACCTATGGTGTGACGTACCATGGGTTGGAATTCGACAGTGCTTGAGGTGGCGAGGAGAGGGTTATGGAAACCACTATCTTCCGCAAATTATTTATATGAGTTATTTTATATTTTTATTCTCTATGCATAAGTATGAAACTTAAGATGTGTGAACTTATTTTATGTCAAGGTTTTATTATTTTAATTCACGAGACCTCTTCTTTTATAAACAAGTTTGAGTTAATTATAAGTTAAAAAAAAAATAGTTGGTATTTTTACAAGATTGTAGTAAGTAAGATAAGTAAGTTTGACGACTCGAAAAGTCGGGTCGTTACAGTTGGTATCAGAGCGGTTTTCCTGCCACCCTACCTCGTTAACCGGCACAAGGTCGACGTTACAACCCAAGTAAGTTTTTCTTTTAAATTGAAATAATTTTTATAAGTACTTACGGCTAATACTCTTGTAGACATCATGGTAAGAACAAGATCACAAATTTCCATAAGCAACCACGAAGCTATGGTAGCGTTGTCGAAATCGAACCCTCCTACCTTCGATGGTTCAGACGTGACCAAGCTCGAGGAATGGATCAACAAAATGAACATCCTTCTTTGTCGGTGCCATGTAAAGGAGGAAATTCGAGGTGACTTCGCTTCCTACTATCTCGAAGGCGAAGCCTTTTTCTGGTGGGCAAGCCAGTATGACGTTCCCTCTGACGGTAGCTGGGCAGAGTTGTGTCAGACCTTGAGAGGTTACTTCAACCCGCACGCGGTTGAGCAACGAAGGAGAACGGCGGAGTACGAAGGAAGGCGTCGGGTTTGGGATAGACTTCCTGGCGAAGGAGACCAAGACTATGTCCTCCGCTTTAATGAGAACATTGTCCAAGTCGCGCCTGAAGACGTAGATGATATGGAGCTAATAGATCTTTTTCGAGTAGGCCTATCAGAGGATTTACGAGCTGCGATGGAATATCCACCGGTCCTCCCAGACATCGCAAAGACAGCATTTAGATCACGATACGGCCATTATGAGTTCACGGTGATGCCCTTCGGACTCACAAACGCCCCCGCAGCGTTTATGGACCTTATGAACAGAATCTTCCGTGAGTATTTGGATAAGTTTGTCATTGTTTTCATCGACGATATTCTTATCTACTCGAGGAATCAAGAAGAACACCAAGAGCATTTGAGACTAGCGCTCCAGACCTTAAAGGAACATCAATTGTACGCCAAATTTTCAAAGTGTGAATTTTGGCTGAGTAAAGTCCACTTTCTCGGGCACGTGGTTTCTGCTGAGGGAATATCTGTAGACCCCGCGAAGATTGAAGCGGTGAATGATTGGAAGGCACCGCGAAGTGTCACCAAAGTTAGGAGTTTTCTCGGCTTAGCAGGCTACTATAGAAGATTCGTCGAAGGATTTTCAAAGATAGCGGCCCCGCTTACTGCCCTCACTCGAAAAGGAAAGAAGTATGAATGGACTGAGAAGTGTGAAGAGAGTTTTTGCGAACTGAAACGTAGACTGACGACAGCACCAATACTTATAATTCCAACAAGTGGTGAAGCGTTGGTCATTTTTAGCGATGCCTCAAAGGTGGGACTTGGTGCAGTTCTGATGCAGAATGGAAAAGTAGTAGCCTATGCCTCAAGGCAGTTGAAGGATCATGAGAGAAATTATCCGACACACGACCTAGAAATGGCGGCTGTGGTCTTTGCCTTGAAGATTTGGAGACACTACCTCTATGGGGTGAGATGTGAGATTTTCACAGACCATAAGAGCCTCAAGTATATCTTTACTCAGAAAGACCTCAACATGAGACAACGAAGGTGGCTCGAGTTGGTAAAAGACTATGATTGTGAGATCCACTATCACCCGGGGAAAGCGAATAGTGTCGCAGATGCGCTGAGTAGAAAAGAAGAAGCCAAACTCATGTCTATACATACCCTTCACCCAGAATTGCAAAGAGAGATCAATGAGCTCGAAATCGAACTCATAGTGGGAAGCTTGGCGAATCTGACAATCCAGCCCACTATTTTCGATGGAATGAAATGAGCCCAGGCGCTCGATCCCGAGGTAGTCCATATAATGGAATGAATTCGTGAACGAAAGGAGACGACTTTCACGCTTTCGGAGGACGGGATTTTACACCTAGAGGGAAGACTTTGCGTACCAAATGATGTAGATATTCGCAAACAGATACTCTCTGAAGCCCACGATACACCTTATTCCGTCCACCCTGGGGCGACAAAGATGTACCAAGGTCTAAGAGAACATTTTTGGTGGAATGGAATGAAAAGGGATGTGGCTGAATACGTTAGTAAGTGTTTGACGTGTCAGAAGGTCAAAGCCGAGCATAAACATCCCGCTGGCGAGTTGCAGCCCATAGAACTCCCAGAATGGAAGTGGGACCAGATTACAATGGGTTTTGTGGTAGGTCTACCAAGGACTATCGAAGGCTACGATGCGGTTTGGGTCGTTGTGGACCGATTGACCAAATCGGCTCACTTCATTCAAATAAAGGTTACATTCTCAGTAGAGAGATTGGCTGAGATTTATATGGCTAATATAGTACGACTTCATGGTGTACCTGTTTTGATTATTTCTGATCGAGACGCTCGTTTCACTTCACACTTTTGGAAGTGCGTGCAAAAAGCTTTAGGAACACAGCTAAAGTTCAGCACAGCTTTTCATCCTCAAACGGATGGTCAGTCAGAAAGAACCATTCAAACTTTGGAGGATATGTTACGAGCTTGCATAATGGATTTTGGTGGGTCTTGGAATAAGAAGCTACCATTGATTGAATTCTCGTACAATAACAGCTACCAAGCCTCCCTAGGCTCAGCTCCGTACGAGGCCTTATATGGAAGGAAGTGTCGGTCTCCGGTTCACTGGTACGAAGTTGGACAATCTAGTCTTGAACAGACAGATTTTATGAGAGAGACGACGGAAGTAGTGAAAAAGATTCGGCAACGACTTGAAACTGCACAGAGTCGACAGAAGAGTTATGCCGATAAGAGACGAAGACCACTAGAATTCCAAGTGGGAGAAGCCGTGTTTCTCAAGGTGGCTCCACTAAAAGGTGTAATGCGATTTGGGAAGAAAGGGAAGTTAAGTCCTAGATACGTGGGACCTTTTGAGATCATACAAAGAATCGGAAAAGTGGCATACAAGTTGGCCCTTAGCCCTGCATTGTCATCAGTCCATGATGCGTTCCATGTATCTATGCTGAAGAAATACGTGTCTGACCCGTCTCACGTCCTTAACCAAGAACCGATTGAGGTACACGAAGATCTAACTTATGAAGAGAAGCCGGTAAAGATCTTGGACAGAGAAGAAAAGGTACTAAGAAACAAAGTTATACCTTTGGTAAAAGTGCTATGGCGAAATCACAAGATCGAGGAAGCTACTTGGGAACGCGAGGATGATATGAAGGCTCGCTACCCCGACTTATTTTAATTTTCGGTACGAAAATTCTGTAAGTAGGAAAGATTGTAACATGCAAGACTCCTAGTTCTTTTATTTCTTTCTTTCAATTTTCGGGACGAAAATTTTATAAGAAGGGGAGATTGTGACAACCCGATTTTGTCCGACCCTTCAATAAATAAATTAAATATTTATTTATTGAAATATAATTCTTGTTATGTAAATTTATTATTTAACTTTGTGTATAAAAAAAAACTACATCAAGTTAACTATGTTCAGTAGGTGCGAAACTACGCGTAGTTTTGCGAAAAAAAAAAACAAAACTACATGTAGTTTTATATATGGTCACGGTGCTAAATATAGTTTTAGAAATAGCATTTTTAAAAGTGAATAAAGCCAAGATTAAGTCCAAATACATTGCAAGATTTACCAAATAAGGTTCAAACCGAAAATGGTAACTTGGGTGAATTTTTATTAGGGGCATTAAGAGGCAATAATGGGAATTAATTTTCTTCCCAAATTCACAATCCTCTACGCCCATTAGGAGTAAAAAACCGGAACGAGGCTGAGATATAATCTATATTATTCAAGAGTCAAAAAAAAAAAAAAAGTCTAGAGAAAAAAGTAGAAAAAGAGAGAAGGAAAGGAGAGAAAATTCAAGAAAATTTCTCTAAGGAGGCCGACCCTATAGTAGTGATTTAGAGACTCTATTTCATCCTTTAAGGTAAGATTTTATCCTCTCAAAAGTTGATTTCAAGTCTAGTTTTGAATTGGTTTTTACGTGGTACGTTTTTTTTCTCCGAAGCGTTCGAAAGCAACGACGCAACGGTTGACGTCGATAGAAGAATCGAAGGGCTCAAGAAAAAATCGACCCTAGGTAAAAATCTTGAAGCCTTAATACGTGTATAAGAGGTTTAGTTTGTTGATGGTTGAAATCTAGCATGATTAAAATTTTTAGGATCATGATTTATATGATAAGATGAAAATTTCGGATGCTGAAAATTTTAGTGTTTTCTGCCATATTTTGAACGTATTATTTTATGATATAATAAGGCTCAAAAAATGAAAAAAAAAATCATGAACGTATATTATTATGTCTATTTCATGTCTATTAAATTTTGGACCTAGATAATATGTATATTTGTCTATAAAAATCCGGATCCATAAGTTGCGCAGAATTACATTTTTAGTATGGCAGTTTTAAAAATTTCATATAAGCGGTGATATTTTATGTATAAAACAAATGTTTCTATCAAAAAGAAATTTTTTGTGAATTAATATATGTGTGTAGATGTTACATATTAAATTTTAGAATTTATTAATGTGTAAATTAATTTTTAAAATTTCGGAACCCTGATATGCTCGGAATGGTCTTTCTGGGTAGATTGAGCAGTTGAAGGTTTTTCAATATTTTGATCACTTTAACGTCATATCTGGGTTTTTCACATGAAGAAGAAAATGTGTAAAATTTAATTTAGAACAACTTTTCAGAAATATAATTTTTGCCATATTTATCTCTAAATTAATCAAAACCGTATTTTAACAATATATATATTTCTGCCTTGTGAAAGAACATTATCATGCGTTATTTTTTAAAAAAATTTATAACTTGAAAGTTGTAGATATTTGAAAATAATAGGGAGTTACTTCTGAATATTTTCCCGGATTTTGAGCGTAATTAATAATATTACGGAATTAAAATTTAATCCTTAAATTCGTTTCTATTTTTGGTAAGTTTTAAATCCGAATTTTAAAATGATGATGAAGAGAAAAACAATTATTTCCATGTATATTAATGACCTATAAATTTTGGGATAATTTTATAAAAGGGCAGTTTTGTCGAAATTCCTTCTATAAGGACTAAATTGCAATTTTATTAAAAGTATAGGGTCTAAACTGAAATTTTATTAAAAGTATAGGGTCTAAACTGAAATTTTGTTAATCGCAAAGCGTTACTTAGACTTAAACCTTAGAGAGTTGATTTAGGTTAAGGGATTCTACGAATAACTAGTTTTGACCTTATGTCATGATCCTAGGTGTTAGAGCGCCAAAGTGACCAAGCACTGAAGTAGGAAAAGTCTAAGTGTTTGAACAACCAAGGTGAGTACAATCTCACTACAGTACGGATTAGTTCAAAAGAAAAAAAAATGATATGCTTTGTCATGATAATGTTATGTTTTCATGTGTATGATAATGTCATGTATGATGATGAATATGATTATGAATTGACGTTCATGACCTTGTTTATAATCGCTAAGCAAGTTTCATTGAACCATGTTATGAACAAAATGACGATATGATGAGCTACGCTATTTTATACTATGTCACGTTGTATGTCACAAGATTTAATAAGTGAAACATAAGTTTAAACACTGTGTCGTACCACCCTCACTAGTGAGGTTATGATTCCGTCTCTTGAGTCGACCTAAGGGCAATATAGGGCGGTCTTTATAAAAAATATATGATATGACGGATCCATGGTCGTCGAGGACATGTACACCCTCGTCGCCCATGGGTTCGGCGCGCAACTCGGTACGTACACTTATATGATGAGGATCCTCTAGAAAAGATTAGTAATAGATTAAATAATCGAAACTAATTTGGTCATGCATTGCATATCATGTTTTGTGAGTATTAATTGTATGTCACTGGGCTTTTAGCTCACTTCGTTTTTCGTCCGTACTGTAGGTAAGAAACCTATGGTGTGACGTACCATGGGTTGGAATTCGACAGTGCTTGAGGTGGCGAGGAGAGGGTTATGGAAACCACTATCTTCCGCAAATTATTTATATGAGTTATTTTATATTTTTATTCTCTATGCATAAGTATGAAACTTAAGATGTGTGAACTTATTTTATGTCAAGGTTTTATTATTTTAATTCACGAGACCTCTTCTTTTATAAACAAGTTTGAGTTAATTATAAGTTAAAAAAAAAATAGTTGGTATTTTTACAAGATTGTAGTAAGTAAGATAAGTAAGTTTGACGACTCGAAAAGTCGGGTCGTTACAGTTGGTATCAGAGCGGTTTTCCTGCCACCCTACCTCGTTAACCGGCACAAGGTCGACGTTACAACCCAAGTAAGTTTTTCTTTTAAATTGAAATAATTTTTATAAGTACTTACGGCTAATACTCTTGTAGACATCATGGTAAGAACAAGATCACAAATTTCCATAAGCAACCACGAAGCTATGGTAGCGTTGTCGAAATCGAACCCTCCTACCTTCGATGGTTCAGACGTGACCAAGCTCGAGGAATGGATCAACAAAATGAACATCCTTCTTTGTCGGTGCCATGTAAAGGAGGAAATTCGAGGTGACTTCGCTTCCTACTATCTCGAAGGCGAAGCCTTTTTCTGGTGGGCAAGCCAGTATGACGTTCCCTCTGACGGTAGCTGGGCAGAGTTGTGTCAGACCTTGAGAGGTTACTTCAACCCGCACGCGGTTGAGCAACGAAGGAGAACGGCGGAGTACGAAGGAAGGCGTCGGGTTTGGGATAGACTTCCTGGCGAAGGAGACCAAGACTATGTCCTCCGCTTTAATGAGAACATTGTCCAAGTCGCGCCTGAAGACGTAGATGATATGGAGCTAATAGATCTTTTTCGAGTAGGCCTATCAGAGGATTTACGAGCTGCGATGGAATATCCACCGGTCCTCCCAGACATCGCAAAGACAGCATTTAGATCACGATACGGCCATTATGAGTTCACGGTGATGCCCTTCGGACTCACAAACGCCCCCGCAGCGTTTATGGACCTTATGAACAGAATCTTCCGTGAGTATTTGGATAAGTTTGTCATTGTTTTCATCGACGATATTCTTATCTACTCGAGGAATCAAGAAGAACACCAAGAGCATTTGAGACTAGCGCTCCAGACCTTAAAGGAACATCAATTGTACGCCAAATTTTCAAAGTGTGAATTTTGGCTGAGTAAAGTCCACTTTCTCGGGCACGTGGTTTCTGCTGAGGGAATATCTGTAGACCCCGCGAAGATTGAAGCGGTGAATGATTGGAAGGCACCGCGAAGTGTCACCAAAGTTAGGAGTTTTCTCGGCTTAGCAGGCTACTATAGAAGATTCGTCGAAGGATTTTCAAAGATAGCGGCCCCGCTTACTGCCCTCACTCGAAAAGGAAAGAAGTATGAATGGACTGAGAAGTGTGAAGAGAGTTTTTGCGAACTGAAACGTAGACTGACGACAGCACCAATACTTATAATTCCAACAAGTGGTGAAGCGTTGGTCATTTTTAGCGATGCCTCAAAGGTGGGACTTGGTGCAGTTCTGATGCAGAATGGAAAAGTAGTAGCCTATGCCTCAAGGCAGTTGAAGGATCATGAGAGAAATTATCCGACACACGACCTAGAAATGGCGGCTGTGGTCTTTGCCTTGAAGATTTGGAGACACTACCTCTATGGGGTGAGATGTGAGATTTTCACAGACCATAAGAGCCTCAAGTATATCTTTACTCAGAAAGACCTCAACATGAGACAACGAAGGTGGCTCGAGTTGGTAAAAGACTATGATTGTGAGATCCACTATCACCCGGGGAAAGCGAATAGTGTCGCAGATGCGCTGAGTAGAAAAGAAGAAGCCAAACTCATGTCTATACATACCCTTCACCCAGAATTGCAAAGAGAGATCAATGAGCTCGAAATCGAACTCATAGTGGGAAGCTTGGCGAATCTAACAATCCAGCCCACTATTTTCGATGGAATGAAAGGAGCCCAGGCGCTCGATCCCGAGCTAGTCCATATAATGGAATGAATTCGTGAACGAAAGGAGACGACTTTCACGCTTTCGGAGGACGGGATTTTACACCTAGAGGGAAGACTTTGCGTACCAAATGATGTAGATATTCGCAAACAGATACTCTCTGAAGCCCACGATACACCTTATTCCGTCCACCCTGGGGCGACAAAGATGTACCAAGGTCTAAGAGAACATTTTTGGTGGAATGGAATGAAAAGGGATGTGGCTGAATACGTTAGTAAGTGTTTGACGTGTCAGAAGGTCAAAGCCGAGCATAAACATCCCGCTGGCGAGTTGCAGCCCATAGAACTCCCAGAATGGAAGTGGGACCAGATTACAATGGATTTTGTGGTAGGTCTACCAAGGACTATCGAAGGCTACGATGCGATTTGGGTCGTTGTGGACCGATTGACCAAATCGGCTCACTTCATTCAAATAAAAGTTACATTCTCAGTAGAGAGATTGGCTGAGATTTATATAGCTAATATAGTACGACTTCATGGTGTACCTGTTTTGATTATTTCTGATCGAGACGCTCGTTTCACTTCACACTTTTGGAAGTGCGTGCAAAAAGCTTTAGGAACACAGCTAAAGTTCAGCACAGCTTTTCATCCTCAAACGGATGGTCAGTCAGAAAGAACCATTCAAACTTTGGAGGATATGTTACGAGCTTGCATAATGGATTTTGGTGGGTCTTGGAATAAGAAGCTACCATTGATTGAATTCTCGTACAATAACAGCTACCAAGCCTCCCTAGGCTCAGCTCCGTACGAGGCCTTATATGGAAGGAAGTGTCGGTCTCCGGTTCACTGGTACGAAGTTGGACAATCTAGTCTTGAACAGACAGATTTTATGAGAGAGACGACGGAAGTAGTGAAAAAGATTCGGCAACGACTTGAAACTGCACAGAGTCGACAGAAGAGTTATGCCGATAAGAGACGAAGACCACTAGAATTCCAAGTGGGAGAAGCCGTGTTTCTCAAGGTGGCTCCACTAAAAGGTGTAATGCGATTTGGGAAGAAAGGGAAGTTAAGTCCTAGATACGTGGGACCTTTTGAGATCATACAAAGAATCGGAAAAGTGGCATACAAGTTGGCCCTTAGCCCTGAATTGTCATCAGTCCATGATGTGTTCCATGTATCTATGCTGAAGAAATACGTGTCTGACCCGTCTCACGTCCTTGACCAAGAACCGATTGAGGTACACGAAGATCTAACTTATGAAGAGAAGCCGGTAAAGATCTTGGACAGAGAAGAAAAGGTACTAAGAAACAAAGTTATACCTTTGGTAAAAGTGCTATGGCGAAATCACAAGATCGAGGAAGCTACTTGGGAACGCGAGGATGATATGAAGGCTCGCTACCCCGACTTATTTTAATTTTCGGTACGAAAATTCTGTAAGTAGGAAAGATTGTAACATGCAAGACTCCTAGTTCTTTTATTTCTTTCTTTCAATTTTCGAGACGAAAATTTTATAAGAAGGGGAGATTGTGACAACCCGATTTTGTCCGACCCTTCAATAAATAAATTAAATATTTATTTATTGAAATATAACTCTTGTTATGTAAATTTATTATTTAACTTGGTGTATAAAAAAAAAACTACATCAAGTTAACTATGTTCAGTAGGTGCGAAACTACGCGTAGTTTTGCGAAAAAAAAAAACAAAACTACATGTAGTTTTATATATGGTCACGGTGCTAAATATAGTTTTAGAAATAGCATTTTTAAAAGTGAATAAAGCCAAGATTAAGTCCAAATACATTGCAAGATTTACCAAATAAGGTTCAAACTGAAAATGGTAACTTGGGTGAATTTTTATTAGGGGCATTAAGAGGCAATATGGGAATTAATTTTCTTCCCAAATTCACAATCCTCTACGCCCATTAGGAGTAAAAAACCGGAAAGAGGCTGAGATATAATCCATATTATTCAAGAGTCAAAAAAAAAAAAAGTCTAGAGAAAAAGGTAGAAAAAGAGAGAAGGAAAGGAGAGAAAATTCAAGAAAATTTCTCTAAGGAGACCGACCCTATAGTAGTGATTTAGAGACTCTATTTCATCCTTTAAGGTAAGATTTTATCCTCTCAAAAGTTGATTTCAAGTCTAGTTTTGAATTGGTTTTTACGTGGTACGTTTTTTTTCTCCGAAGCGTTCGAAAGCAACGACGCAACGGTTGACGTCGATAGAAGAATCGAAGGGCTCAAGAAAAAATCGACCCTAGGTAAAAATCTTGAAGCCTGAATACGTGTATAAGAGGTCTAGTTTATTGATGGTTGAAATCTAGCATGATTAAAATTTTTAGGATCATGATTTACACTACAAGAAAAAAGGTTATCAGCGACCAAAGTATCAGCGACCAAAATTTTTTGGTCGCTGATAATAATATCAGCGACCAAATTTTAGTCGCCGATATTAATTGGATCAATTTCATGTAGAAAAATATCAGCGACCAAATTTGGTCGCTGATAATTTGTTATCAGCGACCAAATTTGGTCGCCGAAAATGGTTTATGCGACCAAGTGTTGGCGCGATAATTTCCCGGCTTCTAAAATTTTATCAGCGACCAAATTTTGGTCGCTGATATTTTTTTGAAGATTTTCCCGCTGAAATGAAATTTATCAGCGACCAAAAGTGGTCGCTGATAATTATTTACATAATTTCCCGCCGAAATTTTCATATCGGCGACCAAATTTGGTCGCGGAAAAGATGAAGCCCGCGCGAATGAAATATTATCAGCGACCAAGTTTGGTCGCTGATAAAATGAGGCGGAAAACTTCGCGCGCGTATGAAAAAAAATCAGCGACCAAAAGTGGTCGCCGATTGTAAAGAATCAGCGACCATATTTTGTTTTCGGCGACCAAAAATTTTGGTCGCCGATATTGGCCCCTTTTATGCCAAATCCCTAAATCGTCTTATTTCATTCGCGCTAGCTAGCTCCCTCGGTCGCGCCTCGCTCGTTCGAACGATATCCCCTCTGCCGCTGCCCTGTCGCCGTCGGCCACCGCGCCCTGTCGCCGTCGGCCACCGCGCTCTGTCGCCGTCGGCCACCGCGCCCTGTCGCCGTCGGCCACCGCCGCCTAGAATATTGGTAAGTTTGTTTTTTTTTTCTTTTTCTGTTTTTTTATATTATTCCTCCCTAGCCCGCCGCCGGCGGTGAGTATATCTTGCCGCCCCGCCCCCCCTCCGGCGTGCGCCTCCCGGCAGTGATATCCGCCCCCTCCCCCCCCCCCCCCCCCCCCCCCCGGCCCCCCATATTCACGGTGATAAGTTGTGTTTTTGTTTTAATTTTTTGTTTGTTTTTTTTTTCTTTTTCTGTTTTTTTATATTATTCCGCCCTAGCCCGCCGCCGGCGGTGAGTAATTCTTGCCGCCCCGCCCCCCCTCCGGCGTGCGCCTCCCGGCAGTGATATCCGACCCCCCCCCCCCCCCCCCCCCCCGGCCCCCCCATATTCACGGTGATAATTATTTATTTTTTGTTTGTTTTTTTTTCTTTTTCTGTTATTTTATATTATTGGTTTAAATGTATTATTTTTGCCGGCGCCAGCTCCACTCCGCACGCCTAGCCCGCCGCCGGCGGTGAGATCTTGCCGCCCCGCCCCCCCCCCCCCCCCCCCCCCCCCCCCCCTCCGGCCGTGCGCCTATCCGCCCCTCCCCCTCACGGTAAGCTGTGTTTTTCTTTTGGTTTTTGTTTGTTTTTTTTTTTTCGTTATTTGGTTTTGATATTTTCATCCTACTGCCAGCTCGGCCTCCTCCTCCGGCCGTATCTTGCTGCTAGTTAGTCGGCTCCGCCGGCCGTCGCCAGTTTGTCCGCCGGTAGTTATTTATTGCTGTTGTTTTTTTTTTTGCTGCTAGTTATTTATTTCTTTTTTTCTGTTTTAGTTTGTTAATTTTTTTTTATGTTGGGTTTTTTTATTTTTTTGGTCCTTTCTTTCCCGCTGCCATCCCTCAGCCCCGGCCCATATCCTCCCGTATTTTGCCGCTAGCTGCCCGGTGCGCGCCCATTGCGAGTGTATATCGCCCGCCTCCTACCGCCGCCGACCCTCTTTTGCCGGTAAATACCCACTGCTTAATTGTGTTGTGTTTGTTTAGTGAAATTTAATTGTGTTGGTGTTTGTGTAATGAATGTGATTTTTGTGATGTTAATGAGTGCATGTGGTTGTTGTTTGTTTACTCAATGTGGTTTTTGTGAAGGTTAGTGAGTTTGGTTGGTGTTTTTTAGTCAATGTGATTTTTGTGAAGGTTAATAAGTTTGGTTGGTGTATGTTTAGTGAATGTAATTTTTGTCATTTGTAATAATATATTAGGTTAGTGACATGAAGATGAGTAGATGCAACGTTTTAGAAGTCTTTGGTATAATTACGACACATTTACATGGAAAACGACACTTTATTTTTACGAAATGACACAGTATAGAGAAAAAACGACAATGTTTATAGTAAAATGACAATGTTTGGTGAAAAACGACATTGTTTGGAAAAAACGACGGTGTTTGGTAAAAAACGACACTGTTTGGAGAGAAACGACATTGTTAAGACAAAAACGACACTGTTTGGAGAGAAACGACATTGTTAAGACAGAAACGACACTGTTTGGTTAAAACGACACTGTTTGAATAAAAACGACACTGTTTGGTCAAAAACGACATAATTATGCAGAAAACAAACTAAATGTTTAAAAGAGAGTGATTTTTGTTAAAATTAAAGTAAAAATTATAATGTATAATCGTAGTAAATAATAAATAATAAGTATTAGGTAATTATAACACATCATAATTTATAAATAATAATTATAAATATTTGTTTAGCTAATTAAGGTATGAATAAATTAATAACTAATTAAGACAATTACTAAAAAACAAATATTTACTAATCAATATGTAAGACAATTACAATTTTAGTTCATATTTGATGATTCATCTTTATCAGATTCTGTCAATTATTCGTCGATGGACAAGAGTTGGATAAATTTAAGTAATCGCTTGTGTGATGAATACTGGCGGGGAGCTGCGAAATTTATGGAAGTCGCTGCTCGTCACGTAAACTCAGAAGGGGAAATAAGATGCCCGTGTAGACGGTGCGTCAATCAAGAATGGTTGAAGTTGAATAGAGTTGAGGCTCATATTATTGACAACGGCTTCAACCCTAATTACACTGTGTGGGTTTATCACGGTGAGAAGGACGTGGTCCCTCAACATCAGATTCCAACTGTTGGTGCTACTAGTAGTGCTAATGTTATTAGAGATGAATTGACGGACGTTCTTTTGGACTTGGCTAATGAAATGAACTTTGAAATGGGAGGTGCAGACGAAGGGATTGAAGAGTTAGACGAAGAGGCAATGTCGTACGACGATAATTTCGAGGACCTGAAGTCGGAGTTGTGGCCAGGTTGCAAATCGATGTCTTCATTGAACTTCCTTGTGAAATTGATGCATTTGAAGGTAATGCATAAGTGGACAAATCGGTCGTTCGACATGTTGTGCCAATTGTTGAAGATTTCACACCCGGAAGGAAATAAAGTTCCAGATTCACATTATGATGCTAGACGAAAGTTGCGTGCTATTGGACTCGGATACGAGTCAATTCACGTATGCAAGTATGACTGTGCACTCTTTTGGAAAGAGAATGCTCTGGCTGAAATTTGTCCAGTGTGTAAAACTAGTCGGTGGGTTCCACGAACAGGAAATGGTAAGAAAGTTCCGCACAAAGTTTTAAGGTACTTTCCAATTAAGCCGCGTTTACGACGATTATACAGTTCGAGACATACTGCTAGTGCCATGAGGTGGCACCAAAGGGGAAGGAGTAATGATCCAAACGTAATGCGTCACCCTGTAGACGGTCAGGCATGGAAAGATTTCGACAGTCGCTATCCACAATTTGCAAAAGACCCGCGTAATGTTCGACTTGGGTTGGCAGCCGATGGTTTTAATCCATTTGGCAATATGGCAATTCCATATATTTAAATATTGCAGAGGGACACGCAGGGCCAACTTCAAAGTCCTATTGACAACTATCAAGAAAGGCACACAAATAAGGACAAGTGGACTACGGATGTAGCGAAGACTCGATTTGTAAGTATTGTATTCAATATGTTGTCTTTTATACATGAATTTAAATTATGTTTTACGAAAACAAATCTCGCTAAACATCTTTAATTTGCTCGTATTTTTATACAGGAGAAGATGTCACAGACTCGACAGTCACAGGCAACACAGGACATGGCTAACCAAAAGTCCGATAAGGAGATAATGTCTGAAGTTGTCAAGTCTGCAGGTCATCACATCACTGGCATTGGACCGACCCTTCGGAAGTCCGTCATTGACCAACGTGGTAGCTCGTCACAACAGTCCTCTTCCGAGCAGTCGGCTTCGAAGGCCGAAGTAGACGCGCTGCATGCAGAAGTTGCAAGTATAAAGGCTGATTATGTGCACCTCTTCAGATATATGGCAGAGCATTTTCCAGAGGCAGTTCAAGGTCGCCAGATCCCGTCACCACCGACTATGTCTACTTCAGGACTTCGACGATTTCCTCGGACCGCAGAAGTTAATGATGATGACGAGGACGACGAAGAAGAGGATCAAGATGATGCAAACTTAGGCGACTAGTCAATTGGCATATTTTATTTATATTATGATATTTATGCACATTATATTAGTGACATATTTATGTAAATATTTCTCTTAATATATATGCTACTTTGGATATTAACTGATATGATTATTATTTATGCATCTTTAGCAGAATTACGTATTTTTAAATATATCAAAACACATATGAATTTTGTTTTTTTTTTTTGTTTTTATATTTAAAAAAAAAAAACTGGGACTATCGGCGACCAAATTTTGGTCGCCGATAATAACAAAGAGCGGCAGTATCCGCGACCAAATTTGGTCGCTGATACTAACAATCAGCGACCAAATTTGGTCGCGGAAGCGACCTATTTTGGTCGCTGATACTAATTATCGGCGACCAAATTTTGAAATTTTTGGTCGCCGATAATTTTTGAATTAAAAAAAAAAACGAAATTTCGACCAAAAATAGTGACCAAATCTGCGACCAAAATTTTGGTCGCGGATAAATACCGACCAAAATTTTTGGTCGCTGATAATTATCGGCGACGAAGTATCGGCGACCAAAATTTTGGTCGCCAATTTGGTCGCCGATAATTATCAGCGACCAAAAACAGATTTTCAGCGACCAAAATTTTGGTCGCTGAAAACGATATTTCTTGTAGTGTTATATGATAAGATGAAAATTTCGGATGCTGAAAATTTTAGTGTTTTCTGCCATATTTTGAACGTATTATTTCATGATATAATAAGGCTCAAAAAATTAAGCAAAAAATCATGAACGTATATTATTATGTCTATTTCATGCCTATTAAATTTTGGACCTAGATAATATGTATATTTGTCTATAAAAATCCGGATGCATAAGTTGCGCAGAATTACATTTTTAGTATGGCAGTTTTAAAAATTTCACATAAGCGGTGATATTTTATGTATGAAACAAATGTTTCTATCAAAAAGAAATTTTCTGTGAATCAATATATATGTTTAGATGTTACATATTAAATTTTAGAATTTATTGATGTGTAAATTAATTTTTAAAATTTCGGAACCATGATATGCTCGGAATGGTCTTTCTGGGTAGATTGAGCAGTTGAAGGTTTTTTAATATTTTGATCACTTTAACGTCATATCTGGGTTTTGCACATGAAGAAGAAAATGTGTAAAATTTAATTTAGAACAACTTTTCAGAAATATGATTTTTGCCATATTTATCTCTAAATTAATCAAAACCGTATTTTAACAATATATATATTTCTGCCTTGTGAAAGAACATTATCATGCGTTGATTTTTTTAAATAATTTATAACTGGAAAGTTGTAGATATTTGAAAATAATAGGGAGTTACTTCAGAATGTTTTCCCGGATTTTGAGCGTAATTTATAATATTACGGAATTAAAATTTAATCCTTAAATTCGTTTCTGTTTTTGGTAAGTTTTAAATCCGAATTTTAAAATGATGATGAAGAGAAAAATAATTATTTCCATGTATATTAATGACCTATAAATTTTGGGATAATTTTATAAAAGGGCAGTTTTGTCGAAATTCCTTCTATAAGGACTAAATTGCAATTTTATTAAAAGTATAGGGTCTAAACTGAAATTTTATTAAAAGTATAGGGTCTAAACTGAAATTTTGTTAATCGCAAAGCGTTACTTAGACTTAAACCTTAGAGAGTTGATTTAGGTTAAGGGATTCTACGAATAACTAGTTTTGACCTTATGTCATGATCCTAGGTGTTAGAGCGCCGAAGTGACCAAGCACTGAAGTACGAAAAGCCTAAGTGTTTGAACAACCAAGGTGAGTACAATCTCACTACAGTACGGATTAGTTCAAAAGAAAAAAAATGATATGCTTTGTCATGATAATGTTATGTTTTCATGTGTATGATAATGTCATGTATGATGATGAATATGATTATGAATTGACGTTCATGACCTTGTTTATAATCGCTAAGCAAGTTTCATTGAACCATGTTATGAACAAAATGACGATATGATGAGCTACGCTATTTTATACTATGTCACGTTGTATGTCACAAGATTTAATAAGTGAAACATAAGTTTAAACACTGTGTCGTACCACCCTCACTAGTGAGGTTATGATTCCGTCTCTTGAGTCGACCTAAGGGCAATATAGGGCGGTCTTTATAAAAAGATATGATATGACGGATCCATGGTCGTCGAGGACATGTACACCCTCGTCGCCCATGGGTTCGGCGCGCAACTCGGTACGTACACTTATATGATGAGGATCCTCTAGAAAAGATTAGTAATAGATTAAATAATCGAAACTAATTTGGTCATGCATTGCATATCATGTTTTGTGAGTATTAATTGTATGTCACTGGGCTTTTAGCTCACTTCGTTTTTTCGTCCGTACTGTAGGTAAGAAACCTATGGTGTGACGTACCATGGGTTGGAATTCGACAGTGCTTGAGGTGGCGAGGAGAGGGTTATGGAAACCACTATCTTCCGCAAATTATTTATATGAGATATTTTATATTTTTATTCTCTATGCATAAGTATGAAACTTAAGATGTGTGAACTTATTTTATGTCAAGGTTTTATTATTTTAATTCACGAGACCTCTTCTTTTATAAACAAGTTTGAGTTAATTATAGCTGCCCAATCTCGGAGCCAACGACAAATCTTCAAATTTTCCTCTATTTTCATTAAATAATTTTGTAACTGAAAATAGCATGGTCACAACTAGTTACATTTAATAGAAAAAAAAAAGAAGGCAAATCCTCTGCCCCAAATCGACCACGTTTTCTATTATTTTAACCTCTTGCATCGGAGGTAATAGTCCCCAACTTAATTTTTTGTTTGTTTTGCAAGCCTATAAATCCGGCATTAATTTGTGTTGTAGAAAGTATAAAAATTAAATTAGTGGGGAACGATCTATTGATTTTATTATTTAATCTCAGTCATGAGGGTACGTTGAACTTATCACGTACTTCCGTTTAATCACCATAAATTAAAAAAATAATAAAGACCACCTTCATTGTCGACTCGAAGCTCCATCTATGGATCTCATATGGCGATCAAAGAGCGCTCTTCAGAGGACATTCTGATTTCTAATAATAATCATTGTGCGTGAATTACACTCAATTATAATAATCTGAAGGGGACAAAATCCCTTTTGGTTTTTATAAGCCTTAAATACTCATAAGATTTATAAAGGTTTTAGTTATCTGCTTTTGTTTCTTCAAAATAATGAAAGAAGAACCTTTGGTCCAATATTTCAATTCCAAATTCATTGTTGCAACTTTTTCTTCAAAATAATACAAGACAAATGTGGACTCTAATACAAACATTTCAGCATGGTCAAATGAAGCACATGTACAATACTGTTAAACCTTAAATTAGGCTCGTTCATGAAAAACTAAAAATTGAATTACTGCCCGTTTATTATCAAACTGTCAAAAAAAAAAAAATTAATTCTCGTGGTTATTTGAGCGATTTTGGTGATTATCATATTTTTTTGACAGTTTTTTGTTTTAAGGAATAAATTTTTGGTTAATATATATAGTTATTATTTTTATTAGACGCTAGTCTTTTGTTATGCTTATTACCTATGTCTCTATGTTTTTGTTATGCATGTCTTTTTTTATGTGTTATGAACTTATTTTATTTATTAATTAATACTTTTCATGAATAGGCTTTATTATACTAATATTATGAAGTAGAAAAATTTGAATTTTTTTCATTTATTTATATATTTTTAGATTATCCAAAAACTGCACAAATATCGACAAATTAAAAAAAATGAAACGAAATACCAAAATCGACCGTTATTTTTTTTACTGATTTTTGGCTTTCAAAATTAAAATTTTAGTTATGTTCAAAATAACCGAAACCGTCAAAAATACCAAAAAACGGCCCAATATACAGGCCTACCTTAAATTACACAAACCCCACATAAGTATAACTAGACATATATCAAACGGTTCGGATATATTATAGTGCTCTCAATTAGCTAGCTAACTTTGTACTCTGCTAAGGTTGGTATGAAAACTCCATGAAATCCATATGGAACTCGATGTGGCAATGTAATTTTTGCAACTGGCTCGTCTGAGAACTTCTTCGTGTCGATTACGAAAACCTGCAAAATTAAATAACATACCAATTTTATTGTAAAAAAGGAAAGAAATGAAAAAAAAGAAGTAAGATTGTTGATCTATATATATTTCAACATGTTACTTGGGATATGCTGGTATCTTCATTGTGAACAAAAGTGATAATCCAACCATCATCTTCTTCAAGACCAAATTGTTTTGGGACAAAAGCAGCTCCGGAGCAGAAGACTTTCTCGTCAAACATATGATATTCAACTTTTAATGCGGACGAATTTTTTCCATCTTCCGTTCCAAAATGCAGCTTCGCTAGACCTCCAAATTTAGGCATGTACTCTGCAATATGATCATAGAAAATGTGAGTAGAAAGATTCATAATTTTTTTTTATTTTTTTCAAAATATATTTGCACTTAAAGTAACTAGACACAAGGAAAAGGGCATGATTAGGTGACGGTAAGTACATACTTGCGGCAATGCTCGCTGTGGTATTGACAACGTGTGCATATCCAAATTTGTTCTTAAGGCCAGTGAAATTTGCATTTATTATAGGAAAATCCATAGAGAGCTCTGTGTCTGCAGTGAGATTTCTCTCCTTAGCTTCTCCAGATCGCAGGTTAAGCCGCCACTCATAAGGACGATCGTACATTAATCCGTCTTTGACTGAGGTATCAAAATTTTCTTGATCACTTGGTCCGGGTATGATTGATTCAAGAGCTCTACAACCCCACACCACAACCTGTTCATTTATGCCATGTACAAAATTAATCTTCAAATTTCGACATTAAAAAAAATAATTTTGTGTCAACAATAATATCTCCAAACAATTAGAATAGAAAATTTACTACATATCAATTTTCATATACCTCGTCGTCTCCATCTTCGAAGCAATTGAAAATGTGAAATGTACAACTTGGTTCAACTTCAAACCATTTGACCGATTTCGCGTCTCCATAGCGAGGCATAATCCCAATCCTTGAGTATTCTTCCTTGTTGAACTTTAGTAATCTGGATTTAGCAAAAGCATTTTTAGATTATAAATTTTGAGTACCAAGTATCTTGATTGATTGGAGATTTTTAAATGGGAAATTATCATTTAGGCCCTATGTATGTTTTCAATAATGATCGATCGGTACTTTATATTTTAATAAACATAATCAGTTACTTTGTTGAATTGAAAAATATCATTCTTTTTATACTTCTAAGTTCTTTTAAAATGGAAGATAAGACATTTTAGCATTTTAAGATATGAACTTTTTACGAAATCTGATTAATTCATTAAAATAGTATAATTGGGCATGAGATTATTATGCAAATAATTATTTTTTGAATAATATTTTAGAAAATAGTCAATATTTTGATTAATTAATTACTTCTTAACTAGATGATGATGTGATTTTACTTTTGTTGGTGTAAAATTTGAACCAACGCCGTGATCCGTACCTCTAGTGTGTGATACGGCAATGAATAGTGAAAGTTTTTACGGAAAATAAATACTCAAGAGAATTTTTCAAGTGGTTAGACCCTCCGGCGGAGTAATAGTCTACGTCCACTGTGTGTTGGATATTTTCGAATAAGAGAGTTTACAGAGTAATTTTTTCCAACCCCTTCCCCTTCAACTTTCCCGCCTTTTATATCCATCCGGCAAGAGAGAGAGGGGGAAGTGCATTAAATGCGCCCCACCTAATCGCCCTTAAATCAAGGGATTAGGTGGCCTTATCTTAATCGACCATACCCTGCCCGAAAATCAGGGGGTTGGTTACTAACTAATCACTTCACGTCATTCACCGATGAGGCATCTACAGTGCCTGTCAGAGGCAGCTACCATCGGGAGCATCCGACTGTTGTTGTCTGTGCTTTACCCTTCGTCCGGGGTTCTCTCGCTTCGCGAAGAGTCCCCCGAACCTCTTGATCTATCGCGAGCATGACGCTGGCTGCGGGATCCATAGGTCCCCAAGCTTGGAGGATCTCCATCTCGCTGGTCTTCTCCCGAGGACCTAGCTGTGTGCCGAGTTATACCTTCGGGGTGGTGGTCGTCAACTTTCACGATGACGTGGCGGTTCACTCGTCACGGGGAATTTCTCTCTGGAAGCTTTTCGCCTTCGGCGAAGGTTTTCTTGACGAGATATCCTCGGACGAAATTAGCTAACAACATCTGCCCCCCAATCCCCGAGGACACGTGTCGTGTCCTCTGGGATTTCTTCCTGGGTACGATTCTCCATTGAAGAGCCGCGCCGTTTGAGTGACGGGCAATTAATGCTCTGACACACTTTCCGGAGATTTTGCCTTTCTCGGTAACATATGCTGACGTCAGGTAATAATTACCCCTTATCGAAATTCTTCCCAATCGTTAGATGTCGAAGGGAATATTCTCATCCAACGGTCCAGGAGCGAGCTCGAGGTCCGGAGACGAAACGTTGTGAAACGAAGAGGCGGAAGATGAAAAGACGTGAAGGGACTTCGCCCTTTTTGTTTTCTTCGCCTATAAATCTCTCCTCACTTCTCTTTCTTCAAACTTTTGCTTTCTTCGACATTTCTCTCTGAAACTTTACGAGTCCAAAATCGCTCGCCCGATTTCCGACGCTCTGCAACTCTTCTACGACGCTGCGAATCTCCCTGAGTTTGAAGGTATCGCCGGCGTTTCTGTCTTGCCCTCACTGGTAAGTTCTCCGTTTATAAAGAACTACCTTGCCCTCTCTTTCTTGCGTGAGGTTTTCTTTCCTTTTGGGGGTGACTCAACTGGTTTTTCGGCGTCCTCAGAAAAAAAAAGAAAATGTCTCGCTCGCCATCGCCTTCTCTCGTTGCTGGGCACGAAGCCGGCTCTGGCATTCCGCTGGCAGTATCTCCGCCGGCACCGCCTGCCACTGCAAGAAAAGCGAAGAAGAAGGCGAAAGCTTCATTGGCTGCGCCGGGCTCAGCCTCAGAACCCGCCACGGAAAAACCCACCGGGTCTACCGCCACCGCCGCTGCTTCTCGGTCCGATGCGGCTGGAGATGCCCGACCATCGGGAGCACCGTCCGCCGACACTCTCTATCCCCCGGAGACCTCGGCCACCCTCGCTGCGGATGATAAGGTTTCCAGATGCTCCGAGGCCGACGTGGAGCACATCCGTAAACAGTTCCACCTCTCCGCAACCATTACTACCAGGGCCATGTCCGCGGAGGAACGTTCAACACGCCCCCCGCCTTCGCTGGTGGCCTTCAACAAAGCCATCATGAAGCACGGGGCAAGACTTCCGCTCCATCACTTGGTTCGCGGGGTCTTGGCGCATTGGGGCCTTGCTCCCAGCCAACTCAACCCCAACGCCTACAAGATCATGGCTGGAATGCACATCCTATGGAGGGTGTGGTTCGCGGAGGACGTGACCGTGGAGGAAGTGTGCTACCTCTACAAACCCTCGTCCAAGAAGTCCGAGGCGGGATACTTCTTCTTAGCATCGTGGGAGAAGAAGAAGATCCTGATGACGAACCTGTCTTCGTCCTGCGAGGGGTGGAAAGACAGGAACTTTTGGGTCGGGGGAGATTTCGACCCATGCGGCTCCGTTGAAGGAGCCCCAACTCTCCCGCGAGCGTACCAGGTCCCTGGTGAGTTTGGATTCTCGCTCTCTTTCATTTCTCCTTGTATCTTTAGCATGTAGCCGTACTAACACGGGTGGTTGCGAACAGGTTTCTTCGTCCGTGCTTCTGTGACCGCGGCGCAAGAAGAACGGATTGTCAGTGCTCTGGCCTCTCCTGACGAGGCCAGGGACGTTCGGGCCCTCGTGGTCGAGGACAACCTGATCTCCCACGGGTGGATCGGGACCTGCATGGAGCTGAATCCTGATCAGCTTCGCGGGCAGAAGTCGGGGTCTAAACAGACCAAGGCTTCGGCGAGGGTTAAACGGACCAAGACCCCAGCGGGAGCTTCTGCGAGTACACCCATTCCCGCCCCATCAGCCAAAAAGAGGGCGGCCGCTTCCTCAACGAAGTCTTCCGCCCCCAAGACCGCGGTTGTTCCCCCTCTCCCTCCATCCGAAGAGGCCGAGAATGAAGAGGAGGCCTCGGAGACACCCGAGGAACCCTTAACGCGGAGGAAAAGATCGCGGACGGAGCCTGCCGCGGCTCCAGAGGTCAGGCCTCGCGCGGTCCCTCAAGACCCGGAGTCTGCTGGGACAACCCTCGGGGGTGTCCCGTTTGGCGAGGCGGCTCGCCAAGTGCTCTCAGATGCCGCGGACATCTTTAGAGAGCAACCGCCTGCCCCTAGCCCGCCGACCAACTTGGCGCGGGATCCTCTACTGAGCGTAGAGGATTTCGTGGTGGAGCCGGCCGATCCGTCTCCTCCAGGGGCGGCTCCAACTTCTGATCGGGCGACGCCGGCTGGGCCTTCGATCCAGTTCGCCCCGGGGGCATGGCCAACAACTCCTATCGAGATAGATGATGGTAAGCAACTTCTCTGCAAACATGTTTTTGTTTTAATGCCAAATAGGGGCTAACTATTGCTATTTGCAGACGAGCTTTCCGGGATGCTACGGTCGTCGCTTTCGGCGAACGTGCCCAGTCGACCGACCTCTCCCTGCGAGTCTCTCATCGCGGATAAGGGCAAGCGCCCAATGGAGGAAGCTACTCCTTCCGAGGCATCGTCTCCGGAGGAAGGTGAAGCAGCACCTACGGCGGGCGCTTCTTCTCAAGTTCGGGCCTTGCCATCTCCGGGAGAAGATTCCACTGAGATTCCTCGGAGTCCTCCCGCGAGGACTGATTCCGCTAGAGACCCGCTGGAGGACTTCGAGGTTCCCCCAGCCGGGGCTCCTTTTGGAGCGGGGTCGCCTGCCCCATCTGGGGGTTTCCCCTGGATGCCAGAGCTCGGGCCTATGCTAGACGAGCTCTGGTCGGAGGAGACCTTCAGGCAACTCTCTGAGGAGCCGCTCCAGGCCGGAAATCGCGAGGGTATGAGGCTGCTCGCGAAGGTACACCCTGTTTACGCTTATATCCCCTTTTGCGCTGTCTTGTTACTAATCTCAACTGTTGCAGGCCTTCCTGGCGAACTTCACCTATTCCCGGAGGTCGGAGGCAATCTACGTCCAGGGACGGGATGCTCTACTCCAGGCTCGAGGCGAGAAGGAGAAGCTTGTGGCTCAGGTCCGCGGACTTTCGGCTGAGCTTCGCGAGCTCCGGGCTCAGTCTGACATGTCCATCAGAATGACGGACCACGCTACCCGGAGCTTGGTTAAGACGAGGAAAGAGCGGAAATCCTTCAAGGTGGAGACCTCTAAGCTTCGGGAGGAGCTGGAGAGAGAGAAGGAGGCCCATGCAGAGGCTAAAGTCCGGTTCGAGCAGGAGCTCGCTCAGGCGAAGGCTCAGCAATCAGAGGCGTGGGAGACTCTGGCTGAGGAGCGCCGTGCTCGCGAAGAGAGCACTCTCTCCGAGAAGGCTGTCTTCGAGGCCTCCCTCGAGGAGGAAAGGGCCTTGAGAGGCGCGGCGGAGTCACGAATCCAAGCCCTCGAGGGAGAGCTCAAAGAAGAGCGGGGGGACAAGCGGCGGGTTGAGCACGAACTCAACGGGGCCAAAGCGCGAATACGCTCCGCGGTAGCAGATTTTAAGAACAGCACCGCGTTCGAGAATATCATAGAGCTAAGACGACAAGAGTGGCTCGCCAACTTTCACCAGAGCGTGGGGTACCGGAACGAGATCGCGCAGGCTATGGTTGTAGGTGCCAACCGAGCTTTGGACAGACTCAGGGCCCTCCACCCCGAATGGGACTTTGTTGAGGAGATCCGCCGCGAGTTCCCGCGCCAGCAGCAACCTCCGCGGCACCCGCCTCCGCCTTAAGCCTTTTTTTTTTTTTTTTGTTCGGGGTCCTTATATGGACACCCGCCTTTTGTACAATTTTCCACTATTAATGAAAGTACATTTCTCATTTTCATCATTTCGACTGACTACATCCCTTCGGGATCTAACAGCTAATTTCGTTAAACGACCTTCCCTTCGGTATCTGATCCGTTAACTAAATCCCTTCGGGATTTTACTAACTAATTCATTAAGTGATAGTCCCTCCGGGGCTATACGCGATTAGTTAACTACTTTCGTTAAGAGACCGTCCCTTCGGGATCCGATCCATTAACTAAATCCCTTCGGGACTTCATACTCTCTTCGAGAGTATGTATAACGAGTGACCTCTTATTTCCCACGCTTTGGCCTAATTAGTCTGCCTCGGAACTCTTCCTTTGAGCGTGCCTAGTTCTTCTATTTTCTTGGGAGAATAGAATGGTTCTAGGAATAAGCTGGTCTGACTTCCCAAGTTAGTCTCCGAACAGGTTTCCTTCTACGAAGGAATAATCCCGACAAGATAAACCTTTGGGATAGGAAGTCTCAACGAGTAAGGCCTGTGCGAGCCCTTCGGAACTCGCATGTTCTAGCCTCGCTTGCCTTCGAGGTACCTATAGAGCGCATCTATTTTCTTTCTGGTACCCCGGATGCCCCCCGGCTTCTTGGACGCTTCGCGGCCGAGAAGACAGGGTAGTGTTTTTAGGATTTATCCGCTCCGCGGTTCTATCCTTTATACACCGAGTTTATAGTCTACTCCGCAGACTTTTATTTGAACGCATTTGGAAATATAAAATATTTTTCATTCATAAATAATTTACAAATACAAATGTGAGTAAAATTATGAAGAAATAACAATACAAATTAAGGGAGCCTACTGGTAATACTTCTTGAGATGCTCCGCATTCCAGGGAAGTCTCAGTGGAATCCCGGCGAGATCCGCGAGTCGATAAGCTCCCGATCGCAAAACCTCGGTGATTTGATAAGGTCCTTCCCACGAGTACCCCAATGCCCCCGCGCCGGGCTCCTTGGTATTCTGAAAAACTTGTTTGAGGACAGTGTCCCCGACTTTGAACTTTCTTTCCTTTACCTTGGAGTCATAATACCTCGCCATACGTCGCTTCTGGGCCTCCATCCGTATCCTTGCGACTTCTCGCCGTTCCTCGATCATGTCTCGCTCCGCGGCAAGGAGCGAATCGTTGACCGTTTCATCGAAATTTTCGTATCGGAACGAGGGGATTTTGACTTCTGCCGGAATCATCGCCTCTGTGCCATACGCCATGGAGAATGGGGTTTCTCCGGTGGCCGTCTGGGCGGTGGTGCGATAACTCCAGAGGACCAGGGGCAGCTCCGCTGCCCATCGTCCTTTGAGGGTGTCGAGTCGTCTTTTCAGAGTGGTCTTGATGATCTTGTTGACGGCTTCGACTTGGCCATTGCTCTGCGGGTGGTAAGGTGCGGAGAAATCTTTATTGATGCCGAATTGGTCGCAGAGGTCTCGTACAGCCTGGTTGTCGAACTGAAGAGCGTTGTCTGAGACCAAGGATTGAGGCACCCCGAACCTGAAGATGAGGTGCTCGCGAATGAACTTCGTCAGGTTCTTCTCGATAATTGTGGCCAAAGGGATCGCTTCGGCCCACTTGGTAAAGTAGTCCACTGCTACCACAGCAAACTTGAGCCCTCCGGGCGCTGTGGGCAGTGGCCCGATTATGTCGATCCCCCACTTGGCGAAGGGCCATGGGCAGAAGATGAAGGTGAGTCGCTCCGGGTGAGCTCGAATGAGCGCAGAGTATCTCTGGCACTTATCACATTTTTTCGCGTACTCAGAAGCGTCTCGCTTCATCGTGGGCCAGTAGAATCCCTGCAACAACGCCTTATGCGCGAGTGATTGTCCACTCGAGTGGTTTCCACAGACTCCGTCGTGGATTTCATTAAGAACTCGCATGGCTTCTTCGTTGTTGAGGCAACGCAGCAACGGGGTCGAGACTCCTCTTTTATACAGCTTGTTGTTGAGCAACAAATAATGCTCGGCGTGATATTTGATTTTCCGCGCTAAGTCTCAGTCTTCGGGTAGCTTATCATCTTTCAGGTAAACCACAATATCATCCATCCACGAAGGTTGAGAGTCGACCGCCTTCACTGCATTCTGCTTGGTGATACTGGGCTTTGCCACGACTTCGACCGGGACCAGGCGCAGGAGCTCCGTATCTCGGCTAGTAGCCAATTTGGCCAGGGCATCGGCGTTCGCGTTATCTTCTCGCTCGATGTGCTTCACTTCGTACCTGGGGAAATTATGAAGTTCGGACTTGACCTTTTCGAGGTACGCGGCCATTCTATCATCACGGGCTTGGAACTCGCCCAGAACTTGAGAGACTACCAGCTTTGAGTCGCTGTAGACTACAAGTGAGTCTACTTGGAGTTCCTTGGCTAGCCTTAGGCCAGCGAGAAAGGCTTCATACTCAGCCTCGTTGTTCGATGCCCTGAATGTGAATCGTAGGGCGCTGCTGATTCGATGATTCTCGGGGCTGATGAGCATGAGCCCAGCCCCTGAACCATTCTCGTTCGAGGACCCATCTACGTAGAGTTTCCACTTCGGGGGTTCGCTCAGACCATCTCGATCCTCCTCCGAAGGAAACGTGAACTCGGCAATAAAATCGGCAAGCGCCTGTCCTTTGATCGCTGTCCGCGGCTGGTACTGGATGTCAAACTGAGTCAACTCGACAGCCCATTTGACAAGTCTGCCCGGGGCCTCCGGCCTGCGCAGGACCTGCTTCATCGGGTGATTAGTAAAAACTATTACCGGATGAGCCAGAAAGTAGTGGCGAAGCTTTCTGGTAGAGACGACGAGGGCTAGTGCTAGTCGCTCTAGCTCCGGATATCTCAGCTCGGCATCGAGGAGGCGTTTACTGACGTAGTACACGGGCACCTGTACTCCAGCAGCTTCCTTGACTAGCACTGAACTGACTGCGTGCTGGGATACCGCGAGATAAGTGAAAAGCTTTTCTCCCGCCAATGGCTTCGCCAGAACGGGAGTATGACCGAGGTAAGCTTTGAGTTCTTCGAACGCTTGCTCACACTCGTCGGTCCATGCAAACTCTTTACTGCCGCGGAGAGCATTGAAGAAGGGGAGACATTTATCAGTTGACCGAGATACAAATCTGTTGAGGGCTGCAATGCATCCGGTAAGCTTCTGGACTTCTTTTCCTCTACGAGGAGCCCTCATGTCGATAATAGCTTGGATCTTCTCAGGATTAGCTTCTATTCCTCGCTGACTCACCATGAACCCCAAAAATTTGCCCGCTCTAACAGCAAAAGTGCACTTGTTTGGGTTGAGCATCATGTTGGTCTTCCTGAGGACGGAGAAAGTCTGATCCAGGTCTTCGACGTGGTCTTGTGCCTTCGCGCTCTTGACTAACATGTCATCAATATAGACCTCCATCGAGACTCCAAGCAACTCCGCAAAGATCTTATTCACCAGCCTCTGATAAGTTGCACCCGCGTTCTTGAGGCCAAAAGGCATGACCTTGTAGCAGTACAACCCTCGATCAGTAATAAATGCCGTGTGCTCTTCGTCACGGTGATACATAGGGATTTGGTTGTAACCAGAATATGCATCCATGAAGCTGAGGAGCTCATGGCCCGCGGTGGCGTCAACCATCTGATCAATTCGGGGCACTAGAAAGCTGTCTTTCGGACAAGCTTCGTTGAGGTTGGTGAAGTCGATGCAGCATCTCCATCTGCCATCCGGTTTGGGAACCAGCACCGGATTTGCGACCCACTCCGGGTATTTCGCTTCGCAAATAAACCCGGCCCCGATGAGCCTATCAACTTCATCTTTAAGAGCTTGAGCTCTTTCGGGATTGAGAGGTCTTCTTTTCTGCTGGCGGGCTGGGTGCCGAGGATCTATGTTGAGACGGTGGCACATCACGTCCGGGTCTACACCCTTCATATCGCTATGGCTCCATACAAACACGTCTCGGTTCCTTCGTAGACAAGCAATGATGGCCTTGCGCACTTCAGGGCTCAACGAGGTCCCGATTTTGACTTTTCGTGCGGTGCCAAGGTTGTCTATGTCTACTTCTTCGGTGTCCTCGGCTGGGCCCGCTAATTGCTATGGGGTCGGGAGCCGAGGGTCCAGCTCGCTTCGACCCTCGGACATGCCGATAGTTAAGGTCGCCTAACCCAAAGCAGCTTCTTCGGCTGTTCTCTACCCCTTTGGGTCGGCGGGGGCCGTTCTAATGCTCGTTGTGTAACACATCCGAACCTCATACTGATTGCCCCGGATCACCCCGACACCACCAAGAGTAGGGAATTTGAGGCAGAGATGGTAGATGGAGGTGACCGCTTTCATCGCCACCAGTGGTGGACGTCCAAGAATGGCGTTGTAAGAGGAATTGCCCTTAACCACCATGAAATTCGAGATGGTGGTTGATCTCGTCGGCTCCTCGCCGAATGAGACGGCTAACTCTATACTTCCTTCCGGGAAGATAGAATCTCCTGTAAAGCCGTGTAGCGGGCTGGCAACAGCTCGCAAGCTTCGAGGACTGATCCTCATTTTTTCGAGGACATCCAAATAAAGGATATCCACCGAGCTGCTGTCGTCCACCAGACACCGGTGGACGAGATGATTTCCGATCATCGCAGAAATGACGAGCGGATCGTGGTGTGGAAAACGGACGCCTTCGGCATCCGCGTCCGAGAATGTGAGCGTTCTCGCGCTCTTCTGGGGGGGCTGCGGAGATCCCCGCGACACACGGAATACTCCTCCGGAGAGTTCCTGTCGCGCTTCTCGGGCGTAACCCTTCATGGATCGCTGGGAGTGCCCCCCAGGATAAGGGCCTCCTGCGATCGTCCGTATTTCATCGTCGATCTCCCGGTTGTGCTGCTTTCGGTTATTGGGATTCGTCTCTTTGCGATATCCCTCAAGTTTTCCTCGGCGGATGAGATATTCTATCTCATCCTTCAGGTCGAAGCAGGTCGCGGTCGTATGCCCGGCTGCGTAGTGGAACAAGCAGAACTTGTCCTTGTGCTTCTCCGGCACCTTCCCCTTCAAAGGTGCAGGGGGTCGAAAGTCAACTTCGCTCCGCGAGTTGACAAAAATTTCGTCGATAGGGGCCGTTAGCTCCTGGTATTTTTCATACCGCGGCCTGCGAGAGCGAGCTGCGCCGGACCCTGACGAGGGACCGGAGTCACGAGGTCGTTTCTCGTCGCGAGGTTGTCGATTATGGCCCGTTGAGGCTTCGACCGGCCTCTTATCTTTTCGGCGGTCCCCTTCGGGGTTACCGCGGGGGGCCTTCGCAGAGCCGGACTTCTTCGAAGTCGCTGATTCCGCGTTGATATAATTCCGCGCACGCCCCAAGAAGTCAGCATACACCCTCGGGGGTTTTTTGCTGATAGAAAAGGCAAAGGGAGTGTCCTCGCGAACCGCAGAACTCGCGGCCAGGAGTAGGGCATCGTCAGACAGATGCCCCACCTCTACTGTGGCCTTGGTGAAACGTTGTAGCCAAGCTTGGAGGCTTTCGTTTTCTCCTTGCTTGACCCGGGAGAGGTATGCCGGTTTCCTGAGGTGTCTACGACCCCCCAAGAACTGGGCTGCGAACCTCGTCCTCAAGTCTTGCCAACTTCCGATCGAGTTGGCCGGGAGCCGATACCACCATCGGCGGGCTTCTCCCGATAGCGTAGTGTCAAAGAGCTTGCACCAGATGGCCTCCGGATAGCCATAGGCGCGCGCCCACGAAGAATAAACCCCTAAATGGTCGGAGGGGTCTCCGCTTCCGTCAAACAGGCTTACCTTCGGCAGCCTGAGACGGTCGGGAACGGGAGTTGCCAAGAGAGCTTCAGTGAGGGGGGTGAAATCCCCATCTAGGATTCCATCGCGGGATGGTTCACCAAGAATCCCGCGAATGCGCTCTATCTCCGCGGGTGAGAATTCCTGGGATACCTCGGTCTGTCGGCTGGTATCGGTATTGACCGACTCTTCGCGGAGGCGCTCCCTCACCGGGAACCGCACCTCTTCGGGGATGGCCTCAGTGCGCGTCGGGGCTCTCTTGGTAGTGTCCCGCTGAAAAGGGCCTAGGCGGGTAAACACCGAGCCAGGCTGAGCTGGCGTTACGCCTTCGGCCGCGGGTCTCGATGGTCCCACTGGGTTGGCCGGCAATTGCTCTCCTCCATGATGGGCGGTGGACTTCTGGACCGGCGCAGTCCTACGCCGGCGGGAATGAAGAGCTTCGTGCGCACGGTCGCATTCAGATGAGCCCTCTTCAGGCGTTGTGTCGACGTCGTCTGCATTCTGGAGGTTATTAGCAGCTTCATCGGCCTTTCGCCGTGCTCGGAGCACACTTGTGTGCTCAGCGTCCGTCAGAAGCGGAGGGGGACTTTGGTTCTGAACCAAAGTCTCCATCAATCCGTTCATTCTCGCCATGGATTCCTCCATGCGCCGGATTCTGTCCTCGAGCGCTTCTTGCTCGGCAGTCAAAGGACTCTTACCGCTACTTCTCAAGGTGGGCCCCATTTGATCTCCGATCAAATAGTGCGATGAGAAATAGAGAAGGTAGGAAGAATCTTTCAACAAAGACGGCGGGTGCCCTCCTTCTAGCGCCAAGCTGTTGGTGTAAAATTTGAACCAACGCCGTGATCCGTACCTCTAGTGTGTGATACGGCAATGAATAGTGAAAGTTTTTACGGAAAATAAATACTCAAGAGAATTTTTCAAGTGGTTCGACCCTCCGGCGGAGTAATAGTCTACGTCCACTGTGTGTTGGATATTTTCGAATAAGAGAGTTTACAGAGTAATTTTTTCCAACCCCTTCCCCTTCAACTTTCCCGCCTTTTATATCCATCCGGTAAGAGAGAGAGGGGGAAGTGCATTAAATGCGTCCCACCTAATCGCCCTTAAATCAAGGGATTAGGTGGCCTTATCTTAATCGACCATACCCTGCCTGAAAATCAGGGGGTTGGTTACTAACTAATCACTTCACATCATTCACCGATGAGGCATCTACAGTGCCTGTCAGAGGCAGCTACCATCGGGAGCATCCGACTGTTGTTGTCTGTGCTTTACCCTTCGTCCGGGGTTCTCTCGCTTCGCGAAGAGTCCCCCGAACCTCTTGATCTATCGCGAGCATGACGCTGGCTGCGGGATCCATAGGTCCCCAAGCTTGGAGGATCTCCATCTCGCTGGTCTTCTCCCGAGGACCTAGCTGTGTGCCGAGTTATACCTTCGGGGTGGTGGTCGTCAACTTTCACGATGACGTGGCGGTTCACTCGTCACGGGGAATTTCTCTCTGGAAGCTTCTCGCCTTCGGCGAAGGTTTCCTTGACGAGATATCCTCGGACGAAAATTAGCTAACAACAACTTTTATGCATTAAATTTTTAATGGACTAATAATTAATTTCTTAATTTTAAAAACGTTAAAATCTTTGAAACATGGATAAAAAAAGTCCAATATATTAAATAGATCCGATTGACATTAATGTTAATAAAAAAAAAAAGGGCGCTTTGTATTTGATCAAAAAATTTCAATTCAACATAACACCTAGTTAATATTTATATATATAAAAGATACTATTCAATAATTAATTAAAATACATGGTACCTTAATGATGATATACTTTTTTATATTATATAGAGATATAACTAAATAAAGAGTCATTTTCAGAATCATGTTTTAAAAAAAAGCGCTAACGTTTTGATTAATTAAGAAATTAATAATTTTCTTAACATGATGTGTTTTTATCTATATGCTCTTAGCTTTTTATGTATTAGTGACTAATAACTAAATTTTTGAAAATGTTGCTCATTTCTTTAAACTATGTATTTGGACCTATTATATAATCACAATTATTCAAAATTGATTAATTAAAAAAGTACTCACGAGCCTCCACGGAGAAGTCTCATTAGGTCTAGAGTGAGTGGAAAATCTACAATTACATTGTACCTGCATGATAAGTTAATAAATAATAATCTACATAATCAGATAGAACTGAATTTATTTTCAAGTGCAGAGAAGCTAGCATATAATTAAGGGTGGTTTAGATTTTTGTCCTTTTTAGGCCATGTTTTAAGAATTTTGCCCTAATTTTATGAAATTAAAGAATTAATTATTTTCATATTTAATACATCTGTATTATATATTTGATACACGTCTATCAAACATGAAAATGACTAATTTCTGAATGAAATTAAGGCTAATCACAAAAAAAAAGCCAAAAGTTTGGTTAAATTATTAAAAATCTCTATAATAAATGGATTACTATGACTTATAACCAAACATGATCCAACATATTAATTAATACTTCTTTTCTTACTTTTGTGTAACTCCAAATTCATGACAGAAAGTACACCGATCAAGTTTGAGATCTGCTCTATGGAGTAATCTTTTTCCGTCAGCTAAATACAAACCATAATTAACAAATTAGAACATTCAATATTTGATCACTAAATGTAATTGATGAGTTTCCAAATTGATGTTTTTTAAAAAAGTTACCAGAAATTACTCCTATTTCAAAGTAAGGTTTGATTGCGTCTATTCCAATTGTAACCAGCTCCTGGGTTCCTGGGGCGCTCTGTATAAATATGTTCACAATACACAAGAATGTATGAAAAATTTACAAAATAAAAACAAGTTAATTAAGATATTAATTCAACATTCGTTATGATTGGGAGATTTATACGCAAATAAATAATATTGTTCGATAGCTCACTAGGTATCTTTGATCTACCTTTGGGTGGCTTGTAAACGTTCTATTCCATGCTTGAGATATCAGATCCCAACTCCCTAATGTTTCTAAAGTAGAAATGTCAATCTCTTGAGGCATGCCAGTTTCTACAATGGAATAGCACTTCCCTGAATGCATAAACAGATTGGTGTTGCTGACATTTTTAATTACCGTGCCAAACCTCAGCTGAAAAAAAAAAAATCAATCAAAACTTATGTATAGCTGAATCGTGAAATTTATCTTTTTAAATAATACTGAAAAATATATATGATGATTTAGAACTTCTCCCTATCTATAGGGTTAATCCTGCCGAAATTTTTTTGTACATATACGAAATGAGTATTTCTTTTTTATTCAAGATGAAAAGTGATTGTAAGTGATACCAAATTGAGTAGAGAAGCGGATATAATAGCTGGCACATCTCCTTCGGTGACTGGAATAAAAGATGGCTTAGTTTTTTGTTTTTCTTGCTTAAAAGTTTCGGTTTCCACATATCTATTGTTGTAGTGAACACTCCAATTGTTTTTACTATCTTTCTTAAAATGCAATGCATGAAGCATTCCTTCTCCTTCCACCCAATAGTAATTTGATTTTCCGAACGCAGACTTTGCTGATTTTAGTCCTCCAAATAGAGGATTTGCTCCTGCAAAATCAAAATGACGTAGGATTGATTGAGAACATTGAAAAAATATAGCTTATGTAATTTGGTAAACTTTCAAACTCTAATTAGGCGTGTGCCAACTTTATTAGAATACGTTTTTAATAAAAATGATTAGATCATTTTTAAAGTGCATTCAAAAAATATATCAAACTAAGAACAAAAACTTTGTTAGTTTACTAATTATTCTCTTCGGTTGGGTTTTTGCCGGGCTGGATTGACGCAGGCGAGAGTCCTTCTAACCACTAGTTGGAAAGCGTGATTGCAGCATCCATATTGTTAACAATCTCATGGCTTAATTATTTCGAATGGTAGTCTCCTACAGAAAGCAAGTGCTAGAACTGATACTCGTGGTCGTGGAAATTTCAATAATTAATATTTCAAGTTCTTTAAATATGATTGTTTATACAGAGACAATATAAAAAGCTGATAAAAGAAGCACCATCTCCTGCACCGACCCTTGTGTTGCCAAAACCATAGGCGATGCAGTATTTGCTGTCGCAGCATCTATAAGTTATATTAAAATTGAAACAGTTGAGTTTCTATCATATAAAAGCCTTCTACAGTCTACTTATGGAAACGAACACTAAAACTAGAATAAAGTTTTGAGGATATGGGTGTCAATTGAGAAGCTGAATGCTTTATAAGTCCAAAAACGGTTGTTTTAAGATGTTATATTTGAAACCAAATCTATAAATAAAAATTCCAAAATCCCAAAAATCCAAATCAATTAGAAACTCTATATATCTTTTCTATTGCTCGAACTTTTGGGTCCAAAATTTAAGGCTCTAAAATCGCAAATTTGTTCGTGATGGTAGTTCCATGAGGCGGATCTAAACATAAACAGGCCAACCTCGACCTCGCCCAAATTGAAGACTATCGCGCTGGGTTTTCACATTTCACTTGCATTGTCACGGTCCAATTTGACCCAAAAGACAAGGGTGAGTTGAGGTCAAAAATATTTTTTCTTTATACTTTTATGGATCAAATTTAAAGAAATACAACTGTAAATTATATTGATTGTGTTGGGAAAAAATCATCACACAAATCACAGACACACACGCAGTACAAACACAAAGCAGTAAAAATAAAGAAGACGCAAGATTTAAGTGGCTCGATAAATTGCTTACGTCCATTATAGAGAGGCCTCAATTTCACTTTTAAGTTGACAAATATTATATACTCAAACTCTCAAATCTCTCGACAAATCAAAATCCCGTTACACTCAATTGTCTATCTCTCTCTCACACAATATCACAATTCTTTCTCTCACTCCTCTCTATCAGCGTGTGGCTCTTTTCACACATGGCAACACAACACTTCACTCTCGCAACCTTCTTCACCACCACTCTCGCAACACAACACTTCACCATCAACACACACAAACTCGCTGCTGCACATGCGATATAACACACACATGCTGCCTCATAATTTAATCGCTGCACACTAAGAAGAGCCACACCACACACTGCCCACTCACACACCACCACGAGTCCACGACAATCTTCTTTTGCGCAGCCAGCCACTAACCCATACAACCACAAGGTTATGCATATAACCAACTCATTAGGTTACATAAGGCTTATTTAGGCTTTTGGGTTTTGGCCCATCAAACCACACGAGCAAGCCTTTGTTTGTTTGTTTGTTTTTTTATAGGAAATCGCAAAACAGAGATTATTTTTAGTATCATTTAATAATTTATATTTGAAGTGATATGTTCTTTTTGTTTTTACTTTATGTTTGCAGTGTAAAATTTAAGACATAAATTAAAAATACAATGCAAGGGAGACATAAATTATCAATATGCTAAAAGAGGGACATTCTCAAAATCTTCCTTTTTTTTTTCAATTGCCCAAAAAAATTTAAGTCAACATTATTACAGATTGCTATATAATATATGTTATGATACTGACCATTTCTGATGTAGACACCTTGAGGAAAATTATGAGGAATATTTCCTTCAACACTCCTTATAACAACTGGTTGTCCCACCTCATCAACCGGCGCAAAGTTGCTCTGCGAATTATGTGTTTTTAATAAGCATAATATAGACTTGTTCGTTTTAGATCATAAAAGTTCAGATTAGCGTCGACTGTGTTTTGTTTTGTTTTTTCTTATTCATTTTAACTCTAAAAAGTAGGAAAATTTTAGGGTGAGTTGCAAAAATAAACCAAAATTGAATAGATCTTTTAAAAAATAGCACATATTTTAAAATATATATATAAAAAAATAGTCATTGTTATAAGAATTTTATGACAAAAAATTTTAAAAAATATATATATACACATTTTCAAATTTAATGAGTATAAATGGGAAGGCTTAAAATTTTAAATCCAGATCATGCATACAAATGTATATTTCCCAATAATACTGATCTGGACAAGATAATCTCGGAAGCTTTGACAATCCAAATTATGATAATCATCCGAACTCATCGGAACCCACCAACCAAACAATGAATAAATTGACTTTATATATATATGTATATATATATATATATATTTGTCAAAAATAGGATATATACAGTACTGATCGCCTACGTACCTGAGATGGGAGCAATGGCTCGTCTACGAACTCAAAGACCGAATCAACTAACAGATCCAACATCTTGGCCTTAAATTTCTTTACAAACATTGGAACTTTTTCCAATGCTTTCCTCAGCGGCTGCGAGATATATATAGCAGAGCCCAAAAAAATAATAATAATAAAGGTTAGGATCCTAGGAGCATAATTTCAAATAAAGATTACAAATTTAAAATTTAAAGCTATTTTAGAAGCTAAAAGAAATTCTTAAGAAGTATATGGTAGTCGTTATTACAAGTTTGACTTCTTGTTTTGCTTAACCATTGAAATGACTTTTAAATTATTTTTACGACTTTATCAATCTTAAGGTTAAATACTTAATCTCTTTAATTATTTAAATCACTTTAAAATTAAGAAAGTCAATACTTTTTAAATGATCAAATTTTAATTAATGATAGTACGAAATGAGACGTAAAAGAAAAAAAAAAAGGGTAGAGGGTGAGTCAATGTTAAAATTTTGTCCTCTTATCTTTTGAGAAATCAAACCAATAATGTAAACATGAACTACTTACTGTTTAAGCTATAAACAACTAAGGTATAGAAATTTGAAGAGAATAACATGTAAATGATTTAATCATAACTACGTGCATCTCCCCAAATTTGCTAAATCACTGAAAATAAATATAGCTCATAAGGTCGCATGTTATTAATTATATTCATTAGCGTCTCATGTATATGCTATATTATACTATAGCTCATACATTTAAATATAGACATATATATATGCCTATGTCTAACCTTGACAGCAGGGGAGATTGAAGCTTTCAAGTGATCTTGGTAGGTGTTGGATATTGGCGGCCACCGATGGACAGAATAGCTTACTTGAAACGCCACTGTATAAGAAGCCATGTCGGTGTCTCTATTTCTCAATGGGTAAGTATTGATGGTTTGGAAAATAAAGTTATATCAAAATGTAGCTAATATTGCAAAAATCCATCACGTTTTATGAGTACAATCCAATGGAACCAAATCTGCTGTGCCTCTTAAGCTGTCTCACGTGTTGTGCCGCCAATTAATTTTTGACACTTATTAAAAATGCCACATCATATCATATGCTACAAATATTAACGCCATTGAATTCATTTATAAAAGAAAATCCCCAACCAAGTCAAAAGAACATAGTCTTTTCGAGAATGGTGGCACAGCATTAGAAAGAGACTAATGGCACACCAGATTGCGCTCCCAATCCAATAATCCATTCTGGCCGTCTTGTACGTTAAACCAATATCAATAATTGCATATATATCTACCTTTTTTCAGGACACAGCCATTTAAGCGAATATTGATTACAAGGTGAGAGGTCTGAGGAAATGCATCGGCGACATGAAGATGGCAAAGTCAACAATAATTTTGGGTAAGAAGGTATTAAACAAAAATTTAGGGTAAAAATATAAAATTATATCTATATCGAAATAATTCTACAAAAAAACATATATATATATATATATATATATATTTCCTTTAATAAATGTAATACATTTGTCTTTCACATGTATTAAGTGGACATCTATTATATTAAGAAAATTTTTTAGAAATGACACCGAAAGTTTAGGTTTAGATGTCGTCTTAACTTGACTCTTGCGCGTATAACAATTTTCATGCGAGATACATGAAATTTCAAAAGTATTATCAAGAATAAACTTTCCGTCTATTTTAAAAGATAGAAATCTGACTTATCACTGATTATGACTGAATCTAAATTTAAAATTAATGCCCTCACCTACTGTAGGGATGGCTTTGTGTTCCCTTATGGCTATCAAAAAAGAGTAATATAATATACTAGCAAACGTATGAATCACTTAGATAATTTATAATATTTTTCAAAAAATTAGGTATTAATTTAAATTAGGTGTTAAAAATTGAATATTCACTATGATTTCTTTTTTTAAAAAATAAATTTAAAATTATTTTTTTATCAAAAATAATTCTTTATAAAATAATATTTATACATCTTTATTCTTTGTTTGGAAAAACCATCCAAATGAATATTTTAAAATGATTGTTAATTTTTTAAAATTTAAATTAGTTTAAATAATTGGGATTTAAATATATTGTATTTAATTTAAGAAAGTAAAATAAAAATAAAAAATAAAAAAATATCTGAGTGTCACCAAACTAGGGGTTAATCTGGAAGGCTTCGTTGGAGAATTCCAAGAGTTTTTATTTAAGTTCTTATTACATCTTCTTTTTTCTTTTTTCTTTTTTTTTTTCTCTCTCTCTTTTCTTTCTCCTTCTCAATGCTGCATCAACTTTGGGTTTTTTTTTTCTTTTTATTTTTTTTCAATTTTTAGAAAGAGCCAATCACGAAGAGTTTTTTTGTCGAGCCTTGTTTTAAGCCAATTCTTTCTCCTTCACAAAAAGAATATATTATTTTTGGAATTGTACTCTGCATCAACTTTGTTTTTTTATTTAGGCCGTTTACATATGGCCGATCTTTTATAGGGCCTAATGGACACCTTTATTAACAATGCAATTAAGCGAATTATTTGGCTATAAATAGCCAATCTCTTTGGCAATTGAGAGATCATCAGAAGGAAAGAGAGAGAAATAGAGACTGAAAGAATTAAACAAGCAAAGCTTCTTAGTGGTGGGAGGAGTATAAAATAGAAGCAAAATACTTCTAAGAGAGAAACAATGGGAAGTCAAATTAGTTGTACAAGTGTTGTGGTTTTGTAATAATGTTTGAGTGATCAATGAAATTATTTTTCCGCAGATTCATCCTGAGATAATTAAAAAGAATTTGAAATAAGAAAGTTTCATCATTTCTTGTGCAGATTTTTTGTTTCATTTTAATAATATTTGGTCTCTGCAATTTTTACAATGCTTCATCTTGTTTAGATGCGTACGAATTTATTGTTGGGATACATTCTTTCATCGTACCGCAAACTTTATAGGGCGGATACTGAAATTTGTGCAACAACTTGGCCATGAAGAAAGACATTAATAATTGATAACAAATGAAAAAAAAAAAAAACAGATTATCACTTGTACGTATGTAAGCTAGATTGGTATAAAAGCTCCATGAAAGCCATATGGCCATATGGGACTCTGTGCGATAGTGTAATTTTGGAGACTGGCTCACTGGAAAACTGCTTTGCGTCAATTATATAAATTCTCTATAGGCCCGAAACTAAGGTTTTTATGCTACGTTCCACTATTTTAATTATTCTGTCAACTCAAACGATTTTTCCTGCTTTTGAAAAAATTCATGTACATTCCTTTATAAGTTTACAGTATATATTTAATTTTTCAGATTTTCAGAGCTATGGATTAATTATAAAAAATCCAGAACCGAAGCTATACAAACTGTTCCAGCACGGGACAGTTTGCGCAGTCCGAGTTCCGGAGAATTTTTGGGTAGTTTAACGGCCAAATCAGTTTTTGATGATAACTAAAGAAATTTAGAAAGTTGAATTTTAGATAAGTTTTGTGAAATAAGATTTTTTAAAATTCGGCCTTAAATTTCGGGTTAATCCTGATTTTTCGAAACTGACGAATATGCTTTCTGAGAGAAGTCCTATTTATGCACGTTTTCTGTAAAAACTCGTGATTGAAACGTTGTAGATTTTTCAAAAATAAGAAGTGTTATTTCAGCATGTTTTCCAAGATTCTTTACGGATTTTTTTCTAAAAATTTAAATTAATAATTCGACCAATTTTAGCACCCAAAGTAAAAACATATTTTTAATTAAGATATTAACCTATTTAATATTTTATTATCTTTAATTATAAATAAAACTTTTAATATGGACTTAATTGTAATCGTGTGACTTAAAAAACCAAAAACGCTCTGTCTAGAATGATTGGTTATTAAATAAGGCGTGCTTTGCGATCTTCGCCATACTTAGTTGGGAACCTCGTTCTGTCTAGGCAAGTTTGGCTCTGAAGCGAGACCATAGTACCCTTCCCAATCGGCATGGGAGTGTTGCGGTAAATATTATCACACCGTTATAAATTATCCTTATTAAAAAGATTTTTAAAACAAAACTATTTTTAAAGTATAAACTACGTCCCTTTAGAATGTTAGTCGTTTAGATAGAAGTTAAGAGTTAGAATTTATACTTACATCGACTTATGATTTTAGGTTTCGCTCCGGACAATTTACCGAACCTTATTCAAACAACAACTCGACTCAAGGTGAGTACCACCTCACTACAGTACAAAGTAGTTCAAAAGAAAAATTATGTTATGCAATGTTTTATGTGACGTATGTTTTATGAAGCATGTTATGATGAAAAGTTTATATGACGAAGTTTTAAAATTTTATGATATCATGTTTTCACAAATTATTAATATAATTATGATATGTTTAAAGCTCAATATTTTTATTATCATGGTGCATGTCGCTTAATTAATCAAGTGATAACTAAGGATAAAACTGTATCGTACCGCCCGTTCTCCTTGTGTCGACCTAAGGGCATTAAAGGGACGGTTTAATGAAATGTTTTTGTTCTTCTTGTATCGACCTAAGGGCATTAAGGAGACAGTTTCACAATATGTTTATGATATTTTGGCCTTAGTCGCGAGGACCTTGTACACCCTCGTCGACTATTGGTCGAGCGCACTCTACGAGGTGCATACACTATGATGAGGATCCTCTAGGATAAAAGATAAAGTTAGATGATGACATGAATGAATAATGAAGAAAAATTTGTCATGCATTGCATAAATCTTTTTGTGAGAAATAATTGTTTCATTGGGCTTTTTAGCTCACTCGTTAATCTATGGTGTGATAGCTGAATTGTGCAACGGCGGTGCAAGGCGAGCAAGGCGGGTTATGAAAAGTTACAAAAATATTTCTGCAAATTTAAGATATTTTATGTTTAGCAAATTGTGTTGATAACAATTACATTTCTTAAGCAATAAATGAGTTTATTATTATTAGTATGTCTTTTTATAAAGTACATATATATGTTTTAAAAAAAAATTGTCTCGATTTTTCTACCTAAGTAAAGTAAGTTTTTAAGTAAAGCAATGATCCGAAAAATCGGGTCGTTACAAAAATCATTGCAAAACGTGCATCGATTGAAATTGAGATCAGCTCTATGAAGTAATTTTTTCCCATCAGCTGAAACAGAACCAGGTTTAGCAAATAAGAATTAGTTCCACTAGGCTACATTGCAGTATCGCTAAATGATCATGTCCTTAAAATATGAATTATCTATTTACGTACCAGAAATTACACCGAATTCATATAAAGGCTTAACTCCGTTCATTCCCATTATAACCAACTCTCCAATGCCAGGAGCTCTCTATAGCGCATATTAAAGAAAAAAGAAAATATGAATTAAATTACAGGCAAAGAAAATGAGTTGATAAAGTATCCATGTTAAAAGGTAGATATGCTTATATAAGAAAATTAGTGTTAAATGTACAATATATATGGGGACATATAATGATGTAGCTTTAGGTGGCTTGTAAAAGCTCTGTTCCAAGCTCCAGTGACATCCCAATTGCCTATTGTTTCTTACGTGGAAATGTCAATCTCTTGAGGGAAGTGATTTTCTGCAACGGAATATATCTTCCCTGAATGCTCAAACACATTGGTGTTGCTCATACACTTATCTACTCTGCCAAATCTCATATGGAAAAATAGTGAAAAAAAAAACCTGGGTTATATGGCACTAAACTTTTTACAATTTGATTAAAATGGGAATCTAATTCTAAAATTTAAAAGAGATTATTGTTATCCAATACGTGACTATCAATTAATTTGAGTGAAGATTGGTTGTCCTATTAATTTACCTATAGATGTCTCCAAATAAAAAATTGACAACTTAGTCACTTATATTCTTCTATAAAAATCTCATTATTAACTAATTTGCACATATCAGTTATAAAAAAAAATATTAATATCAGCTGAATGAGTTGTCACTTTTTTATTTGAGACACTTTGAGCGCAGCCAAATAAGATAGTCAATTTTCACATCAAATAGGATGTCCTTGTAAAATTGTCAAATCATATGATATCATAATTATTGTTCATGTAATATATCAGTGATATATTACAAATATAGGGCTGGTTTGGCATTGCTCATGTGATCAAATAATTCAAAAGCTTACCAAATTGAGGAGAGAAGCGGATATGATAGACGATAAATCGCCTTCTATCATGGGAATAAAAGAGGGCTTGTTTCTTTGTTTTTCTTGCTTGAAAGTCTCGGTCTCAACATATCTATTGTTGTAATGGATAGTCCATTTAAAATCATCATCTTTGCATAAGTACAAAACATGAAGCATTCGTTCTTCTTCGATCCAAGTTCGATATGACTTTCCAAACACAGACACTTAGCCCTCCAAACAGAGGGTTTGGTCCTACAAATCACAACCAAACATATATTTAGGCGTGCAAATCCGGCGGTTATAACCGACCGGATTTTTTTTGAACGGTAATTAAGCGGTGGAAATTTTCGGTTATTAACCGAAAATTTTCCCCGGTTAATACCGGTTAATTAACCGTTTGTGTAATTTTTTTTAATTGTTTATAAATTTTAGTTTATAAGTTTTATTTATTTTAATTTTGTTTTATAAGTTTTAATTTTGTTTTGAAAGTTTTATTTGTATTATAAGTTTGATTTGGTTTAATTATTTGATAAGGAGTTATAAATTATAATGTTTAAAATTAAGTTCTAATTTTTAAGGTTTATGATAAAGTGTTATAAATTATAATGGTAATTGATAACAAAATTTTATTGATAAATAATCATTCAATAAATTTGTTTACATAATTCTGTTGATAACTAAATATTAATTACAAAAAAAATTTATACTAAATTGTCTGAATAAATAATGAATGAAAGAATAGGATAAAATACAATTGTTTAACATATGATAAGAAAAAAAAAATAAAAAGACCGATACCAATGTCGAAAATTGGAGGGGGGACGTTTGGTTGGGCGGGGGCCGTGCGACATCACTGGAGCGTCCACTCTTCAAGCTGTTCAGCAAGGTCGGCGTTTGCTTGTTCCACCGTGTTTTGCATGCGCATCCGAGCTAATTCCCAGTCTTTTACTAATGTCAGAATCTCCACCATCTTTGGCGTTAGTCGGCTTCGATGAGGATCTAAAATATTACCGGCCATGCTAAACGCAGATTCTGAAGACACTGTAGAGACGGGTATGGAGAAGATGTCGCGAGCCAACGTCGATAACACTGGAAATTGGCCTGAATGATTACGCCACCACCTGACCAAATCCAGGTTTTCTGAACCTGCGTCCGTGAATCTTGTATTCAAGAAGACGTTTAGTTCGTTGTGCTCGGTTCCTCCTGAGGGGCTGACGCTTGACGGCGACTCCTCTTCATCCTGTAAGTCTTCCCGAACCAACCTCCAACTAGCTGAAGTCGGCGACGTCTTCTCAGTAGGGGCCTGATCTGAAGTGACCCCGAACCGCAACTCATATACACTGTACGCCTCTTGCAAGGCTGCAGCGTGGTCATCCACTAGGCTCGCGTAGTCTGGGCCGAGTTGTCTTGTCAACACTTTTAAAAATGACTGCAGGCCCTTATATCTATTACGCGGGTCTAGTAGGAAGGCAAAAGCGTAAAGATGCGGTAAAGGATGAAAATATTTCAGGAACTTCTCCAGCATCTTATTTACGGCCCCTGCCAGACGTCGGTGGTTCTTGTATTTCTTGAAGACGTCGCCGATGATGACCAGTTGGTGCACGACAATAGGAGTAGTAGCTCGCGAAGAGGACGAAAAAAGATTGGTCGCTTCGTAGAACACATGAAGGAACCCGCAGAGCAGCGTAGCGTCTTGCCAATGCTGTTCGTTGAGCAGAGAGCCTTTCCGCTCATTGTTGTACCAAACGGTGAAGCTCTCTGCATAAGGAATGATACTTTGCAGCATAAGGTAAGTTGAATTCCATCGAACAGGCATGTCGTTGGCTATCATCTTCGGTCTCAGCCCATTTAATTCGCACGTTCTCCTCCATCGGGCCTCACGCTGGTGGGACCCGTTTAAATAAATTACGGCATCCCGAATATCTTTAAGCGTGGAGTCCAGTTCCTTCATACCATCCTGAACTACAAGATTCAAGATGTGTGCGACGCAACGGCTGTGGAAGAAGTATGGGTAGGAAATCGGGTTCAAAGCCCCTCGGAGAATATTGATTGCTCGGTCGTTGGCGGAAGCGTTATCCATAGTGATTGAGATAAGTCGTCCTGTAACGCCGTAATCATTAACGACAGCTAATATCTCCTGAGCTATCATTTCTCCGCTGTGGCCTTCTTCCATGGCTCTAAACCCAATGATTCTCTTCTCGACGTTCCAATCCCTATCAATATAGTGACAACAAACGCCGATATAGTCGTGCGACGCCCCACCCGACCAAATGTTGCTGGTCAATGCCACCCGTTGGCTTGCCTCCACAAAGCCCCCGATCAACTCCGTCCTTTTCCACTCATACCACTTGACCAAGTCGGCCCGAGTAGTCGTTCGACTCGGACGCTGATAGTCTTTTAAGAACGATAGTTGTATGAGCTCTTCCCAGGCTGGATTGTCAGCAAAGTTAAGCTCCAAGCCTTGCACTGCGATGAACCGAGCCAGTGCTTGTCTGTGCACTTGTTCGTCGTATAACACCCCTGACGACGGCCCGGCTTGGCCAGCCGCACCCTCGGCTGGCAGAGGAAGCCCGTTGTCCAATTTATCACATCTGTCAATGTGATAATGGAGGTGGCTAGTCCCTCGATGTGATTCGGCCCTATATTGTTTCTCGCAACCCTTACAGGTGGCCCACACCTTGATGCTGCCGTCTGATTGGCGTTCTTCTGTTCGCGTGAAACTGCGCCAAACCTCAGACTTCCGTCTCTTTGGTCGCGTAGGTTGGGCGCCGACTTCGTTGTTATCGTCGTCATTGCCCCCGGCATGTCCAGCGGCGGGAGCGGCCGATGGTGGAGCTGGCGATTGCGGAGCTGGCGGTGGACGTAGCTGAACGGTCGGGACAGGCGGCGGACCGGTGTGGGCCGGAACCGGGAAACTGAAGTCCATTGGCGGCGGCCTAAATTGCGGTCTCCCGCCCGCAAATTGCTCAAAGGAAGGCATCTGGTAGTAATCTTCAGAAGGAGGACGATGTGACGAGCTACTTGCCTGCCCCGCTTGTCGGCCTAGCTGCAGACTAGTAGATGGAGCATACAATCTGGTCTCCGCACGGTCCAGGACGCTATCCGTGTAGGTGGGCAACGGCCTTGGTGGGGCACCAAATAAATAAGTGCTCTGCTGTTGCATCGCCTCAATCCATGGATCTTGGTCTTGTGTTTGGCTTATGTGTGTACCCTGAGTCTCGTCGTCGCTGTAGGCGGCCTGCAAGTCTTCGTACGGATACGCCATGTCGCTAAATTTATAGCAAATGAAAGAAAAAAGTCGGTTACTATTTAATAAAATAAATAAATTAATAATTACTGATTTCATGAATAACCGAATTAATAACAAATGCAACTAATAAAAAAAAAAACTTTAAAGCGTATGTTTTCTTATTTGACCAGTTTTGAGTGTTCCAAAGAAGTGTTCAATTATCTACAAATCTAGACATTTTAATCTTTAACTTATTGTAGGGGATACAAAAACAATCCGTGGTCAAGTTCAACCAATACATGACCATAGAATGTAGTGACTTTCCTCTTTTGTAATTGGTCAATTTGCTATGACAAACAAAACAATGTCACATATAAACAATTTTTTGACAGACATCAAAACATTACAATATGAAAAACAAATCATGGCAATGCATTCAAAGTAATGGTGCAGAAAGAGACATCAAGGCTTACGTATTGCTAAGCCAAATTTTTTTTAAAAAAAAAGTCTTAGATAACATGAAACTGGGGGAGCACTCAATGCTATGTTCAGTGGCTAACTTTACAATATATATATATATTATCAATAAAGTTTATAATATTTTAACCAAAAGGCATCCAAAGTTAGATTTGGATTGGGGCAGTAAGATTAATAACCGGGTCTAAAAAATTTTTTTAAAAATTATCATAACTAACAATATAACTAATTTAAGTATAATGAGATAAATAAAGTAGCAAATACTACAAGACAGTGTCTCCTAATATAAGTATAATGAGATAAATTAAATAAAATATAATAATTTAATATATCATTAATTTAACTAGAATGAGATAAATAAAATAAAAAATAACAACTACTAATTTAATAACTAGTAATTTAACTATAATCAAAAAAATAAAATAACAAGTTCTTAAATAACAACTACTAATTTAATAACTAGTAATTTAACTATAATCAAAAAAATAAAATAACAAGTTAACAACTACTAATTTAATAACTAGTAATTTAACTATAATCAAAAAAATAAAATAACAAGTTAACAAATAACAACTACTAATTTCGTAACTATTAATTTAACTAAACAAATAAATCAAATACCAACTAATAAAATAATAACTACTAATTTTAATAATCAAATAAATAAAGTAAAAAGTAGTAAATTTATAAAATAAAAAAAATTCACCGTTTGTAAGTTGTAACTAATCATAAAACAGTAATTGCACTAAATATTATATTATGAAAATAAACTAACAATCCGGTTATTCATTTGGCAGAATAGTAATTATTTTCAGAATAACATTATGAAAATATGGTAGTAACACTTAAAATTAAAAAATCCAGCAAAAGTTATATATGGCAGAATAATAATCGGATTAATAACAAATGCAACTAACTTTTTAAGTATAATCAAATAAATTGAATAACACTGAAAATTAAAAAATCCACTAAAACTTACATAAAGCAGAATAGGAAGCCGGCACAATGAAAGACGTAAAACAAAGTTGAGTAGCCGAATATGACGAAGATGAAGATGAAGTTGACGACGAAGTGAATTTTTTTTTTTTTTTAGTGAAGTGAAGTCGAGCTCCTCCCAGTTGTAAAATTTTTTTTTTTGTTGAGTGAAGTGAGGTTGAAGACGAAGTTGAAGTTGAAGTTTTATAGCAAAAAACTAACATTTTTTAATACATACACTGCACATTCACGGACTCACCTCACTGCACCCACGCCACTGCCCTCACTGCACCACGCCACGCCACTGCCACCACGCCACTGCCCTCAGCCCCTGCACCACGCCACTGCCCTCAGCCCCTGCACCACTGCACCACTGCCCTCAGCCCCTGCACCACTGCACCACTGCCTCAGCCCCTCACTGCACTCACTGCCCTCACTGCACCACGCTTCCCAAGCCTCACTGCACCACGCCACCCAGCCTCTGCACCACTGTCCACCCGGCCTCAATGCATGCTTGACTAACTTTAAAAAAAAAAAAAAAAAAACAACATGCCGTGACTAAAAAGGTTGCATTTTGGTCGGTTAAAATCCGGTTATTTTTTTTTTTTCGAAAATTTCTGGTGAAAATCCGGTTAAATAACCGGATTTTCACCGCCGGTTAAATCCGGTTATTAACCGGATTTTCACCGGAAATTTTCGGTGGAAATTTTCCCCGGTCGGTTAATCATACCGTTTTTGCATGCTTACATATATGGAAAAGATAATTGAAACCATCGTATTATTCAATACAGCAAAAACTTTATACACCAAAGTTTCTATTGCATGATATAAAAAATTAGAACCATTATTAGACCTTATCATCTACTATATTATATAAAAGATTGTTTCTACATTTTTACTTCATATATATTTGATATGGCACAAAACTAAACATGCTCTGTACAAAGGTAACAAGTATAGTGTATAGGAATGGATGCTCCTTGTTATTTATCTGTTTACTTTTCATGTTTTTCTCTTCTTCTTTACGAATCCAATATGGCTTGATTTGACGTAAAAAAAAAAAAAAAGACAAAACAACATTGTTGTTTTCTTTTCTTTTCTTTTCTTTCCTTCTTTCTTTGTGGTTTTTTTTTTTTTTTAATGGAAAGAATCCTCATTTAAGATGGTTTGACTCAATCAAAGAGAGGATGAGAATCTTCATTTAAGATGATCTCACCCGTTGTGGACCATAGTTGAAAATTCATAGGACGATTCAAGCAAACCATGTTTTCATTTGAGAAATGAGACGACTAAAATGTATGTGCACATAAATATAAATATTTAGGGTGCTTCGGTGATGAGTTTTTTTTTTTTTTTTGGGAAATAATTTTGTAGCCGGATTCATCTTTTCCGTGAGTCTCGTATTTTAAAAATGTGAATCTGACAATTTAAAATTATTTTCCAATACAAAAAATACCCACTACAGAATTTCTCAATATTTATAGTCTAGATATTTTGTATTCAGACTTATTTTTAATATTAAATTCTCTCTCTTTAAAATATAATCACATATTTTTAAAACTCAAGATGAAAGCAAGACTGGTTTCCATGCACTCAATTATTTGATTAGATATCGATCGTTGTAACTGCCCATAACTTGATAATTAATGCACACGTGATACTTCAATTCTAATATGTTACATCAAGCTCAATATAGTAAAAGGTGAACAGGTCTTGAAAAAAAAAAATAGTAAAAGGTGAACAGACTATTTCTTACGTACACACCCTTGGGAAAATTATGTGGGATGTTTCCTTCCATGTCGGCAACAAGTTTAGCAGGTCCTCCTAGCTCATTAACCGGAGCAAAATTACTCTGCAAAAATCAAATGTACATCAAAAAATAAAAATAAATAAAGTTTGAGACCATCACAAGTCACAAAATCATTTGAGCATGTTAGTTATTGCGAAAAATTGCATCAACATTGTCACTTTTGGAAAACTTACTTTGAAGTATGCTATTTTTAAAGAAGGTTTGTAGTCACTTTTCAGTAGTTAATTTGTCCGATGACGCCATTGACGATGTCACCGTAATTGTGCTTGAAGCCCTACAGGGCTGGCTCGGAGCAGCCCTTGCCGAGCTGCGTGACCACGGCGGCGACGTGGTTAAGGTCGCCGAGCTTCGCGGCGAGGGGAAGATCGAGGAGGCAGGCAATCCGTGTTGGCCGAGATCGAGGAGCGGAAGAAAAAAAATTGAAGTGTTTGATTTTTAGGTATGTGTGTTTCTCATATGTTAGGAATGAATTGAATATGTTATTTTTAATAAGAAAAGGGGGTTAAAAACGATGAAGGTCATAACTTTTTGCAAAAGAACCACTCCAGCGGTCCAAAACCAACCAAGTATCATTTGAGGCATCGACCAAAGTGAGCGAAGCCTCATTGCTCACGATTGAGCCCACCCCGTCGTTGCATGCTCAGGCTCGTGTGTGCGAAAACTCGTCTTGCATGCTGATGAGCGTGGGTGTGTGTTAAGTAGCAATTAGTTAAGCTCACTAATGAAAACTTCCACTTGTAAAAAGCATATTCTCATTATAAGTCTGCGACATGAGATTTTTCCACTAAGCTTTTTCTCTCACAACTCTCATATACACACAACTACACTTGGCTCATTTCGAACAAATTGATTCACAAAATGTTAGACAAACTGAAGTGATGATATATTATTTTCTAAGAATATATATATTTATATATATTGTGATAACATTAAATGAGGAGATACAACATATGAATAGTTCTTACTAATCTTGTTCTCATATAACTTGGTTGGGATGCATTGGCTGGATCACTAAAAATAAATAAAAAAATTTGTTTCCTCGTATGGTTAACCACTCAGTTTTCATGAGATATTATCTAGTAGTGTTGACGTTATGGTTGCACCACCAATCTCAAATTGAAGCTTTTAGCTTTTTTTTTTTTTTTTTTTTTTTTAATGAAGATGAACGGCATGAACATGAACCACTTATAATATAGCTAAGATCAAGGTAATTACACATGCCGGCTAAAAGAAATAGAATAATGCTAGACATATTAACTTTTTTATCAATTTTTTAATACCAACCTATGTGTAGCAATTGAAGTGTCATGCTTGATTGACATCCTTCTAATTAGATGATAAACAATCACCAATGATATTATAATACATAGATTTGTATTAAAAAGTTGGTTTGTCTAGCACTACTCAAAGAAATAACATAATATTCAGTTTAACAAAAATAAAAACTTCACTTTTAGACACAACAAATTTTTGACTAATCATATGTATTGATTTTTGGTCGTGTTTGGCAAAATTTTAAATTCAATTAAAATTTATATTTGAATAGTCTTTCTATAGTTAAAACCACTTGTTTAAAATTGTCAGTTCAAAACTTTTCCTATAAATTTAAATTTTCAATTCAAATTATACAAACCAAATAATGATTAAAATTACATTTATGTTTACAATATAATTGGACAATTTTTAATTTTTCCAACCTAAATAGAAATGTTAAAAAAAATTAGTTTAAATGGGGGACAAAAGTGGAAATTTATTTACTATGTGCTAAAATTTTAAGATTCAAGTAAATGAATTTTTTGCAACGAAAAATATTATAGTAAAAATTTATAATTAGTTGCGATTAAAGATATTATTGGTCATAATTTTTTTATTGTGACTAAAAGTTATGACAAAATATCTATTTTTTCTAGAAATAATTGAGTAATTACTCATTTTCTAAAGGATATTTTTAGAAAATAGACAATATTTCAATTAATTAAAAAATTAATTTTTTTCTTAATTAAATAATGATGTGTTTTTACTTCATGTCTTTATTCTCTAACAATTAAGGATTTAGCTATTTTTCAATCTATGTTTTAAAGATATTGGCCACGTTTTGAAATATTAGCAAAATAGCCATCAGGTCAACATCTAAAAATCTATGACTAAAGAAATAAAATTTGTGACTAAATAAATAAAATACAGAGTCATAAAATTTGTGACTATAGTCACAAAATTTCAGAAAATTTGAAATAAACACAATAAAAAAATTTAAACATCCATTAACAAAATAACAAACTCACAAATAAATGATTGCCTATACAACCTATTTCATAAAACTTATTACTAAATAAAAAATATCTTATAAATAACAAAAAAATATGCAGCCAAAGAAGCCACAAACTTTATGACTAGAGACACAAAATTTTAGACAATATTGTCTCCAACAAACAACAAAAATAAAATTTAAAAAACTAATGACTGCAGTATAAAAAATCTAGACACGAACGTATGATTATTTTGCTAATAAAAACAAACATAGGCTAATTGTTAAAAATAGACATAAAAGTATGGCTATTTATTTAAAAAACCGATGAATTAATGGATAATAATTTAATTTTTTTAAAAATATTGATTATTTATTTAAAAGATGAACTAATTAAGAAATGACAAATACGAAATAGATATTTTTTTTTACGAGTTTCCAATTCATGCACATGTTCAATGCCCCTTGATAATAATATATATTGGCAAAAAAGGAGTGGATATGATTGATCTCATAAATGAACGTGCCAATTTGCAAGATAAAAATCCGTGATAGCATCCATTCAGACGTGGACCGTACGTAGTGATAGATAATATAGCTGGACATTAGATAGTGTGAATTTTCTCTACACTAGTTTTTATACACGTATAAAATAATATAACTGATAAAAAAATATGACACGATAAAAAAAATATATTTTGTTAAATTTTTTTAAAAATGTAATATTTTTGTTATTTTGAATAATTACAAGGTTAAATTTATTATTTAATATAAATACAAGGGCTTTCTAAAATTTTTCAAATTAAAAAAATAAAAATAAAAGCTTAGAACAAATAAAACAAATAAAAAGCAGTTACAGTAAAATATATATATATAACAATGGGTGTTAAAAGATTGAGAAAAATATTCTGAATCTAACTGCGCCAAGAAATTTTTTTTTAGAGATCATTACGTAAGAAAAAAAAACTGGTGAAACGATTGAAATAAAAAAGTAAAAAAGAAAAAGAGAATTTGTAGAAAAATCCTCTAAAATTTACGAATTTGCAATAAAATTCCTTTATATTTGCGAACAAACCCTCTAAATTTTTCAAAAACCCCAAAATAAATCCCTAAATGCAATTTTAAAAAAAACATTCACAAAAGGACAAAATAACTCAACACCTTAATGAATAGTGATTTATGAGTGGGTAAACAGTAAACTCACTCACTCTTTTTATATCTTTTTTTATATATGTATAGACAAATGATAGACTTCCACTACACGTATCATCACGTTTAATTTTTGCTTTATATTTTAAGTCACAATTTCGTATGATATAGTATGAAATAGAGTTATGTGTGAGATAGGAATTTGAAGATAAAAAATGAGATCGTTTTAATCTTTAAATTAAAGGTAGTTTGGTAATTATTAATGCCGGTTCACTGACTGATGAGCGTTCTGGCAACAGAGAGTTAATCCGGGCATGTGTTAATTGAGGAAAAATGCAGGAGGCTGAACCCCAACTCAAATTCAGAACTTTACTGTCCAAAGGGAAATGAAACCTATAGCTAGATGATAAATATATTATATTGGGTGAAAAAAATTATTTATTTCCTAAAAGAAAATTGAAAATAAAAAGAATTATTTTGGTATTTGGTTATTTTTTTAATGTTTTAAGAAATTCAAGAATTTAAAGAACTAGCCAATAAATCATACAAAATTAAGAGTATAAAGATGAAAATGACTACTTTCTTAATTAATAGAATTATTAGCTATTTTCTTATAATAAGCTCAAAACAAGAGTATTTACTTAATAATCTCAAATAAAAATTCTTTAAATTAAAGACATAAAAAGATTAGATTTAAGTATTCAATACAATAAAAAGCAACTTTTTCAAATTAGTATACACGTTTGAATAAATCTCACTTGACCTTTAGCACTTGTTTCATTGTACCCCTAAAATTCAAAAAGTGTCATTCATCCCTCCTAATATTATATTTTTACAACTATTCCACCTAACGTTACCCATCTGCTGCAATTATCTCCCCTCCGTTAATTTTTTAAGGGGAATTTGTCGCATGTCAATGAAATATGTCTGATAGTTCTTATATATATAAAATAAATATCATTTTTAGTCCTGAGTAGCGACGAAAGATAAGGTGTAAATTAATTTGTTAATTTTACCACTGGGCAATGCTAAAAATGCATAGTTAATTTTATTTTTTAGACTTCTAATTTTAATTTTCAACAAAACTCAGGAATAAAGTGGTATTTCTCTGATATAATTAGAACCATCATGCACCTTATTTTTTAGTACCATGTGACATATTTCCGTCAAAAACTTAATGGAGGGAGGATATATAATTTCTAAAATATGTAACGTTAACAGGGACAAATGTCACTTTTTAAACTTTAGTGGCACAATGAAATGGGTGCTAAAAATAAGGGGGATTTATGTAATTTACCCTAAGATTAAAGGTTTTAGTTGTCTGCTTTTGTTTCCTCAAAATAATGAAAGAAGCACTTTGGTCCAATATTTCAATTCCAAATCCATTGTTGCAACTTTTTCTTCAAAATAATGCAAGTGAAACGTGGACTCTAAATCAGCACGATCAAATGAAAAGCTCAATATACAAAACTGTTAAACCTTAAAATTTAAATTACACAACCCCACATAAGTATATCTAGACATATATCAAACGGTTCGGATATTATATAGTGCTCTCAATTAGCTACCTAGCTTACTATGAAAACTCCATGGAATCCATACGGAACTCGGTGTGGCAATGTAATTTTTGCAACTGGCTCGTCGGAGAACTTGTTTGTGTCGATTACGAAAACCTGCAAAATTTAATAACATACCAATTTTACTGTAAAAAAGAAAGAACTGAAAAATAAAAAAGAAAGAAAGTTGATCTTTATATGTTTCAACATGTACTTGGGATATGTTGGTATCTTCATTGTAAACAAAAGTGATGATCCAACCATCGTCCTCTTCAATCGCAAATTGTTTCGGGACAAAAGTAGATCCAGTGCAAAAAGTGTTCTCATCAAGCATATGATATTCCACTTTTATCTTCGAAGGAAAAGAAATTTCATCATAATCTCTCTGTCCAAAATGTAGCTTAGCTAGGCCTCCAAATTTAGGCCAATGGTCTGCAATATTATGATCATATAAAACAGAATGGTAGAAAGATTAGTACTGATTTTCTTTTTTATACCATGTATTTTGCATTTCAATCAGTGAGACACTAGGCAGCCACTATACATACTTGCGGCAGCGCTGGACACAGTATCAACGACGTGTGTATATCCAAATTTGTTTTTGATGCCTGTAAATTTTGAATTTATCATGGGAAAATCTATAGAGAGCTCTGTGTTAAGTCCTTGTAACTAGTTCTGCTGAAATCGAGCCTTTAAATGGATTTTTTGCTTCCGAACTTACTCTACCAAAGCGGTTTTGATCTCAAATGTGTATTTAAACATGTAAAATATTATAAGAAATCTAAGGGACTCATTTGGAGATCCAACAATGCTTAAAAACTCACCTTGCGCAAAAACTAAGTCCTTGTAACTAGTTCTGCTGAAATCGAGCCTGTAAATGGGTTTTTTGGATCCGAGTGACTCTAGCAATGTGATTTTGATCCCAAATGTGTATTTAAACATAAAATATACTATAATAAGTCTTAGGGACTCATTTGGAGCTCCAACAAGCCTTAAAAACACACCTCACACAAAAACTAAGTCCTTGTATCTAGTTCTGCTGAAATCGAGCCTTTAAATTGATTTTTTTGTTTCGAAGTTACTCTAGCAAAGCGGTTTTGATCCCAAATGTGTATTAAAACATATAATATATTATAATAAGTCTTAGGGACTCATTTGGAGCTCCAACAATCCTTAAAAACGCACCTCGCGCAAAAACTAAGTCCTTGTAACTAGTTCTACTGAAATCGAGCCTTTAAATGTGTTTTTTTGCTTCCGAAATGACTCTAGCAATATGGTTTTGATCCCAAATGTGTATTTAAACATAAAATATACTATAATAAGTCTTAGGGACTCATTTGGTGCTCCAACAAGCTTTAAAAACTCACCTCACGCAAAAAGCGATTCCTTTTAACTAGTTCTGCTAAAATCGAGCCTCTAAATGGGTTTTTTGGTTCCGAAGTGAGTCTAGCAAAGTGGTTTTGATCCCAAATGTGTTTTTAAATATATAATATATTATAATAAGTCTTCAGAACTCATTTGCAGCTCCAACAATCCTTAAAAACTCACCTCGCGCAAAAACTAAGTCCTTGTAACTAGTTCTGCCGAAATCGAGCCAATAAATATGTTTTTTTTTGTAATCAAAGTGACTCCAACAATGTGGTTTTTATCCCAAATGTGTATTTAAACCTAAAATATATTATAATAAGTCTTAGGGACTCATTTGGTGCTCCAACAAGCCTTAAAAACTTACCTAGCACAAAAACTAAGTTCTTGTAATTAGTTCTGCTGAAATCGAGCCTTTAAATGGGTTTTTTGGTTCCGAAGTGAGTCTAGCAAAGTGGTCTTGATCCCAAATATATATTTAAACATATAATATATTATAATAAGTCTTAGGGACTCATTTGGAGCTCTAACAATCCTTAAAAACTCACCTCGCGCAAAAACTAAGTCCTTGTAACTAGTTCTGCTGAAATCGAGCCTTTAAATGAGTTTTTTGGTTCCGAAGTGAGTCTAGCAAAGTGCTTTTGATCCCAAATGTGTATTTAAACATATAATATATTATAATAAGTCTTAGGGACTCATATGGAGCTCCCAAAAGCCTTAAAAACTCACCTCGCGCAAAAACTAAGTCCTTCTAACTAGTTCTGCTGAAATCGAGACTTTAAATGGGTTTTTTGGTTCCGAAGTGACTCTAGCAAAGTATTTTTGATCGCAAATATGTATTTAAATATATAATATGTTATAAGAAATCTAAGGGACTCATTTGGAGATCCAACAATGCTTAAAAACTCACCTCCCGCAAAAACTAATTCCTTGTAACTAGTTCTGCTGAAATCGAGCTTGTAAATCGGTTTTTTGGATCCGAGTGACTCTAGCAATGTGGTTTTGATCCCAAATGTGTATTTAAACATAAAATATACTATAATAAGTCTTAGGGACTCATTTGGAGCTCCAACAAGCCTTAAAAACACACCTCACACAAAAACTAAGTCCTTGTAACTAGTTCTGCTGAAATCGAGCATTTAAATGGATTTTTTGGTTCTGAAGCTACTCTAGCAAAGCGGTTTTGATCCCAAATGTGTATTTAAACATATAATAAATTATAATAAGTCTTATGGACTCATTTGGAGCTCAAACAATCCTTAAAAACTCACCTCGCGCAAAAACTAAGTCCTTGTAACTAGTTCTGCTAAAATCGAGCCTATAAATGGGTTTTTTGCTTTCGAACTTACTCTAGTAAAGCGGTTTTGATCCCAAATATGTATTTAAACATATAATATATTATAATAAGTCTTAGGGACTCATTTGGAGCTCCACAAATCCTTAAAAACCCACCTCGCGCAAAAACTAAGTCCTTGTAACTAGTTTTGCTGAAATCGAGCCTATAAATGGGTTTTTTGGTTCGGAAGTGACTCTAGCAATGTGGTTTTGATCCCAAATGTGTATTTAAACATAAAATATACTATAATAAGTCTTAGGGACTCATTTGGAGCTCCAACAAGCTTTAAAAACTCACCTCACGCAAAAAGCAATTCCTTGTAACTAGTTCTGCTGAAATCGAGCCTTTAAATGGGTTTTTTGGTTCCGAAGTGAGTCTAGCAAGGTGGTTTTGATCCTAAATGTGTATTTAAACATATAATATATTATAATAAGTCTTTAGGACTCATTTGGAGCTCCAACAATCCTTAAAAACTAACCTCGCGCAAAAACTTAGTCCTTGTAACTAGTTCTGCTGAAATCGGGCCAATAAATAGGTTTTTTAGATCCGAAGTGACTCCAACAATGTGGTTTTGATCCCAATTGTGTATTTAAATATAAAATATATTATAATAAGTTTTAGGGACTCATTTGGTGCTCCAACAAGCCTTAAAAACTTACCTAGCACAAAAACTAAGTTCTTGTAATTAGTTCTGCTGAAATCGAGCATTTAAATGGGTTTTTTGGTTCCGAAGTGACTCTAGCAAAGTATTTTTGATCCTAAATATGTATTTAAACATATAATATATTATAATAAGTCTTAGGGACTCATTTGGATCTCCAACAATCCTTAAAAACTCACCTCGCGCAAAAACTAAGTCCTTGTATCTAGTTCTGCTGAAATCGAGCCTTTAAATGGATTTTTTGCTTCCGAACTTACTCTACCAAAGCGGTTTTGATCTCAAATGTGTATTTAAATATCTAATATGTTATAAGAAATCTAAGGGACTCATTTGGAGATCCAACAATGCTTAAAAACTCACCTCGCGCAAAAACTAAGTCCTTGTAACTAGTTCTCCTGAAATCGAGCCTGTAAATGGGTTTTTTGGATCCGAGTGACTCTAGCAATGTGGTTTTGATCCCAAATGTGTATTTAAACATAAAATATACTATAATAAGTCTTAGGGACTCATTTGGAGCTCCAACGAGCCTTAAAAACACACCTCACTCAAAAACTAAGTCCTTGTAACTAGTTCTGCTGAAATCGAGCCTTTAAATGGATTTTTTGGTTCCGAAGTTACTCTAGCAAAGCGGTTTTGATCCCAAATATGTATTTAAACATATAATATATTACAATAAGTCTTAGGGACTCATTTGGAGCTCCAACAATCCTTAAAAACTCACCTCGCGCAAAAACTAAGTCCTTGTAACTAGTTCTGCTGAAATCGAGCCTTTAAATGGGTTTTTTTGCTTCCGAAATGACTCTAGCAATATGGTTTTGACCCCAAATGTGTATTTAAACATAAAATATACTATAATAAGTCTTAGGGAGTCATTTGGAGCTCCAACAAGCCTTAAAAACACACGTCACACAAAAACTAAGTCCTTCTAACTAGTTCTGCTGAAATCGAGCCTTTAGATGGGTTTTTTGGTTCTGAAGTGAACCTAGCAAAGTGGTCTTGATCCCAAATTTGTATTTAAACATATAATATATTATAATAAGTCTTAGGGACTCATTTGGAGGGCCAAAAATCCTTAAAAACTCACCTCGCGCAAAAACTAAGTCCTTGTAACTAGTTCTGCTGAAATCGAGCCTATAAATGGGTTTTTTGCTTTCGAACTTACTCTAGTAAAGCGGTTTTGATCCCAAATATGTATTTAAACATATAATATATTATAATAAGTCTTAGGGACTCATTTGGAGCTCCACAAATCCTTAAAAACCCACCTCGCGCAAAAACTAAGTCCTTGTAACTAGTTTTGCTGAAATCGAGCCTATAAATGCGTTTTTTGAATCCGAAGTGACTCTAGCAATGTGGTTTTGATCCCAAATGTGTATTTAAACATAAAATATAATACAATTAGTCTTAGGGACTCATTTGGAGCTCCAACAAGCTTTAAAAACTCACCTCACGCAAAAAGCAATTCCTTGTAACTAGTTCTGCTGAAATCGAGCCTTTAAATAGGTTTTTTGGTTCCGAAGTGAGTCTAGCAAAGTGGTTTTGATCCAAAATGTGTATTTAAACATATAATATATGATAATAAGTCTTAAGGACTCATTTGGAACTCCAACAATCCTTAAAAACTCACCTCGCGCAAAAACTTAGTCCTTGTAACTAGTTCTGCTGAAATCGAGCCAATAAATAGGTTTTTTGGATCCGAAGTGACTCCAACAATGTGGTTTTGATCCCAAATGTGTATTTAAACATAAAATATATTATAATAAGTTTTAGGGACTCATTTGGTGCTCCAACAAGCCTTAAAAACTTACCTAGCACAAAAACTAAGTTCTTGTAATTAGTTCTGCTGAAATCGAGCATTTAAATGGGTTTTTTGGTTCCGAAGTGACTCTAGCAAAGTATTTTTGATCCTAAATATGTATTTAAACATATAATATATTATAATAAGTCTTAGGGACTCATTTGGATCTCCAACAATCCTTAAAAACTCACCTCGCGCAAAAACTAAGTCCTTGTATCTAGTTCTGCTGAAATCGAGCCTTTAAATGGATTTTTTGCTTCCGAACTTACTCTACCAAAGCGGTTTTGATCTCAAATGTGTATTTAAATATATAATATGTTATAAGAAATCTAAGGGACTCATTTGGAGATCCAACAATGCTTAAAAACTCACCTCGCGCAAAAACTAAGTCCTTGTAACTAGTTCTCCTGAAATCGAGCCTGTAAATGGGTTTTTTGGATCCGAGTGACTCTAGCAATGTGGTTTGGATCCCAAATGTGTATTTAAACATAAAATATACTATAATAAGTCTTAGGGACTCATTTGGAGCTCCAACAAGCCTTAAAAACACACCTCACACAAAAACTAAGTCCTTGTAACTAGTTCTGCTGAAATCGAGCCTTTAAATGGATTTTTTGGTTCCGAAGTTACTCTAGCAAAGCGGTTTTGATCCCAAATATGTATTTAAACATATAATATATTACAATAAGTCTTAGGGACTCATTTGGAGCTCCAACAATCTTTAAAAACTCACCTCGCGCAAAAACTAAGTCCTTGTAACTAGTTCTGCTGAAATCGAGCCTTTAAATGGGTTTTTTTGCTTCCGAAATGACTCTAGCAATATGGTTTTGATCCCAAATGTGTATTTAAACATAAAATATACTATAATAAGTCTTATGGAGTCATTTGGAGCTCCAACAAGCCTTAAAAACACACGTCACACAAAAACTAAGTCCTTCTAACTAGTTCTGCTGAAATCGAGCCTTTAGATGGGTTTTTTGGTTCTGAAGTGAACCTAGCAAAGTGGTCTTGATCCCAAATTTGTATTTAAACATATAATATATTATAATAAGTCTTAGGGACTCATTTGGAGGGCCAAAAATCCTCAAAAACTCACCTCGCGCAAAAACTAAGTCCTTGTAACTAGTTCTGCTGAAATCGAGCCTATAAATGGGTTTTTTGCTTTCGAACTTACTCTAGTAAAGCGGTTTTGATCCCAAATATGTATTTAAACATATAATATATTATAATAAGTCTTAGGGACTCATTTGGAGCTCCACAAATCCTTAAAAACCCACCTCGCGCAAAAACTAAGTCCTTGTAACTAGTTTTGCTGAAATCGAGCCTATAAATGGGTTTTTTGAATCCGAAGTGACTCTAGCAATGTGGTTTTGATCCCAAATGTGTATTTAAACATAAAATATAATACAATTAGTCTTAGGGACTCATTTGGAGCTCCAACAAGCTTTAAAAACTCACCTCACGCAAAAAGCAATTCCTTGTAACTAGTTCTGCTGAAATCGAGCCTTTAAATAGGTTTTTTGGTTCCGAAGTGAGTCTAGCAAAGTGGTTTTGATCCAAAATGTGTATTTAAACATATAATATATTATAATAAGTCTTTAGGACTCATTTGGAACTCCAACAATCCTTAAAAACTCACCTCGCGCAAAAACTTAGTCCTTGTAACTAGTTCTGCTGAAATCGAGCCAATAAATAGGTTTTTTGGATCCGAAGTGACTCCAACAATGTGGTTTTGATCCCAAATGTGTATTTAAACATAAAATATATTATAATAAGTTTTAGGGACTCATTTGGTGCTCCAACAAGCCTTAAAAACTTACCTAGCACAAAAACTAAGTTCTTGTAATTAGTTCTGCTGAAATCGAGCCTTTAAATGGGTTTTTTGGTTCCGAAGTGAGTCTAGCATAGTGGTTTTGATACCAAATGTGTTTTTAAACATATAATATATTATAATAAGTCTTAGGGACTCATTTGGATCTCCAACAATCCTTAAAAACTCACCTCGCGCAAAAACTAAGTCCTTGTATCTAGTTCTGCTGAAATCGAGCCTTTAAATGGATTTTTTGCTTCCGAAGTTACTCTACCAAAGCGGTTTTGATCTCAAATGTGTATTTAAACATATAATATGTTATAAGAAATCTAAGGGACTCATTTGGAGATCCAACAATGCTTAAAAACTCACCTCGCGCAAAAACTAAGTCCTTGTAACTAGTTTTGCTGAAATCGAGCCTATAAATGGGTTTTTTGGATCCGAAGTGACTCTAGCAATGTGGTTTTGATCCCAAATGTGTATTTAAACATAAAATATAATACAATTAGTCTTAGGGACTCATTTGGAGCTCCAACAAGCTTTAAAAACTCACCTCACGCAAAAAGCAATTCCTTGTAACTAGTTCTGCTGAAATCGAGCCTTTAAATGGATTTTTTGGTTCCGAAGTGAGTCTAGCAAAGTGGTTTTGATCCTAAATGTGTATTTAAACATATAATATATTATAATAAGTCTTTAGGACTCATTTGGAACTCTAACAATCCTTAAAAACTCACCTCGCGCAAAAACTTAGTCCTTGTAACTAGTTCTGCTGAAATCGAGCCAATAAATAGGTTTTTTGGATCCGAAGTGACTCCAACAATGTGGTTTTCATCCCAAATGTGTATTTAAACATAAAATATATTATAATACGTTTTAGGGACTCATTTGGTGCTCCAACAAGCCTTAAAAACTTACCTAGCACAAAAACTAAGTTCTTGTAATTAGTTCTGCTGAAATCGAGCCTTTAAATGGTTTTTTGGTTTCAAAGTGACTCTAGCAAAGTATTTTTGATCCTAAATTTGTATTTAAACATATAATATATTATAATGAGTCTTAGGGACTCATTTGGATCTCCAACAATCCTTAAAAACTCACCTCACGCAAAAACTAAGTCCTTGTAACTAGTTCTGCTGAAATCGAGCTTTTAAATGGATTTTTTGCTTCCGAACTTACTCTACCAAAGCGGTTTTGATCTCAAATGTGTATTTAAACATATAATATGTTATAAGAAATCTAAGGGACTCATTTGGAGATCCAAGAATGCTTAAAAACTCACCTCGCGCAAAAACTAAGTCCTTGTAACTAGTTTTGCTGAAATCGAGCCTATAAATGGGTTTTTTGGATCCGAAGTGACTCTAGCAATGTGGTTTTGATCCCAAATGTGTATTTAAACATAAAATATAATACAATTAGTCTTAGGGACTCATTTGGAGCTCCAACAAGCTTTAAAAACTCACCTCACGCAAAAAGCAATTCCTTGTAACTAGTTCTGCTGAAATCGAGCCTTTAAATGGATTTTTTGGTTCCGAAGTGAGTCTAGCAAAGTGGTTTTGATCCTAAATGTGTATTTAAACATATAATATATTATAATAAGTCTTTAGGACTCATTTGGAACTCTAACAATCCTTAAAAACTCACCTCGCGCAAAAACTTAGTCCTTGTAACTAGTTCTGCTGAAATCGAGCCAATAAATAGGTTTTTTGGATACGAAGTGACTCCAACAATGTGGTTTTCATCCCAAATGTGTATTTAAACATAAAATATATTATAATACGTTTTAGGGACTCATTTGGTGCTCCAACAAGCCTTAAAAACTTACCTAGCACAAAAACTAAGTTCTTGTAATTAGTTCTGCTGAAATCGAGCCTTTAAATGGGTTTTTTGGTTTCAAAGTGACTCTAGCAAAGTATTTTTGATCCTAAATTTGTATTTAAACATATAATATATTATAATGAGTCTTAGGGACTCATTTGGATCTCCAACAATCCTTAAAAACTCACCTCACGCAAAAACTAAGTCCTTGTAACTAGTTCTGCTGAAATCGAGCTTTTAAATGGATTTTTTGCTTCCGAACTTACTCTACCAAAGCGGTTTTGATCTCAAATGTGTATTTAAACATATAATATGTTATAAGAAATCTAAGGGACTCATTTGGAGATCCAACAATGCTTAAAAACTCACCTCGCGCAAAAACTAAGTCCTTGTAACTAGTTCTGCTGAAATCGAGCCTGTAAATGGGTTTTTTGGATCCAAGTGACTCTAGCAATGTGGTTTTGATCCCAAATGTGTATTTAAACATAAAATATACTATAATAAGTCTTAGGGACTCATTTGGAGCTCCAACAAGCCTTAAAAACACACCTCACACAAAAACTAAGTCCTTGTAACTAGTTCTGCTGAAATAGAGCCTTTAAATGGATTTTTTGGTTCCGAAGTTACTCTAGCAAAGCGGTTTTGATCCCAAATGTGTATTTAAACATATAATATATTACAATAAGTCTTAGGGACTCATTTGGAGCTCCAACAATCCTTAAAAACTCACCTCGCGCAAAAACTAAGTCCTTGTAACTAGTTCTGCTGAAATTAAGCCTTTAAATGGGTTTTTTTGCTTCCGAAATGACTCTAGCAATATGGTTTTGATCCCAAATATGTATTTAAACATAAAATATACTATAATAAGTCTTAGGGAGTCATTTGGAGCTCCAACAACCCTGAAAAACACACCTCACACAAAAACTATGTCCTTCTAACTAGTTCTGCTGAAATCGAGCCTTTAGATGGGTTTTTTGGTTCTGAAGTGAACCTAGCAAAGTGGTCTTGTTCCCAAATTTGTATTTAAACATATAATATATTATAATAAGTCTTAGGGACTCACTTGGAGGGCCAAAAATCCTTAAAAACTCACCTCGCGCAAAAACTAAGTCCTTGTAACTAGTTCTGCTGAAATCGAGCCTATAAATGGGTTTTTTGCTTTCGAACTTACTCTAGTAAAGCGGTTTTGATCCCAAATATGTATTTAAACATATAATATATTATATTAAGTCTTAGGGACTCATTTGGAGCTCCACAAATCCTTAAAAACCCACCTCGCGCAAAAACTAAGTCCTTGTAACTAGTTTTGCTGAAATCGAGCCTATAAATCGGTTTTTTGGTTCTGAAGTGACTCTAGCAATGTGGTTTTGATCCCAAATGTGTGATTAAACATAAAATATACTATAATAAGTCTTAGGGACTCATTTGGAGCTCCAACAAGCTTTAAAAACTCACCTCACCCAAAAAGCAATTCCTTGTAACTAGTTCTGCTGAAATCGAGCCTTTAAATGGGTTTTTTCATTCCGAAGTGAGTCTAGCAAAGTGGTTTTGATCCTAAATGTGTATTTAAACATATAACATATTATAATAAGTCTTTAGGACTCATTTGGAGCTCCAACAATCCTTAAAAACTCACCTCGCGCAAAAACTTAGTCCTTGTAACTAGTTCTGCTGAAATCGAGCCAATAAATAGGTTTTTTGGATCCGAAGTGACTCCAACAATGTGGTTTTGATCCCAAATGTGTATTTAAACATAAAATATATTATAATAAGTTTTAGGGACTCATTTGGTGCTCCAACAAGCCTTAAAAACTTACCTAGCACAAAAACTAAGTTCTTGTAATTAGTTCTGCTGAAATCGAGCCTTTAAATGGGTTTTTTGGTTCCGAAGTGACTCTAGCAAAGTATTTTTTATCCTAAATATGTATTTAAACATATAATATATTATAATAAGTCTTAAGGACGCATTTGGATCTCCAACAATCCTTAAAAACTCACCTCGCGCAAAAACTAAGTCCTCGTAACTAGTTCTGCTGAAATCGAGCCTTTAAATGGATTTTTTGCTTCCGAACTTACTCTACCAAAGCGGTTTTGATCTCAAATGTGTATTTAAACATATAATATGTTATAAGAAATCTAAGGGACTCATTTGGAGATCCAACAATGCTTAAAAACTCTCCTCGCGCAAAAACTAAGTCCTCGTAACTAGTTCTGCTGAAATTGATCCTTTAAATGGGTTTTTTGGATCCGAGTCAATGTGGTTTTGATCCCAAATGTGTATTTAAACATAAAATATACTATAATAAGTCTTAGGGACTCATTTGGAGCTCCAACAAGCCTTAAAAACACACCTCACACAAAAACTAAGTCCTTGTATCTAGTTCTGCTGAAATCGAGCCTTTAAATGGATTTTTTGCTTCCGAAGTTACTCTACCAAAGCGGTTTTGATCTCAAATGTGTATTTAAACATATAATATGTTATAAGAAATCTAAGGGACTCATTTGGAGATCCAACAATGCTTAAAAACTCACCTCGCGCAAAAACTAAGTCCTTGTAACTAGTTTTGCTGAAATCGAGCCTATAAATGGGTTTTTTGGATCCGAAGTGACTCTAGCAATGTGGTTTTGATCCCAAATGTGTATTTAAACATAAAATATAATACAATTAGTCTTAGGGACTCATTTGGAGCTCCAACAAGCTTTAAAAACTCACCTCACGCAAAAAGCAATTCCTTGTAACTAGTTCTGCTGAAATCGAGCCTTTAAATGTATTTTTTGGTTCCGAAGTGAGTCTAGCAAAGTGGTTTTGATCCTAAATGTGTATTTAAACATATAATATATTATAATAAGTCTTTAGGACTCATTTGGAACTCTAACAATCCTTAAAAACTCACCTCGCGCAAAAATTTAGTCCTTGTAACTAGTTCTGCTGAAATCGAGCCAATAAATAGGTTTTTTGGATCCGAAGTGACTCCAACAATGTGGTTTTCATCCCAAATGTGTATTTAAACATAAAATATATTATAATACGTTTTAGGGACTCATTTGGTGCTCCAACAAGCCTTAAAAACTTACCTAGCACAAAAACTAAGTTCTTGTAATTAGTTCTGCTGAAATCGAGCCTTTAAATGGGTTTTTTGGTTTCAAAGTGACTCTAGCAAAGTATTTTTGATCCTAACTTTGTATTTAAACATATAATATATTATAATGAGTCTTAGGGACTCATTTGGATCTCCAACAATCCTTAAAAACTCACCTCACGCAAAAACTAAGTACTTGTAACTAGTTCTGCTGAAATCGAGCTTTTAAATGGATTTTTTGCTTCCGAACTTACTCTACCAAAGCGGTTTTGATCTCAAATGTGTATTTAAACATATAATATGTTATAAGAAATCTAAGGGACTCATTTGGAGATCCAACAATGCTTAAAAACTCACCTCGCGCAAAAACTAAGTCCTTGTAACTAGTTTTGCTGAAATCGAGCCTATAAATGGGTTTTTTGGATCCGAAGTGACTCTAGCAATGTGGTTTTGATCCCAAATGTGTATTTAAACATAAAATATTATACAATTAGTCTTAGGGACTCATTTGGAGCTCCAACAAGCTTTAAAAACTCACCTCACGCAAAAAGCAATTCCTTGTAACTAGTTCTGCTGAAATCGAGCCTTTAAATGGATTTTTTGGTTCCGAAGTGAGTCTAGCAAAGTGGTTTTGATCCTAAATGTGTATTTAAACATATAATATATTATAATAAGTCTTTAGGACTCATTTGGAACTCTAACAATCCTTAAAAACTCACCTCGCGCAAAAACTTAGTCCTTGTAACTAGTTCTGCTGAAATCGAGCCAATAAATAGGTTTTTTGGATCCGAAGTGACTCCAACAATGTGGTTTTCATCCCAAATGTGTATTTAAACATAAAATATATTATAATACGTTTTAGGGACTCATTTGGTGCTCCAACAAGACTTAAAAACTTACCTAGCACAAAAACTAAGTTCTTGTAATTAGTTCTGCTGAAATCGAGCCTTTAAATGGGTTTTTTGGTTTCAAAGTGACTCTAGCAAAGTATTTTTGATCCTAAATTTGTATTTAAACATATAATATATTATAATGAGTCTTAGGGACTCATTTGGATCTCCAACAATCCTTAAAAACTCACCTCACGCAAAAACTAAGTCCTTGTAACTAGTTCTGCTGAAATCGAGCTTTTAAATGGATTTTTTGCTTCCGAACTTACTCTACCAAAGCGGTTTTGATCTCAAATGTGTATTTAAACATATAATATGTCATAAGAAATCTAAGGGACTCATTTGGAGATCCAACAATGCTTAAAAACTCACCTCGCGCAAAAACTAAGTCCTTGTAACTAGTTCTGCTGAAATCGAGCCTGTAAATGGGTTTTTTGGATCCAAGTGACTCTAGCAATGTGGTTTTGATCCCAAATGTGTATTTAAACATAAAATATACTATAATAAGTCTTAGGGACTCATTTGGAGCTCCAACAAGCCTTAAAAACACACCTCACACAAAAACTAAGTCCTTGTAACTAGTTCTGCTGAAATAGAGCCTTTAAATGGATTTTTTGGTTCCGAAGTTACTCTAGCAAAGCGGTTTTGATCCCAAATGTGTATTTAAACATATAATATATTACAATAAGTCTTAGGGACTCATTTGGAGCTCCAACAATCCTTAAAAACTCACCTCGCGCAAAAACTAAGTCCTTGTAACTAGTTCTGCTGAAATTGAGCCTTTAAATGGGTTTTTTTGCTTCCGAAATGAATCTAGCAATATGGTTTTGATCCCAAATATGTATTTAAACATAAAATATACTATAATAAGTCTTAGGGAGTCATTTGGAGCTCCAACAACCCTGAAAAACACACCTCACACAAAAACTATGTCCTTCTAACTAGTTCTGCTGAAATCGAGCCTTTAGATTGGTTTTTTGGTTCTGAAGTGAACCTAGCAAAGTGGTCTTGATCCCAAATTTGTATTTAAACATATAATATATTATAATAAGTCTTAGGGACTCACTTGGAGGGCCAAAAATCCTTAAAAACTCACCTCGCGCAAAAACTAAGTCCTTGTACCTAGTTCTGCTGAAATCGAGCCTATAAATGGGTTTTTTGCTTTCGAACTTACTCTAGTAAAGCGGTTTTGATCCCAAATATGTATTTAAACATATAATATATTATATTAAGTCTTAGGGACTCATTTGGAGCTCCACAAATCCTTAAAAACCCACCTCGCGCAAAAACTAAGTCCTTGTAACTAGTTTTGCTGAAATCGAGCCTATAAATCGGTTTTTTAGTTCTGAAGTGACTCTAGCAATGTGGTTTTGATCCCAAATGTGTGATTAAACATAAAATATACTATAATAAGTCTTAGGGACTCATTTGGAGCTCCAACAAGCTTTAAAAACTCACGTCACCCAAAAAGCAATTCCTTGTAACTAGTTCTGCTGAAATCGAGCCTTTAAATGGGTTTTTTCATTCCGAAGTGAGTCTAGCAAAGTGGTTTTGATCCTAAATGTGTATTTAAACATATAACATATTATAATAAGTCTTTAAGACTCATTTGGAGCTCCAACAATCCTAAAAAACTCACCTCGCGCAAAAACTTAGTCCTTGTAACTAGTTCTGCTGAAATCGAGCCAATAAATAGGTTTTTTGGATCCGAAGTGACTCCAACAATGTGGTTTTGATCCCAAATGTGTATTTAAAAATAAAATATATTATAATAAGTTTTAGGGACTCATTTGGTGCTCCAACAAGCCTTAAAAACTTACCTAGCACAAAAACTAAGTTCTTGTAATTAGTTCTGCTGAAATCGAGCCTTTAAATGGGTTTTTTGGTTCCGAAGTGACTCTAGCAAAGTATTTTTTATCCTAAATATGTATTTAAACATATAATATATTATAATAAGTCTTAAGGACTCATTTGGATCTCCAACAATCCTTAAAAACTCACCTCGCGCAAAAACTAAGTCCTCGTAACTAGTTCTGCTGAAATCGAGCCTTTCAATGGATTTTTTGCTTCCGAACTTACTCTAACAAAGCGGTTTTGATCTCAAATGTGTATTTAAACATATAATATGTTATAAGAAATCTAAGGGACTCATTTGGAGATCCAACAATGCTTAAAAACTCTCCTCGCGCAAAAACTAAGTCCTCGTAACTAGTTCTGCTGAAATTGATCCTTTAAATGGGTTTTTTGGATCCGAGTCAATGTGGTTTTGATCCCAAATATGTATTTAAACATAAAATATACTATAATAAGTCTTAGGGACTCATTTGGAGCTCCAACAAGCCTTAAAAACACACCTCACACAAAAACTAAAACCTTGTAACTAGTTCTGCTGAAATCGAGCCTTTAAATGGATTTTTTGGTTCCGAAGTTACTCTAGCAAAGCGGTTTTGATCCCAAATGTGTATTTAAACATATAATATATTACAATAAGTCTTAGGGACTCATTTGGAGCTCCAGCAATCCTTAAAAACTCACCTCCCGCAAAAACTAAGTCCTTGTAACGAGTTCTGCTGAAATCGAGCCTTTAAATGGGTTTTTTTGCTTCCGAAATGACTCTAGCAATATGGTTTTGATCCCAAATGTGTATTTAAACATAAAATATACTATAATAAGTCTTAGGGACTCATTTGGAGCTCCAACAAGCCTTAAAAACACACCTCACACAAAAACTAAGTCCTTCTAAGTAGTTCTGCTGAAATCGAGCCTTTAGATGGGTTTTTTGGTTTTGAAGTGAACCTAGCAAAGTGGTCTTGATCCCAAATTTGTATTTAAACATATAATATATTATAATAAGTCTTAGGAACTCATTTGGAGGGCCAAAAATCCATAAAAACTCACCTCGCGCAAAAACTAAGTCCTTGTAACTAGTTCTGCTGAAATCGAGCCTATAAATGGGTTTTTTGCTTTCGAACTTACTCTAGTAAAGCGGTTTTGATCCTAAATATGTATTTAAACATATAATATATTATAATAAGTCTTAGGGACTCATTTGGAGCTCCACAAATCCTTAATAACCCACCTCGCGCAAAAACTAAGTCCTTGTAACTAGTTTTGCTGAAATCGAGCCTATAAATGGGTTTTTTGAATCCGAAGTGACTCTAGCAATGTGGTTTTGATCCCAAATGTGTATTTAAACATAAAATATAATACAATTAGTCTTAGGGACTCATTTGGAGCTCCAACAAGCTTTAAAAACTCACCTCACGCAAAAAGCAATTCCTTGTAACTAGTTCTGCTGAAATCGAGCCTTTAAATAGGTTTTTTGGTTCCGAAGTGAGTCTAGCAAAGTGGTTTTGATCCAAAATGTGTATTTAAACATATAATATATTATAATAAGTCTTTAGGACTCATTTGGAACTCCAACAATCCTTAAAAACTCACCTCGCGCAAAAACTTAGTCCTTGTAACTAGTTCTGCTGAAATCGAGCCAATAAATAGGTTTTTTGGATCCGAAGTGACTCCAACAATGTGGTTTTGATCCCAAATGTGTATTTAAACATAAAATATATTATAATAAGTTTTAGGGACTCATTTGGTGCTCCAACAAGCCTTAAAAACTTACCTAGCACAAAAACTAAGTTCTTGTAATTAGTTCTGCTGAAATCGAGCCTTTAAATGGGTTTTTTGGTTCCGAAGTGAGTCTAGCATAGTGGTTTTGATACCAAATGTATTTTTAAACATATAATATATTATAATAAGTCTTAGGGACTCATTTGGATCTCCAACAATCCTTAAAAACTCACCTCGCGCAAAAACTAAGTCCTTGTATCTAGTTCTGCTGAAATCGAGCCTTTAAATGGATTTTTTGCTTCCGAACTTACTCTACCAAAGCGGTTTTGATCTCAAATGTGTATTTAAACATATAATATGTTATAAGAAATCTAAGGGACTCATTTGGAGATCCAAGAATGCTTAAAAACTCACCTCGCGCAAAAACTAAGTCCTTGTAACTAGTTTTGCTGAAATCGAGCCTATAAATGGGTTTTTTGGATCCGAAGTGACTCTAGCAATGTGGTTTTGATCCCAAATGTGTATTTAAACATAAAATATAATACAATTAGTCTTAGGGACTCATTTGGAGCTCCAACAAGCTTTAAAAACTCACCTCACGCAAAAAGCAATTCCTTGTAACTAGTTCTGCTGAAATCGAGCCTTTAAATGGATTTTTTGGTTCCGAAGTGAGTCTAGCAAAGTGGTTTTGATCCTAAATGTGTATTTAAACATATAATATATTATAATAAGTCTTTAGGACTCATTTGGAACTCTAACAATCCTTAAAAACTCACCTCGCGCAAAAACTTAGTCCTTGTAACTAGTTCTGCTGAAATCGAGCCAATAAATAGGTTTTTTGGATCCGAAGTGACTCCAACAATGTGGTTTTCATCCCAAATGTGTATTTAAACATAAAATATATTATAATACGTTTTAGGGACTCATTTGGTGCTCCAACAAGCCTTAAAAACTTACCTAGCACAAAAACTAAGTTCTTGTAATTAGTTCTGCTGAAATCGAGCCTTTAAATGGGTTTTTTGGTTTCAAAGTGACTCTAGCAAAGTATTTTTGATCCTAAATTTGTATTTAAACATATAATATATTATAATGAGTCTTAGGGACTCATTTGGATCTCCAACAATCCTTAAAAACTCACCTCACGCAAAAACTAAGTCCTTGTAACTAGTTCTGCTGAAATCGAGCTTTTAAATGGATTTTTTGCTTCCGAACTTACTCTACCAAAGCGGTTTTGATCTCAAATGTGTATTTAAACATATAATATGTTATAAGAAATCTAAGGGACTCATTTGATGCTTAAAAACTCACCTCGCGCAAAAACTAAGTCCTTGTAACTAGTTTTGCTGAAATCGAGCCTATAAATGGGTTTTTTGGATCCGAAGTGACTCTAGCAATGTGGTTTTGATCCCAAATGTGTATTTAAACATAAAATATAATACAATTAGTCTTAGGGACTCATTTGGAGTTCCAACAAGCTTTAAAAACTCACCTCACGCAAAAAGCAATTCCTTGTAACTAGTTCTGCTGAAATCGAGCCTTTAAATGGATTTTTTGGTTCCGAAGTGAGTCTAGCAAAGTGGTTTTGATCCTAAATGTGTATTTAAACATATAATATATTATAATAAGTCTTTAGGACTCATTTGGAACTCTAACAATCCTTAAAAACTCACCTCGCGCAAAAACTTAGTCCTTGTAACTAGTTCTGCTGAAATCGAGCCAATAAATAGGTTTTTTGGATACGAAGTGACTCCAACAATGTGGTTTTCATCCCAAATGTGTATTTAAACATAAAATATATTATAATACGTTTTAGGGACTCATTTGGTGCTCCAACAAGCCTTAAAAACTTACCTAGCACAAAAACTAAGTTCTTGTAATTAGTTCTGCTGAAATCGAGCCTTTAAATGGGTTTTTTGGTTTCAAAGTGACTCTAGCAAAGTATTTTTGATCCTAAATTTGTATTTAAACATATAATATATTATAATGAGTCTTAGGGACTCATTTGGATCTCCAACAATCCTTAAAAACTCACCTCACGCAAAAACTAAGTCCTTGTAACTAGTTCTGCTGAAATCGAGCTTTTAAATGGATTTTTTGCTTCCGAACTTACTCTACCAAAGCGGTTTTGATCTCAAATGTGTATTTAAACATATAATATATTATAAGAAATCTAAGGGACTCATTTGGAGATCCAACAATGCTTAAAAACTCACCTCGCGCAAAAACTAAGTCCTTGTAACTAGTTCTGCTGAAATCGAGCCTGTAAATGGGTTTTTTGGATCCAAGTGACTCTAGCAATGTGTTTTGATCCCAAATGTGTATTTAAACATAAAATATACTATAATAAGTCTTAGGGACTCATTTGGAGCTCCAACAAGCCTTAAAAACACACCTCACACAAAAACTAAGTCCTTGTAACTAGTTCTGCTGAAATAGAGCCTTTAAATGGATTTTTTGGTTCCGAAGTTACTCTAGCAAAGCGGTTTTGATCCCAAATGTGTATTTAAACATATAATATATTACAATAAGTCTTAGGGACTCATTTGGAGCTCCAACAATCCTTAAAAACTCACCTCGCGCAAAAACTAAGTCCTTGTAACTAGTTCTGCTGAAATTGAGCCTTTAAATGGGTTTTTTTTGCTTCCGAAATGACTCTAGCAATATGGTTTTGATCCCAAATATGTATTTAAACATAAAATATACTATAATAAGTCTTAGGGAGTCATTTGGAGCTCCAACAACCCTGAAAAACACACCTCACACAAAAACTATGTCCTTCTAACTAGTTCTGCTGAAATCGAGCCTTTAGATGGGTTTTTTGGTTCTGAAGTGAACCTAGCAAAGTGGTCTTGTTCCCAAATTTGTATTTAAACATATAATATATTATAATAAGTCTTAGGGACTCACTTGGAGGGCCAAAAATCCTTAAAAACTCACCTCGCGCAAAAACTAAGTCCTTGTAACTAGTTCTGCTGAAATCGAGCCTATAAATGGGTTTTTTGCTTTCGAACTTACTCTAGTAAAGCGGTTTTGATCCCAAATATGTATTTAAACATATAATATATTATATTAAGTCTTAGGGACTCATTTGGAGCTCCACAAATCCTTAAAAACCCACCTCGCGCAAAAACTAAGTCCTTGTAACTAGTTTTGCTGAAATCGAGCCTATAAATCGGTTTTTGGTTCTGAAGTGACTCTAGCAATGTGGTTTTGATCCCAAATGTGTGATTAAACATAAAATATACTATAATAAGTCTTAGGGACTCATTTGGAGCTCCAACAAGCTTTAAAAACTCACCTCACCCAAAAAGCAATTCCTTGTAACTAGTTCTGCTGAAATCGAGCCTTTAAATGGGTTTTTTCATTCCGAAGTGAGTCTAGCAAAGTGGTTTTGATCCTAAATGTGTATTTAAACATATAACATATTATAATAAGTCTTTAGGACTCATTTGGAGCTCCAACAATCCTTAAAAACTCACCTCGCGCAAAAACTTAGTCCTTGTAACTAGTTCTGCTGAAATCGAGCCAATAAATAGGTTTTTTGGATCCGAAGTGACTCCAACAATGTGGTTTTGATCCCAAATGTGTATTTAAACATAAAATATATTATAATAAGTTTTAGGGACTCATTTGGTGCTCCAACAAGCCTTAAAAACTTACCTAGCACAAAAACTAAGTTCTTGTAATTAGTTCTGCTGAAATCGAGCCTTTAAATGGGTTTTTTGGTTCCGAAGTGACTCTAGCAAAGTATTTTTTATCCTAAATATGTATTTAAACATATAATATATTATAATAAGTCTTAAGGACGCATTTGGATCTCCAACAATCCTTAAAAACTCACCTCGCGCAAAAACTAAGTCCTCGTAACTAGTTCTGCTGAAATCGAGCCTTTAAATGGATTTTTTGCTTCCGAACTTACTCTACCAAAGCGGTTTTGATCTCAAATGTGTATTTAAACATATAATATGTTATAAGAAATCTAAGGGACCCATTTGGAGATCCAACAATGCTTAAAAACTCACCTCGCGCAAAAACTAAGTCCTTGTAACTAGTTCTGCTGAAATCGAGCCTGTAAATGGGTTTTTTGGATCCAAGTGACTCTAGCAATGTGGTTTTGATCCCAAATGTGTATTTAAACATAAAATATACTATAATAAGTCTTAGGGACTCATTTGGAGCTCCAACAAGCCTTAAAAACACACCTCACACAAAAACTAAGTCCTTGTATCTAGTTCTGCTGAAATCGAGCCTTTAGATGGGTTTTTTGGTTCTGAAGTGAACCTAGCAAAGTGGTCTTGATCCCAAATTTGTATTTAAACATATAATATATTATAATAAGTCTTAGGGACTCACTTGGAGGGCCAAAAATCCTTAAAAACTCACCTCGCGCAAAAACTAAGTCCTTGTAACTAGTTCTGCTGAAATCGAGCCTATAAATGGGTTTTTTGCTTTCGAACTTACTCTAGTAAAGCGGTTTTGATCCCAAATATGTATTTAAACATATAATATATTATATTAAGTCTTAGGGACTCATTTGGAGCTCCACAAATCCTTAAAAACCCACCTCGCGCAAAAACTAAGTCCTTGTAACTAGTTTTGCTGAAATCGAGCCTATAAATCGGTTTTTAGTTCTGAAGTGACTCTAGCAATGTGGTTTTGATCCCAAATGTGTGATTAAACATAAAATATACTATAATAAGTCTTAGGGACTCATTTGGAGCTCCAACAAGCTTTAAAAACTCACCTCACCCAAAAAGCAATTCCTTGTAACTAGTTCTGCTGAAATCGAGCCTTTAAATGGGTTTTTTCATTCCGAAGTGAGTCTAGCAAAGTGGTTTTGATCCTAAATGTGTATTTAAACATATAACATATTATAATAAGTCTTTAAGACTCATTTGGAGCTCCAACAATCCTAAAAAACTCACCTCGCGCAAAAACTTAGTCCTTGTAACTAGTTCTGCTGAAATCGAGCCAATAAATAGGTTTTTTGGATCCGAAGTGACTCCAACAATGTGGTTTTGATCCCAAATGTGTATTTAAAAATAAAATATATTATAATAAGTTTTAGGGACTCATTTGGTGCTCCAACAAGCCTTAAAAACTTACCTAGCACAAAAACTAAGTTCTTGTAATTAGTTCTGCTGAAATCGAGCCTTTAAATGGGTTTTTTAGTTCCGAAGTGACTCTAGCAAAGTATTTTTTATCCTAAATATGTATTTAAACATATAATATATTATAATAAGTCTTAAGGACTCATTTGGAGCTCCAACAAGCCTTAAAAACACACGTCACACAAAAACTAAGTCCTTCTAACTAGTTCTGCTGAAATCGAGCTCTTAAATGGATTTTTTGGTTCCGAAGTGAGTCCAGCAAAGTGGTCTTGATCCCAAATATGTATTTAAACATATAATATATTATAATAAGTCTTAGGGACTCATTTGGAGCGCCAAAAATCCTTAAAAACTCACATCGCGCAAAAACTAATTCCTTGTAACTAGTTCTGCTGAAATCGAGCCTATAAATGGGTTTTTTGCTTCCGAACTTACTCTAGCAAAGCGGTTTTGATCCCAAATATGTATTTAAACATATAATATATTATAATAAGTCTTAGGGACTCATTTGGCGTTCCACAAATCCTTAAAAACTCACCTCGCGCAAAAACTAAGTCTTTGTAACTAGTTTTGCTGAAATCGAGCCTATAAATGGGTTTTTTGGATCCGAAGTGACTCTAGCAATATGGTTTCATCCCAAATGTGTATATAAATATAAAATATACTATAATAAGTCTTAGGGACTCATTTGGTGCTCCAACAAGCTTTAAAAACTCACCTCACGCAAAAAGCGATTCCTTGTAACTAGTTCTGCTGAAATCGAGTCTTTAAATGGGTTTTTTGGTCCCGAAGTGAGTCTAGGAAAGTGGTTTTGATCCCAAATGTGTTTTTAAACATATAATATATTATAATAAGTCTTCAGGACCCATTTGGAGCTCCAACAATCCTTAAAAACTCACCTCGCGCAAAAACTAAGTCCTTCTAACTAGTTCTGTTGAAATCGAGCCTTTAAATGGGTTTTTTGCTTCCGAAGTGACTCTAGCAATATGGTTTTGATCCCAAATGTGTATTTAAACATAAAATATAAAATAATAAGTATTATGGACTCATTTGGAGCTCCAACAAGCCTTAAAAACACACCTCACACAAAAACTAAGTCCTTCTAACTAGGTATGCTGAAATCGAGCCTTTAAATGGGTTTTTTGGTTCCGAAGTGAGTCTAGCAAAGTGGTCTTGATCCCAAATGTGTATTTAAACATATAATATATTATAATAAGTCTTAGGGACTCATTTGGAGCGCCAACAATCCTTAAAAACTCACCTCGCCCAAAAACTAAATCCTTGCAACTAGTTCTGCTGAAATCGAGCCTTTAAATGAGTTTTTTTGTTCCGAAGTGAGTCTAACAAAGTGCTTTTGATCCCAAATGTGTATTTAAACATATAATATATTATAATAAGTATTAGGGACTCATATGGAGCTCCAACAAGCCTTAAAAACTCACCTCGCGCAAAAACTAAGTCCTTGTAACTAGTTCTGCTGAAATCGAGAATATAAATGGGTTTTTGCTTCCGAACTTACTCTAGCAAAGCGGTTTCTATCCCAAATGTGTATTTAAACATATAATATATTATAATAAGTCTTAGGGACTCATTTGGAGCGCAAAAAATCCTTAAAAACTCACCTCGCGCAAAAACTAAGTCCTTGTAACTAGTTCTGCTGAAATCGAGCCTATAAATGGGTTTTTTGCTTCTGAACTTACTCTAGCAAAGCGGTTTTGATACCAAATATGTATTTAAACGTATAATATATTATAATAAGTCTTAGGGACTCATTTGGAGCTCCACAAATCCTTAAAAACTCACCTCGCGCAAAAACTAAGTCCTTGCAACTAGTTCTGCTGAAATCTATCCTTTAAATGAGTTTTTTGGTTCCGAAGTGAGTCTAACAAAGTATTTTTGATCCTAAATATGTATCTAAACATATAATATATTATAATAAGTCTTAGGGACTCATTTGGATCTCCAACAATCCTTAAAAACTCACCTCGCGCAAAAACTAAGTCCTTGTAACTAGTTCTGCTGAAATCGAACCTTTAAATGGATTTTTTGCTTCCGAAGTTACTCTATCAAAGCGGTTTTGATCTCAAATGTGTATTTAAACATATAATATGTTATAAGAAATCTAAGGGACTCATTTGGAGAACCAACAATGCTTAAAAACTCACCTCGCGCAAAAACTAAGTCCTTGTAACTAGTTCTACTGAAGTCGAGCCTGTAAATGGGTTTTTTGGATCCGAGTGACTCTAGCAATGTGGTTTTGATCCCAAATGTGTATTTAAACATAAAATATACTATAATAAGTCTTAGGGACTCATTTGGAGCTCCAACAACCCTTAAAAACACACCTCACACAAAAACTAAGTCCTTGTAACTAGTTCTGCTAAAATCGAGCCTTTAAATGGATTTTTTGGTTCCGAAGTTACTCTAGCAAAGCGGTTTTGATCCCAAATGTGTATTTAAACATATAATATACTATAATAAGTCTTAGGGACTCATTTGGAGCTCCAACAAGCCTTAAAAACACACGTGACACAAAAATTTAGTCCTTCTAACTAGTTCTGCTGAAATCGAGCCCTTAAATGGGTTTTTTGGTTCCGAAGTGAGTCTAGCAAAGTGGTCTTGATCCCAAATATGTATTTAAACAAATAATATATTATAATAAGTCTTAGGGACTCATTTGGAGCGCCAAAAATCCTTAAAAACTCACATCGCGCAAAAACTAATTCCTTGTAACTAGTTCTGCTGAAATCGAGCCTATAAATGGGGTTTTTGCTTCCGAACTTAATCTAGCAAAGCGGTTTTGATCCCAAATATGTATTTAAACATATAATATATTATAATAAGTCTTAGGGACTCATTTGGCGTTCCACAAATCCTTAAAAACTCACCTCGCGCAAAAACTAAGTCTTTGTAACTAGTTTTGCTGAAATCGAGCCTATAAATGGGTTTTTTGGATCCGAAGTGACTCTAGCAATATGGTTTCATCCCAAATGTGTATATAAATATAAAATATACTATAATAAGTCTTAGGGACTCATTTGGAGCTCCAACAAGCTTTAAAAACTCACCTCACGCAAAAAAGCGATTCCTGTAACTAGTTCTGCTGAAATCGAGTCTTTAAATGGGTTTTTTTGGTCCCGAAGTGAGTCTAGGATAGTGGTTTTTGATCCAAATGTGTTTTTAAACATATAATATATTATAATAAGTCTTCAAGACCCATTTGGAGCTCCAACAATCCTTAAAAACTCACCTCGCGCAAAAACTAAGTCCTTCTAACTAGTTCTGTTGAAAATCGAGCCCTTTAAATGGGTTTTTTGCTTCGAAGTGACTCTAGCAATATGGTTTTGATCCCAAATGTGTATTTAAACATAAAATATAAAATAATAAGTATTATGGACTCATTTGGAGCTCCAACAAGCCTTAAAAACACACCTCACACAAAAACTAAGTCCTTCTAACTAGGTCTGCTGAAATCGAGCCTTTAAAATGGGTTTTTGGTTCCGAAGTGAGTCTAGCAAAGTGGTCTTGATCCCAAATGTGTATTTAAACATATAATATATTATAATAAGTCTTAGGGACTCATTTGGAGCGCCAACAATCCTTAAAAACTCACCTCGCCCAAAAACTAAGTCCTTGCAACTAGTTCTGCTGAAATCGAGCCTTTAAATGAGTTTTTTTGTTCCGAAGTGAGTCTAACAAAGTGCTTTTGATCCCAAATGTGTATTTAAACATATAATATATTATAATAAGTATTAGGGGACTCATATGGAGCTCCAACAAGCCTTAAAAACTCACCTCTCGCCAAAAACTAAGTCCTTGTAACTAGTTTCTGCTGAAATCGAGAATATAAATGGGTTTTTTTGCTTCCGAACTTACTCTATCAAAGCGGTTTCTATCCCAAATGTGTATTTAAACATATAATATATTATAATAAGTCTTAGGGACTCATTTGGAGCGCAAAAAATCCTTAAAAACTCACCTCGCGCAAAAACTAAGTCCTTGTAACTAGTTCTGCTGAAATCGAGCCTATAAATGGGTTTTTTGCTTCCGAACTTACTCTAGCAAAGCGGTTTTGATACAAAATATGTATTTAAACGTATAATATATTATAATAAGTCTTAGGGACTCATTGGAGCTCCACAAATCCTTAAAAACTCACCTCGCGCAAAAACTAAGTCCTTGCAACATAGTTCTGCTGAAAGTCTATCCTTTAAATGAGTTTTTTGGTTCCGAAGTGAGTCTAACAAAGTATTTTTGATCCTAAATATTTATCTAAACATATAATATTTATAATAAGTCTTAGGGACTCATTTTGGATCTCCAACAATCCTTAAAAACTCACCTCGCGCAAAAACTAAGTCCTTGTAACTAGTTCTGCTGAAATCGAACCTTTAAATGGATTTTTTGCTTTCCGAAGTTACTCTATCAAAGCGGTTTTGATCTCAAATGTGTATTTAAACATATAATATGTTATAAGAAATCTAAGGGACTCATTTGGAGAACCAACAATGCTTAAAACTCACCTCGCGCAAAAACTAAGTCCTTGTAACTAGTTCTACTAAAGTCGAGCCTGTAAATGGGTTTTTTTGGATCCGAGTGACTCTAGCAATGTGGTTTTGATCCAAATGTGTATTTAAACATAAAATATACTATAATAAGTCTTAGGGACTCATTTGGAGCTCCAACAAGCCTTAAAACTCACCTCGCAAAAAAAACTAAGTCCTTGTAACTAGTTCTCAAACAAATCGAGCCTTTAAATGGGTTTTTTGGTTCCCAAGTTACCTCTAGCAAAGTGGTTTTGATCCCAAATGTGTATTTAAACATATAATATATTATAATAAGTCTTAGGGACTCATTTGGAGCTCCAACAAGCCTTAAAAACCACCTCGCACAAAAACTAAGTCCTTGTAACTAGTTCCCACTAAATCGAGCCTTTAAATGGGTTTTTTGGTTCCGGAAGTGAGTCTAGCAAAGTGGTTTTGATCCCAAATGTGTATTTAAACATATAATATATTATAATAAGTCTTAGGGACTCATTTGGAGCTCCAACAAGCCTTAAAAACTCACCTCACAAAAAACTAAGTCCTTGTAACTAGTTCCCACTAAATCGAGCCTTTAAAATGGGTTTTTTGGTTCCGAAGTTAGTCTAGCAAAGTGGTTTTGATCCCAAATGTGTATTTAAACATATAATATATTATAATAAGTCTTAGGGACTCATTTGGAGCTCCAACAATCCTTAAAAACTCACCTCGCAAAAACTAAGTCCTTGTAACTAGTTCTGCAGAAATCGAGCCTTTAAACGGGTTTTTTGGTTCCGAAGTGAGTCTAGCAAAGTGGTTTTGATCCCAAATGTGTATTTAAACATATAATATATTATAATAAGTCTTAGGGACTCATTTGGAGCTCCAACAAGCCTTAAAAACTCACATCGCGCAAAAACTAAGTCCTTGTAACTAGTTCTCATAAATCGAGCCTTTAAACGGGTTTTTTTGGTTCCGAAGTTAGTCTAGCAAAGTGGTTTTGATCCCAAATGTGTATTTAAACATATAATATATTATAATAAGTCTTAGGGACTCATTTGGAGCTCCAACAATCCTTAAAAACTCACCTCGCAAAAACTAAGTCCTTGTAACTAGTTCTCATGAAATCGAGCCTTTAAATGGGTTTTTTGGTTCCGAAGTGAGTCTAGCAAAGTGGTTTTGATCCCAAATGTGTATTTAAACATATAATATATTATAATAAGTCTTAGGGACTCATTTGGAGCTCCAACAAGCCTTAAAAACTCACCTCGCACAAAAACTAAGTCCTTGTAACTAGTTCTCACTAAATCGAGCCTTTAAATGGGTTTTTTGTTCCGAGTTAGTCTAGCAAAGTGGTTTTGATCCCAAATGTGTATTTAAACATATAATATATTATAATAAGTCTTAGGGACTCATTTGGAGCTCCAACAATCCTTAAAACTCACCTCGCAAAAAACTAAGTCCTTGTAACTAGTTCTCACTAAATCGAGCCTTTAAATGGGTTTTTTGGTTCCGAAGTTAGTCTAGCAAAGTGGTTTTGATCCCAAATGTGTATTTAAACATATAATATATTATAATAAGTCTTAGGGACTCATTTGGAGCTCCAACAAGCCTTAAAAACTCACCTCGCAAAAAAACTAAGTCCTTGTAACTAGTTCTCAATAAATCGAGCCTTTAAATGGGTTTTTTGGTTCCGGATTTACTCTAGCAAAGTGGTTTTGATCCCAAATGTGTATTTAAACATATAATATATTATAATAAGTCTTAGGGACTCATTTGGAGCTCCAACAAGCCTTAAAAACTCACCCTCACGCAAAAACTAAGTCCTTGTAACTAGTCTCACTAAATCGAGCCTTTAAACGGGTTTTTTGGTTCCAAGTGAGTCTAGCAAAGTGGTTTTGATCCCAAATGTGTATTTAAACATATAATATATTATAATAAGTCTTAGGGACTCATTTGGAGCTCCAACAATCCTTAAAAACTCACCTCGCACAAAAACTAAGTCCTTGTAACTAGTTCTCACAAATCGAGCCTTTAAATGGGTTTTTTGGTTCCGAGCTAGTCTAGCAAAGTGGTTTTGATCCCAAATGTGTATTTAAACATATAATATATTATAATAAGTCTTAGGGACTCATTTGGAGCTCCAACAATCCTTAAAAACTCACCCCGCGCAAAAACTAAGTCCTTGTAACTAGTTCTCACTAAATCGAGCCTTTAAATGGGTTTTTTGGTTCCGAAGTTAGTCTAGCAAAGTGGTTTTGATCCCAAATGTGTATTTAAACATATAATATATTATAATAAGTCTTAGGGACTCATTTGGAGCTCCAACAAGCCTTAAAAACTCACCTCGCGCAAAAACTAAGTCCTTGTAACTAGTTCTACAAAATCGAGCCTTTAAATGGGTTTTTTGGTTCCAAGTGAGTCTAGCAAAGTGGTTTTGATCCCAAATGTGTATTTAAACATATAATATATTATAATAAGTCTTAGGGACTCATTTGGAGCTCCAACAAGCCTTAAAAACTCACCTCACGCAAAAACTAAGTCCTTGTAACTAGTTCTCACTAAATCGAGCCTTTAAACGGGTTTTTTGTTCCGAAGTGACTCTAGCAAAGTGGTTTTGATCCCAAATGTGTATTTAAACATATAATATATTATAATAAGTCTTAGGGACTCATTTGGAGCTCCAACAAGCCTTAAAAACTCACCTCGCACAAAAACTAAGTCCTTGTAACTAGTTCTGCAAAAATCGAGCCTTTAAATGGGTTTTTTGGTTCCGAAGTGAGTCTAGCAAAGTGGTTTTGATCCCAAATGTGTATTTAAACATATAATATATTATAATAAGTCTTAGGGACTCATTTGGAGCTCCAACAAGCCTTAAAACTCACCTCGCGCAAAAACTAAGTCCTTGTAACTAGTTCTCACAAATCGAGCCTTTAAAATGGGTTTTTTGTGTTCCGAAGTTAGTCTAGCAAAGTGGTTTTGATCCCAAATGTGTATTTAAACATATAATATATTATAATAAGTCTTAGGGACTCATTTGGAGCTCCAACAACCCTTAAAACTCACCTCGCAAAAAACTAAGTCCTTGTAACTAGTTCTCCCGAAATCGAGCCTTAAATGGGTTTTTTGGTTCCGAAGTGAGTCTAGCAAAGTGGTTTTGATCCCAAATGTGTATTTAAACATATAATATATTATAATAAGTCTTAGGGACTCATTTGGAGCTCCAACAAGCCTTAAAAACTCACCTCGCATAAAAACTAAGTCCTTGTAACTAGTTCTCAATAAATCGAGCCTTTAAATGGGTTTTTTTTTTCCAAGTGAGTCTAGCAAAGTGGTTTTGATCCCAAATGTGTATTTAAACATATAATATATTATAATAAGTCTTAGGGACTCATTTGGAGCTCCAACAATCCTTAAAACTCACCTCGCAAAAACTAAGTCCTTGTAACTAGTTCCCACTAAATCGAGCCTTTAAATGGGTTTTTTGGTTCCAAGTGAGTCTAGCAAAGTGGTTTTTGATCCCAAATGTGTATTTAAACATATAATATATTATAATAAGTCTTAGGGACTCATTTGGAGCTCCAACTAGCCTTAAAAACTCACCTCGCACAAAAACTAAGTCCTTGTAACTAGTTCTCATTGAAATCGAGCCTTTAAATGGGTTTTTTGGTTCCGAAGTGACTCTAGCAAAGTGGTTTTTGATCCCAAATGTGTATTTAAACATATAATATATTATAATAAGTCTTAGGGACTCATTTGGAGCTCCAACAATCCTTAAAAACTCACCTCGCGCAAAAACTAAGTCCTTGTAACTAGTCCCCCAAATCGAGCCTTTAAATGGGTTTTTTGGTTCCGAAGTGAGTCTAGCAAAGTGGTTTTGATCCCAAATGTGTATTTAAACATATAATATATTATAATAAGTCTTAGGGACTCATTTGGAGCTCCAACAATCCTTAAAAACTCACCTCGCAAAAAAACTAAGTCCTTGTAACTAGTTCTCAATAAATCGAGCCTTTAAATGGGTTTTTTGGTTCCGAAGTTAGTCTAGCAAAGTGGTTTTGATCCCAAATGTGTATTTAAACATATAATATATTATAATAAGTCTTAGGGACTCATTTGGAGCTCCAATAAGCCTTAAAAACTCACCTCGCACAAAAACTAAGTCCTTGTAACTAGTTCCCGAAATCGAGCCTTTAAATGGGTTTTTTGGTTCCAAGCTAGTCTAGCAAAGTGGTTTTGATCCCAAATGTATTTAAACATATAATATATTATAATAAGTCTTAGGGACTCATTTGGAGCTCCAACAAGCCTTAAAAACTCACCTCGCAAAAACTAAGTCCTTGTAACTAGTTCTCACAAATCGAGCCTTTAAATGGGTTTTTTGGTTCCAAAGTTAGTCTAGCAAAGTGGTTTTGATCCCAAATGTGTATTTAAACATATAATATATTATAATAAGTCTTAGGGACTCATTTGGAGCTCCAACAAGCCTTAAAACTCACCTCGCGCAAAAAACTAAGTCCTTGTAACTAGTTCCACCAAATCGAGCCTTTAAATGGGTTTTTTGGTTCCGAGTTACTCTAGCAAAGTGGTTTTGATCCCAAATGTGTATTTAAACATATAATATATTATAATAAGTCTTAGGGACTCATTTGGAGCTCCAACAAGCCTTAAAACTCACTCGCAAAAAACTAAGTCCTTGTAACTAGTTCTCACTAAATCGAGCCTTTAAATGGGTTTTTTGGTTCCGAAGTTACTCTAGCAAAGTGGTTTTGATCCCAAATGTGTATTTAAACATATAATATATTATAATAAGTCTTAGGGACTCATTTGGAGCTCCAACAAGCCTTAAAAACTCACCTCGCAAAAAAACTAAGTCCTTGTAACTAGTTCTCCAAATCGAGCCTTTAAATGGGTTTTTGGTTCCAAGTTAGTCTAGCAAAGTGGTTTTGATCCCAAATGTGTATTTAAACATATAATATATTATAATAAGTCTTAGGGACTCATTTGGAGCTCCAACAAGCCTTAAAAACTCACCTCGCGCAAAAACTAAGTCCTTGTAACTAGTTCTCACTAAATCGAGCCTTTAAATGGGTTTTTTGGTTCCGAAGAGAGTCTAGCAAAGTGGTTTTGATCCCAAATGTGTATTTAAACATATAATATATTATAATAAGTCTTAGGGACTCATTTGGAGCTCCAACAAGCCTTAAAACTCACCTCGCAAAAAACTAAGTCCTTGTAACTAGTTCTCACTAAATCGAGCCTTTAAATGGGTTTTTTTGGTTCCTAAGTTAGTCTAGCAAAGTGGTTTTGATCCCAAATGTGTATTTAAACATATAATATATTATAATAAGTCTTAGGGACTCATTTGGAGCTCCAACAAGCCTTAAAACTCACCTCGCAAAAACTAAGTCCTTGTAACTAGTTCTACTAAATCGAGCCTTTAAATGGGTTTTTTGGTTCCAAGTTAGTCTAGCAAAGTGGTTTTGATCCCAAATGTGTATTTAAACATATAATATATTATAATAAGTCTTAGGGACTCATTTGGAGCTCCAACAAGCCTTAAAACTCACCTCGGAAAAACTAAGTCCTTGTAACTAGTTCTCACAAATCGAGCCTTTAAATGGGTTTTTTGGTTCCAAGTGAGTCTAGCAAAGTGGTTTTGATCCCAAATGTGTATTTAAACATATAATATATTATAATAAGTCTTAGGGACTCATTTGGAGCTCCAACAAGCCTTAAAAACTCACCTCGCAAAAACTAAGTCCTTGTAACTAGTTCTCACTAAATCGAGCCTTTTAAATGGGTTTTTTGGTTCCAAAGTGAGTCTAGCAAAGTGGTTTTGATCCCAAATGTGTATTTAAACATATAATATATTATAATAAGTCTTAGGGACTCATTTGGAGCTCCAACAAGCCTTAAAACTCACCTCGCACAAAAACTAAGTCCTTGTAACTAGTTCTCACTAAATCGAGCCTTTAAATGGGTTTTTTGGTCCCCAAGTGAGTCTAGCAAAGTGGTTTTGATCCCAAATGTGATTTAAACATATAATATATTATAATAAGTCTTAGGGACTCATTTGAGCTCCAACAATCCTTAAAAACTCACCTCGCGAAAAACTAAGTCCTTGTAACTAGTTCCCACTAAATCGAGCCTTTAAATGGGTTTTTTGGTTCCGAAGTGAGTCTAGCAAAGTGGTTTTGATCCCAAATGTGTATTTAAACATATAATATATTATAATAAGTCTTAGGGACTCATTTGGAGTTCCAACAAGCCTTAAAAACTCACCTCGCAAAACTAAGTCCTTGTAACTAGTTCTCACAAATCGAGCCTTTAAATGGGTTTTTTGGTTCCGAAGTAGTCTAGCAAAGTGGTTTTGATCCCAAATGTGTATTTAAACATATAATATATTATAATAAGTCTTAGGGACTCATTTGGAGCTCCAACAATCCTTAAAAACTCACCTCGCGAAAAACTAAGTCCTTGTAACTAGTTCTCATAAATCGAGCCTTTTAAATGGGTTTTTTGGTTCCAAGTTAGTCTAGCAAAGTGGTTTTGATCCCAAATGTGTATTTAAACATATAATATATTATAATAAGTCTTAGGGACTCATTTGGAGCTCCAATAAGCCTTAAAAACTCACCTCACAAAAACTAAGTCCTTGTAACTAGTTCTCACAAAATCGAGCCTTTAAATGGGTTTTTTGGTTCCGAAGTGAGTCTAGCAAAGTGGTTTTGATCCCAAATGTGTATTTAAACATATAATATATTATAATAAGTCTTAGGGACTCATTTGGAGCTCCAACAAGCCTTAAAACTCACCTCGCAAAAACTAAGTCCTTGTAACTAGTTCTCCAAAAATCGAGCCTTTAAATGGGTTTTTTGGTTCCAAGTGAGTCTAGCAAAGTGGTTTTGATCCCAAATGTGTATTTAAACATATAATATATTATAATAAGTCTTAGGGACTCATTTGGAGCTCCAACAATCCTTAAAAACTCACCTCGCGCAAAAACTAAGTCCTTGTAACTAGTTCTCCTAAATCGAGCCTTAAATGGGTTTTTTGGTTCCAAGGCTATCTAGCAAATGTGGTTTTGATCCCAAATGTGTATTTAAACATATAATATATTATAATAAGTCTTAGGGACTCATTTGGAGCTCCAACAACCTTAAAACTCACCTCGCAAAAACTAAGTCCTTGTAACTAGTTCTCGCAAATCGAGCCTTTAAATGGGTTTTTTGGTTCCAAGGGTCTAGCAAAGTGGTTTTGATCCCAAATGTGTATTTAAACATATAATATATTATAATAAGTCTTAGGACTCATTTGGAGCTCCAATAAGCCTAAAAACTCACCTCGCAAAAAACTAAGTCCTTGTAACTAGTTCTCACTAAATCGAGCTTTTAAATGGGTTTTTTTGGTTCCAAAATTAGTCTAGCAAAGTGGTTTTGATCCCAAATGTGTATTTAAACATATAATATATTATAATAAGTCTTAGGACTCATTTGGAGCTCCAACAAGCCTTAAAAACTCACCTCGCGACAAAAACTAAGTCCTTGTAACTAGTTCTCACTAAATCGAGCCTTAAACGGGTTTTTTGTTCCGAGCGAGTCTAGCAAAGTGGTTTTGATCCCAAATGTGTATTTAAACATATAATATATTATAATAAGTCTTAGGGACTCATTTGGAGCTCCAACAACCTTAAAAACTCACCTCGCAAAAAACTAAGTCCTTGTAACTAGTTCTAATTAAAATCGAGCCTTTAAATGGGTTTTTTGGTTCCGAAGTGAGTCTAGCAAAGTGGTTTTGATCCCAAATGTGTATTTAAACATATAATATATTATAATAAGTCTTAGGGACTCATTTGGAGCTCCAACAAGCCTTAAAAACTCACCTGCGCAAAAACTAAGTCCTTGTAACTAGTTCTCCAAATCGAGCCTTTAAATGGGTTTTTGTTCCGGGAAGCCAAGCAAAAAGTGGTTTTGATCCCAAATGTGTATTTAAACATATAATATATTATAATAAGTCTTAGGGACTCATTTGGAGCTCCAACAATCCTTAAAACTCACCAAAAAAAAACAAAAGTCCTTGTAACTAGTTCCACCGAAATCGAGCCTTTAAATGGGTTTTTGGTTCCGAGTGACTCTAGCAATGTGGTTTTGATCCCAAATGTGTATTTAAACATATAATATATTATAATAAGTCTTAGGGACTCATTTGGAGCTCCAACAAGCCTTAAAAACTCACCTCACAAAACTAAGTCCTTGTAACTAGTTCTCTAAAATCGAGCTTTAAATGGGTTTTTTGGTTCCAAGTGAGTCTAGCAAAGTGGTTTTGATCCCAAATGTGTATTTAAACATATAATATATTATAATAAGTCTTAGGGACTCATTTGGAGCTCCAACAAGCCTTAAAAACTCACCTCGCGCAAAAACTAAGTCCTTGTAACTAGTTCTCGTTGAAATCGAGCCTTTAAATGGGTTTTTTTTCCGAAGTTAGTCTAGCAAAGTGGTTTTGATCCCA